>CP125837.1:66409096-66872020 GCA_030408175.1 Trifolium repens | reverse complement strand
TTTAACTCCTATTATAAGTTTATGATGTTTCATAATAAAACTAATGGAAAAGATTTTTCACCTTCTCTTGTTCATTATTTCATTGTTTCATAAATGGTCAGAGTAGTAGCATAAACTAATAGAAATATCAACACAAAACAGTTTGAAACAATGAAATAATGAACAAGAGAAGGTGAAAAATCTTTTCCATTAGTTTTATTATGAAACATCATAAACTTATAATAGGAGTTAAACTTCAACATTAGAGCCATGTGACAGAATCTACAACTTAGGGCCCGTTTGGCCTAGCTTATTTTTGAGCTTATGCAAACGGCTTATGCAAGGGTATTCCAAACCCACTAAAAGAAATAAAGAAACAACAGCAATAACCAAATCTTATTTTACTACCTCGATCAAATGACGCCATATTAATATTCTATCAAAAAACAAATCTAATACACTCCCTAGCAACAAGTATTAACATACCATTCACAGTAAAGACTACTTTCATAGTTATAGTATAATTAAAATACATCTTATACTTATTTACTTATATAGTGCAATGAACTGTCAATCAATGTAAGTGTAAACAAAACCAACGTGCCTAGTTTTCACCAGGTATGTAAAATGACGCTTCTAATTTTGTCATCATTTCTTACACGAGAACAATGGAAATATATCACATCAAACAGGAATACTCTATAAATAAGAATGGGAAAACGCATTGAAAAGTGAGTTTGATATACCTGAATATGCTAACAAGAAGCTCAAATTCAGAAGCCCCTGGAAACAAAGTCACAGTTCTCACCATTTCAGCTGCATAAACAATCAAACAAATATAATTACATTTCCATCATCATTAATAGATAAAGAAAAGCATTGAAATCACCAACATCCTATTGGATAAGTTAATAACATGAGTCTCCCTCATGAAATGAGCCGAGTTACCCCAACTCAGGTTCCCTCAAAATAACAGTTAGCCATTGCCGTTCACACAAAATAACAGAGTTTGTCCAACCTATTTCCTGCTAACCACTATTCGACAACTTTTCATACTAAACCGTGTATCACATAACAATTTATTCAAATTCCACTACATTATAGCACCGCTATTAAACAACATAGGTGAGGCCCAATATCCTAATTACAGTGAACTAGCAAAGAACGTTGGTGAATGTGAATTGACCACCAACTCAATGATTAATCTCATAACATATCCAAAATACCTATATTTCAGAATTCTGTTCAAATACCCTAATTACAGTGGATGTGAATTGATCCGTCTGATCTCGATGATTAATCTCAAAGCAGATCCAAAAAAATGCATTTCGGTATTCTATTCAAATACCCTAATTACGGTGGATTAGCAACAATGATGCAAGGCAAACAACAACAACAACAACAACAATAATTCAATTGAAAAACCCTAATTACGGTAAATTAGCAGCAGCAGCAACAAATTATTGAAATCAAAATCAGATGACACTCACCAAAGATGCATCCAACAGACCAGATATCAACACCAGTAGAGTAAGTAGTGGATCCAAGCAAAACCTCAGGAGCTCTATACCCAAGAGTAACAATCTCAGGAGTATAACTCTTAAGACGAAAGGTACAAACTCTTCCGAGACCAAAATCAGCGATTTTCAAAATAGATTTCTGTTGATCAAGCAACAAATTATCGGGTTTCAAATCACGATGAAGAACACCATGACTATGACAATGAGCAACACCTTTACACAGCTGAAACAAAAAACTCTGAATAAGGGAATCAGGCAACGGTTCAGGGTCATAGCGTTGGCGAAAAGTGTTCATGTATTTCTTGAGATCGGTGTCGAGATACTCGAAGACGAGATAGAGGAGTTTGGGGGGTTTATCAACGACCTTGATGAGACGAACGATGTAGGGAGATTGAGAGAGCATTTTCAGGAGAGAAACTTCACGAAGTATTGTAGAAGGAACACCTTCGTCCATTTCCAGACGAGTTTCTTTAAGTGCGACGATTTGGCCGGTGGAGATTTCTTTGGCTTTGTAGACTTTTCCGTAGGTTCCTTCTCCAACTTTCTCAACTATTTCGCAGTTCTCCATTTTAGTAGTTTTTTGAAAGTGGTTGTGAAATGAAATTGGAGATGAATGGGTATTAATAGGGAGAAAACGCAGCGGGTAGTTTTTACGCGCACTTCTATCTATCATCTATCTACGTTTTCTAGTATTTTTTTTTTTATTTTATTTTTTTTACAAAACGTTTTCTACTATCTATCTATCTAATATCAATTTAGGAAAATCATATGTTAACAAAAATCTTTTTTCGAGAGCAGATTGTCTCCATTAAATTTAGGTCCAGTTATATCCCATCCATCCAATATTTTTTTATTGTGTACTGTTCATTAAATAAATAAAAATTAAATGTGGAGATTAAACTGGATGGCCTGCAATTTCAGCTTTTATAAGGATAAGGTCTTTTTTTTCAGGATTCTTCGGTTCGTTGTAAGTGTCTATTGGGGAAATTTTTTTTCCTACCCCAATATTTGTCTATGAATTGACTAAAATGCCCTCATATATAATGTAAAAGAGTAAAAAAAAATTATTTTCACTCATTTGGTAAAATAAATGTACCGGTGTGTAGAAAGAAAAGAGGAAAGAGTAAGTTTACCGGTCCTCTTTTGTAGAAGTACACCAGTTTGAAATATAGGTACCGGTACACTTTTGTATGGGTGTACGAGTAAGAATATTCATACTGGTCCACTTTTGTCTGCGTCTACCGGTATAAATATTCATACCGGTACACTTTTGTCCCAAGTGTATCGGTACAATTCGTAGCAATTTTTTTTCGTAGCAACTGTTTTTTTATTCCTAGCTAAATTGTTCTTTTTTTAGCATTTTTTTATGGTTAATTAATAATTAACTTTATATTTTCAGTGGTGGGTACTAGAGGACGAGATGGTAAAATTCTTCACTGGCAGCCCAACCGTGAAAATCATCGTGAGCGTCGGGGGCAGGAGCATCAGCCTGTGCAGGCTCCGCCTGCGCGTGTGGGATGGCCTGGAGGACCGATTGATGTCAGTCTGCTGACACGTTACGAACAACACATGTCTCGTTATATATGGTTTGGTCAGGTAACCAATTGTTTGTTTTTTTGTTATTTATCAAGTTATATCGATGAGCTATCCTATATACCTGAATATAAATTATAGGATTTCTATAGCATTTGAACAATTTTAGTGTTGACATATTATTGATAATGTTTTCTTTTAAATATATGTAGGAACGTCATGAAGGAGATAAACCAGGATTAAGGATAGCATCTTTAGGAGGGAAGGTGGGTGGTTGCGTTCCTGATCAACATCCAGAAATTATTCAGACGTCGTTGAATACTACTGGATTGAGCTGGCTTGAGCGGACTAGTTTGACAAAGTCCGATCTGTCGCTTTTGTCAGCATTTGCGGGAGAACCAGTTCGACGGACGTGCCAACAATGATCCCTGGGATCATCTCTCAAAGTTTTCAGAGACTTGTCAGATCCAGAAGGTGTCGGAAAATGTTACTGATGACCAGAAGAGAGAGATGTAACACCCAAACCCATAATTATATAAATATACCTTTATAAAATATTACTCGAGAATATGCAACGGAAATAAAATTTGATTTATAAAAGGTTTGGTTCGAGTATTACATCGTACACATAAAAGCTTACTAATAACTTAATTAGTAAAACAATTATTGTACAAGATAAATTTCTAGGAAAATACATCTTTATATACATTACAAATAAGAAGCAAGACTCTGAATACACAATATATAAATGATCCTAACCCCGTGTCATGATCAGAGCGGAGCTTCACCGTCGACTCGGTCACAAACATAACCTGAGAACCTGGATCCCAAATCCAGCACATACACAAAACAGAGGGTTAGATAATATAACCGTAAAAAGAATCTAAGTACAAGGACACTTAATACTTAGGACATGACATGCTCATGTCTAGCAACTCAGTCAATAAAAGATATCAATCTCATATCATTCGTATTTTATAATCGTAAAATACATTGCATCATAATAATATTTCATTCTCAAATCAATTGACAAATACATATACATCATCATCAATTATCAATCATTATTACACATCTCATAATACACATAATCGTTTGTTAAAGATTAACAATCAATGCCAAGTATCACATTTAATCACAAAAGATCAAGGATGCACAATAATGACAACTACCATATAATTATTCACCTTCATCTCCTAATGCAATCTAATGCCACATTCATGCAATGCATCCTAGTAATATTACTAAGTGCATGTGGTACCTCATAGTTATTGGAAAACTTATTCCAAATATATCTTAGTCCCGCAGCTACTAAGATATCTGCCATACTTTAGGATCCCCTCTAAAGTATCTGCTCATCATACCAAATGATGCATGTATGCTAGATTACCAATCATATAATTTAATCATCTCATCCTATAAGGATATCACACACAAACATATCTCAATAACTTAATTGAAGATATATCATCCCATTGATTAAATCATATTCAATAAATCTCAAAAGTAATCAAGCATACATATTCAATAAAAACATTATCACAATTACTCATTCATGATTCAATACTAGCTTAAGCACTCAATCATGTTATCTTCAATAAGTCATTCGTATATAAGCTATCATGCCATTCTATAATCAAAAGACCATAATTAAGACATGTTACAAGCCAATGTCAAAAAGGAGAGAAAAGTCAAATATATGGGTTGGAAAGTGTGACTTTCGCGCAGGCGAAACTATGGCTCGCGTGCGCTACAGTGTCTCGCGTGCGCGAAAACTCAAGTCGCGTGCGCGAAGAACACGACTGAAAAGAGATGTGTTCTCTGCCAATTTCGCGTGCGCGAAACAGGGTTCTCGCGTGCGCGAAATTGCCCAGAATTCATCCCTGTTCGTGATTTTCATGCCACAACTCATAGAAACATCATTTTTCTTACTTTCAAAGATTAAAGGTTCCAACTTTAAGTGTTTATAACCAAATACAACATGGAAGTACAGACCAAAACATGATCAAACATCAAAAGATGAGAATCCATAGATTTTTGCATAATATTTCAAAAACTCATATCAACACATAAATTCCCTACAAACATCTACACATTCCCATTTATTATCCCAAAATTCATATTTCGTATTGCAATAAACTCAAGAATCATTAAATCATGCAAAGATATCATTTTTATTCAATGAACATACCCACCCAAAATAAAAGAGTGTCGAGAGTTTGGGAATGGAGAAATAGACATTCTCCCCTCTCTATGCTCACTCTAATTATATTATCTGACCTCATACCTTAGATTGAAGCTTTAAATCTCTAAGCTCTACACTTTGACTCCCTTCTACATCTTCAAGCTTGGTTCTTCTACACTTTCTCTCTACCTCCCTTTCTCTCATTTCTCTTTCTTCCTCCACCAAAATTTGTGACAAATGAGTTTCTCTCTCTAACTTTCCCCTTTTATAACTAGGTTACCACTCATCAATTACCAAAACACCCTTACTAACTTAACCTAGGCCCAATACCAAAGCCCAATAACTCTATTCAAACCAATTAACTCATATGACTAAATAACATGCATAATTATATCTAGTAACTTAACTAAATAATAATAATACAATTCAACACAAGTTAATAAACATACATAAATAAATAAATATAATAATCACACATAAATAAAGAATTAATAAAATTGGGTCGTTACAACTCTCCCCCACTAAAAGAATTTTCGCCCTCGAAAATTGCGCGAATAAAACAAATCGATTAAGGTCACATCATCCAATTTTCCACAAAATTTCCAAACTCCACACATTATCAAATTTGACAAAACTAGTTTATTCCAATCCACACAATTTTCGTTTACTATCAACAAGAGATTAAGGTTGATCAATTCCTTAATTTGTCAATAAGTAGCCGATAACCATGATGGTAGCATAAACCATTTTTACCAAACTTCAAACATGTTCTCTTAACATAAACTTTCCACCATCATAAGTACCCTTCATAATACTACACTCTAAATAATCCTCATCTCCAAAAGGATATCCACAACTTCTCGATGTTCCATAAATCCTTATTTTCAACTTCGATCACACGGTTCTCCTTAATCCGTATATTTCATGTCCAATTCTTATCCAAACCGCGTTCTAAATTTTATCATTCCATATCCACTTACCGAGTGGGTTCTCCAAATCCTCTTAATAACCCTTGAAACTACTTACTTAATGACATAATTCTTCCTTTCACAATAGTACTCATGCTTATGCCAAATTCCAACACAATCTCTAACCTCTCAATTCATCGCTTCACACTCATCTTTCATCATAGTTTTCGACAAGACTAATTACAACAAATGACTAACCAACTTCGTTCCGGAAAAATACATCCTTTTTAAAACATCATGTCCCAACATAACTACGTCATCTCCAAAATATCCCTTGCCTAACTTTTGTGCTTTCTTAACCAAAAACATTTACCTTCTTCGACTACTATCGTCGTCGTATATTCACTCTCATCTCTTTCACTACTTCTTAGTCGCTCAACATCACTTCTCTTATTGAGATTCTTATATCTAAATATAGCCTAAGTCCATCCTTAAATCACACACTTATGCCATAGGCCATAGACATCTTCAATATACTAAACACCACTTTTAATCTTTTATTCCCCATCATCGTTTCTATACTCAATCATTTTCCGATAGACAATCACTTAACTCCTTCTCAACACGTCTTTTCGATAGTTAACTTACTTATCCATATCTCCCATTAATAATTACTTCGTGCTTAACTTAACTCGGGTGACAACTCAACCCAAAATATGAATCCTTCGAAATTTTAACTATTTCCTCATACCACTTATTCATCTCTATCTATCTCATTCTCCTATACTCAAACAAATCCAAGGAATATAACTTTCTCCCCAACTTATCTCAACTCATTCGCAACTTCATCTAAAACTTACCGATTCTCACACCTAACTGTAGGTTCTACGGTTCTAAACTTATTCCTCCCAAAAGGAAACTAGTATCGACAGTGTCCACACACATGCCACATACAAGGGTGAACTACGAAACATGCAATATAACACTTAAGCATTTATTAACATCAATAAATAAACATAATATTGAAGTAACACAAATGAATAGACATATAAAGCATTTACGCATGATTATACAAAAGCATATCTCAACATCTCACATAAACATTTAATTAGCATACATTGTCTCGAAACTTTAAAAGTTAAGAATCAAATTAAAACAAGAGAGATCAATATTCCACAACAATAAATCCTAAGAACTCAACAATTTATATCGACATAAACATAGCATATATTTTCTAAGAATTAAGGATCACATTAAAAGAAGGAAACGATGCATTTACCATGATAGCAATTTTTCAATTAGGTCAACAATTCATATTTATGTAAGCATATCATTCGAGAAAATAATCAACTTAGCAAGGTAATTAACATGGTAGGATAGAACAATCAAAACATGTGCTTCATATCTATCAAATTTATCTTAGAGAAAATGACATAGTCACATAGTATAATTCGCAATGATGAAAAGAATGAATCGAGTTTCATGACAATAATCTAGTGCATGTTATAAACAAAATATAGGTCAAACATATCCTAAAATTCAATCGACCTCATTACCAATTAATACTCTAGTTCTAAAATTATCATGCCATATAGAACGTCACACAAATCACACATAAGGACATGCATAATAATACACATAAACTCTATTACAAATAATAACATTAAACTATCAATTCAATTATAATATCTAAGTAATATTGAATCTATGTTGCATAAAATAAATTTCATTATCCTATACTAGTTCTAATAATCAAACCATTACTATCTTGACATTTAATCTACTCATGCTACAATACAAAGGAAACAACAAGTCTCGTATTTGAGCAACTAGAGCAAAACATCATCCATCATCAATCAACAAATATAATTGAATCATGTTAGAATCACACAATTCACAAAATCTCTAATTATGGTTGATTAAAATACAAGAGTCGTGACCTTAAGCATACAGAGTTATAATCAACATAGAGGCATAGTAATAATCATGAATCAACATCAGAACATGTGAAATTACCTAATCATCATATTTTGCTCATAACAATTCAAACATTAACAAACTAGAACTTAATTCACCATTACATTAGCAATCAAACATGAAGCGAGAATTATAAATGCTAAAGTCATTGCCAATTAAAACACAAATTTTCAAGAATCAAGAAGACAATATATTAACGAGAAACTAGCAATGAAATTCATGAAATTAATATCACACATTATCAATAAGTTATTGGAATACATAGAATTCATCAATACATTCTTATCTTCCTATATCACAAAGATTTCATGAATATTCATCAATCATAATCATGTTAAAGTATTCAAGTAATTCCACTATTTCATTCATGCATATAAATTCTCAATTAATTCCACGAATACATACATACATATCATCATTCATATCATCATTTAATTAATTCAATCATACTACACAAGCAATCATCATAAATAAATTATTATAACAATTATTTACGACACATGCATACACAATCATACTTAATTTCATATAATCATAGATTTTCATCAACAAATAAATCTATACTAATATGCGAACATAATCATTTTAAATAGATCAATAACAAGAAGACATTATCACGTAAGTCATTATCTTGAAATCAAAACAACAATGATGAATGCATATTCATTATCAATTACGCACAATTATATCGTGTTATTATCAGTCACTTATCATGGAATTCATAAACAAATACAAGCAAGTCAAAACTACACAAAGATAACTTTAAGCACATACAACCATTACAATCATAAAGCATAACATTCACCATGAATCAAGATCAAAGAACACATACTCATTACTTGACTAGATAACTTACAACTAAGATAATATTCAATCTCATCAAGTACTCATCAAAAGAATAGATAACATAATCTAATTCATATCATTCATAGTTCATGAATAAACAATCACAAAGTATATTCATAAAATAAACATATCACAACTTATCAATATTTATGAAACAATAGATGCATAAGTCAACACCAATTAAAACACGAGTCTCAAGAATTAAGTAAAACAACATGTCAACAAAATTTATGAAACTAGTCATACATTTGCAAAATAGTTTAATAGTGACTAAGGTGCAAGTGTAACTACACTACAACAATTAAATCACAAAAGATATAACAATCACATAAACACACGAGTGACTCTATGCCCACTTAGTCTGAATGTATAGACCTGCTCTGATCGACACATAGCTCATACGGTCCGAAGATAACCGGAGCTCTGATACCAAATTGTAACACCCAAACCCATAATTATATAAATATACCTTTATAAAATATTACTCGAGAATATGCAACGGAAATAAAATTTGATTTATAAAAGGTTTGGTTCGAGTATTACATCGTACACATAAAAGCTTACTAATAACTTAATTAGTAAAACAATTATTGTACAAGATAAATTTCTAGGAAAATACATCTTTATATACATTACAAATAAGAAGCAAGACTCTGAATACACAATATATAAATGATCCCAACCCCGTGTCATGATCAGAGCGGAGCTTCACCGTCGACTCGGTCACAAACATAACCTGAGAACCTGGATCCCAAATCCAGCACATACACAAAACAGAGGGTTAGATAATATAACCGTAAAAAGAATCTAAGTACAAGGACACTTAATACTTAGGACATGACATGCTCATGTCTAGCAACTCAGTCAATAAAAGATATCAATCTCATATCATTCGTATTTTATAATCGTAAAATACATTGCATCATAATAATATTTCATTCTCAAATCAATTGACAAATACATATACATCATCATCAATTATCAATCATTATTACACATCTCATAATACACATAATCGTTTGTTAAAGATTAACAATCAATGCCAAGTATCACATTTAATCACAAAAGATCAAGGATGCACAATAATGACAACTACCATATAATTATTCACCTTCATCTCCTAATGCAATCTAATGCCACATTCATGCAATGCATCCTAGTAATATTACTAAGTGCATGTGGTACCTCATAGTTATTGGAAAACTTATTCCAAATATATCTTAGTCCCGCAGCTACTAAGATATCTGCCATACTTTAGGATCCCCTCTAAAGTATCTGCTCATCATACCAAATGATGCATGTATGCTAGATTACCAATCATATAATTTAATCATCTCATCCTATAAGGATATCACACACAAACATATCTCAATAACTTAATTGAAGATATATCATCCCATTGATTAAATCATATTCAATAAATCTCAAAAGTAATCAAGCATACATATTCAATAAAAACATTATCACAATTACTCATTCATGATTCAATACTAGCTTAAGCACTCAATCATGTTATCTTCAATAAGTCATTCGTATATAAGCTATCATGCCATTCTATAATCAAAAGACCATAATTAAGACATGTTACAAGCCAATGTCAAAAAGGAGAGAAAAGTCAAATATATGGGTTGGAAAGTGTGACTTTCGCGCAGGCGAAACTATGGCTCGCGTGCGCTACAGTGTCTCGCGTGCGCGAAAACTCAAGTCGCGTGCGCGAAGAACACGACTGAAAAGAGATGTGTTCTCTGCCAATTTCGCGTGCGCGAAACAGGGTTCTCGCGTGCGCGAAATTGCCCAGAATTCATCCCTGTTCGTGATTTTCATGCCACAACTCATAGAAACATCATTTTTCTTACTTTCAAAGATTAAAGGTTCCAACTTTAAGTGTTTATAACCAAATACAACATGGAAGTACAGACCAAAACATGATCAAACATCAAAAGATGAGAATCCATAGATTTTTGCATAATATTTCAAAAACTCATATCAACACATAAATTCCCTACAAACATCTACACATTCCCATTTATTATCCCAAAATTCATATTTCGTATTGCAATAAACTCAAGAATCATTAAATCATGCAAAGATATCATTTTTATTCAATGAACATACCCACCCAAAATAAAAGAGTGTAGAGAGTTTGGGAATGGAGAAATAGACATTCTCCCCTCTCTATGCTCACTCTAATTATATTATCTAACCTCATACCTTAGATTGAAGCTTTAAATCTCTAAGCTCTACACTTTGACTCCCTTCTACATCTTCAAGCTTGGTTCTTCTACACTTTCTCTCTACCTCCCTTTCTCTCATTTCTCTTTCTTCCTCCACCAAAATTTGTGACAAATGAGTTTCTCTCTCTAACTTTCCCCTTTTATAACTAGGTTACCACTCATCAATTACCAAAACACCCTTACTAACTTAACCTAGGCCCAATACCAAAGCCCAATAACTCTATTCAAACCAATTAACTCATATGACTAAATAACATGCATAATTATATCTAGTAACTTAACTAAATAATAATAATACAATTCAACACAAGTTAATAAACATACATAAATAAATAAATATAATAATCACACATAAATAAAGAATTAATAAAATTGGGTCGTTACAAGAGACATGCGAACTTATCCTCTGTAATGGAGGAAATGCCTCAAGCTAATGAGAGGCTAAACAAGCGCTGCTTGGGAGGCAACCCAAGGATAAGTATTTTTCAATTCAGTATTTCAATTCAGTATTTTCATTTCAGTTTTTCAATTCAATAAAGTATGCCTAGAATTCTGCATGTCATCTTCATCTGTAAACAACTCTTTTTCCAAACTTACAAAAAAATTAAATAACTGTTTGCTGTTTATTATCTAGTGCATGATAAACTGTTATAGGTAAGATTGCGGCGAAGTAAGTTATAAATTTTGATGAGCCGAATTTCACACCTTCACACAAAAAACCAAAGGTGATTGCTCCGAAGTGCGAAGTTCGGGAGACAGAGAGGCGAGTGATGAAGCTGGTGTATGTGAGACAAGTGTTCAACTTTCAGATATACCTAAGCCATGTGAGGATTTGAGCCAAATATTTCCAAACGGTATTACTAATTTCTTTCGATCTACTATGAGAGTACCGTGCACTTGTTTATTTTCTAGAACTTGCTCTAATTCTCTGCTGACTAGTTGATTTGATATTATATGCATTGAGGCAATTGTTTGTTATAACCCAGAGCCTTTTCAAGCCACCCTTTATATATTATATCTTTTGCTAGCCAATTTTGAGCCGTAAAAAAATAATAATCCCTTTTGTTTCGGTGACAAACCACGATACAAGCCTATAGACCAGAAAAACAATGAATTACCCTCTTTGTAGTTAAGGTAATAGTTCTAAAGTCTTGGCAACAAAATAAGTTTGGGGTTGCTCATGGAACTAGCAACATCTAAGTTCGGGGTGGGTATACGGAGAACTATCACTACAAAAAGAAAAAAATAAATGAAAAAGAGACGGGAAAACATCAAAAATTCCCTAAAAAAATAGTCTCTTCAAAAAAAAATGAATGAAAAGAAAGAGCCAAAGGACAAAAACAGTGATAGAAAAGAACCATACAAAGACACATCCGGTTCTTCATCTCCGATACCAACACAAAAAGGCATCCTAAGAAATAAGGTTGTGTAACGCCCCAATATTTTGAAGGTGGAAAAACACAAGAAGGGGGGGTTGAATTGTGTTTTGAAAAATTAAATCTTTTTCTAAATCAAGAACTAAATTGCAGCGGATAAGAACTAGAAATAAAGTATGATCTGAGGGAAAGAAAGAAAGACACAAGATTTATCCTGGTTCCTCTCACAAATTGAGAATACGACCAGTCCCCTTGTTACTAACAAGAGCTTTTCACTATAATCTTCACAAGATTACAAACTGCTCAAGCACACTTGCAAGAGACTTCTCAAATGCTCAAGTTACAATTAACAAGAGACTTCTCAAACAAACTTAAAGATAAGAATGAATGTTAGGGAACACTTGATATACTATCAGAGGTGTTTACAAAATACAACACAAATTTGCTTTAAGACAATGAATGACAGATAAAAACTTAATGTCAGAATGCTTCAGAGCCTTAAACGCAGTAATAGAACAATAGTTATTTCTTCCATTTGAGTCTTCTATTTATACTTGAAGATATGGGAATGACTGTTGCAGGGATAAGGTGCCAGCTGGAATTTACTCGTACAATTGCTAGCTGTTGATTGCCTTCTTTAGCAAAGAAATCCAATTCCACTACCTTGCAATTTGAAATATCACTCAACCATTTTGAGTAATATTCGTACGATTGTACTATCCTCAAATGCGCTCCACTTATGGATAAGATTAACGTTATACCAACGAATATTCCTTCCTGTGGATGTGACAGAGTCTTTATGTAGATTGTTCTTCAATCATTGACACTGATCCTGTCAGTTCTTGAGTGACGTAAATTCTTTTTGCTTTAGCGTCTGTTGTAGTAGCTTCTTAAGGTCTTTAGCTTCTGAACCTCTCAGAGTCTAGCTTTTGTCCTTAGGACCACTTACTTCAGACCTTGAATTTTAAGCTTCTGATGATCAGCGATACGCTTTCAGAGCTTCTTAGCTTGGCTTCTCTGCTTTTATTCATGGTGCTTCTGAATGAATTTTTACTTATAATTCTGCACACTAGAATAATCATTAGCAATACCAATTGTAATTTTAATACTTTGTTATCATCAAAACCACTTAAAATATTAGAGATTTATGTCAGACCCACTTTGTTCCAACATGTTTTCCCAATATTTTATATATGCATCTTATTGATTTATTATTTAATAAATAAATTTTATAATAATATTAATTATTTTATATTCTATTTCTTTCATTATTTCATGATATGTTGGTGTCATGTTTTAAAGGTATTGTGGTACGTGAGTTTGCTTATTGAGAGAGGTAATTAATATGGTTAAATATGATACAAAAACTATTTTCTACCTCAATTATTAGATTAATATTATTGTTACTATTTTATAATTAATTATGATTACTTAGGGGCTAAGACCAAGTGTATATGTTGGCACAGTGTTTTAAAAATCGGACCGGTCGGTCGAACCGATTGGACCGGGAACCGGAGGTAAATCAGTCTGGTCTGACTATTGGATCGGTCATGCTACTAAACCGGTGCAAACCGCATGAACCGGAGAAAACCGGCGAACCGACGGTTTTTTAAACCGGCCGGTTTCCGCGCGCGTTTTTTTAAAAAGGATTTATTGCTTTTTTTTTAAAGAATTTAATGCATTTTTTAAAGTGATTTTTAGTACAATGAGAATTTTAAATGTGTAAAAATATAACAAGTTGCCATGAGTAAGGTTTGAACCGCTAACCTCTGCATAAGAGTTAATGCACACTACCGTTGTGCTACATAGCTCATTTGTTTGTTTTTTTACTTTGTATTCTATATATTATATATACTCTATTACTCTACTATTATTTTCGTATGAAAATAAACTTTTTCAGTTTTGATCTTTTTCAAAAAGCACACATTTGATTCTTTTACATTTGATTCTTTTCCTTTTTTTATGGACTTATCTTATTTAGTGTTTATCTAATGTTGATTTAATTTTTCAACTCTCATTTTCACTTATACTTATAATAACTAATCATTTAGCTCATTCAAATAAAAAAAAGTAATACTTTTGCGAGAAAAAAACTAATGAATCTAATTTATTATATTTACGATTAAAATACATTGTAAAAAATTGTATTACAATTAAAATACACATGCTAATATGCTATAATTTTTTTAAAAAAATAAAAATAGACGCCGAGTCACCAGTTCAATCCAATCTAATACATATAATTATTTTTTATATAGACCGGATCATACGACCGAGTCATCCGGTTTAGCCATGCGGTTCAACCAGTGAGTTAATGGTTCGACCAGTAAACCAGTGAACCAACACCTCATCGAGTCGATGTCCAGTCCGGTTTTTAAAACATTGCGTTGGCATATTGTGATACCAAAGTTAATTGTCAGTGATGAGGTTATTAATCATTACCTAATTGCCCACGTTAGAGCATTAATACTCCTTTATAGTGATTGAAACAAATTAAATGTGATTGCCTGGACATGAAGATTTTTCGGACTATCCTACGCTATTTTCTATCCTCAGACAATATTACAAACACTCACCTATTCATTTCAATATAAACACCTCAATTTCTTTAGCTCTCTAGTTCACAAAAAAAAAAATATATTCCGTCGAAACCATTTCCATAACCAGCTGCACCTCTTTTGTACCAACATCAATTCTTAGTGGAATTCTTAGTCTCAAAGAAGCAATAAGAACTCGATCGTTCGGTTGACGGTAGGATATCAAAAGTTGCTAGCATAGAAAAGAAATTCTTCAAGTAAAGGTTTTTTCTCCATACATTCATATTACATAGGACTATGTTGTGAAATGATAATAGAGCCTTTGTCACTTAAAATGAACCAAAGGAATCAACTTTAAATAAATAAATAGTGTTTTTGTTAATTGTATTATGTTTGATTAGTATGTTTATTTTTATTAGTACTGTTATACATATATACCTTGTCGTTGTTGTCATTTTGGGATGTGAAGAAGTACATGCAAATTTGATTGTTGTGTTATACATGAGGCTATGTGTTTATCTGAAAGGATCAAGGTTAATTATACATGGTGGTGCTATATGTATTGCTACGTGTCCTATGTTATATGTATATGTATATAATTAGAATTTGATAACCTTATATGGTATGCATATATATTGAAATATTGACCCAGTTGGTGTGAAAGATCTGTTTGTGAAATTGTCTCACAACATTTGTATAAAACAAAGATAATTATATCTAAAAGTAAAAGTATAGGGAGGACATCTTTTCGGTTTCTCTGACTATTGATTGTATGAGTTTCTTAAGAAAATGGTTTTCTTATTTTACTGAGACATGCATCATATATGATGTGTATAGGAGATGTTTGCCTTTGTGGCAGGTTATATTTTTGCCTTTGTGGCAGGTTTAATTTCTCATTGGTATGAGATTTTATTATCCGAATTATTTGTGTCTCATGTAGGGTTGTGTTAATTGCATTGCATGTCATAAAAAATAAAAATAAATAAATAAATAAGAACTATTAATCCGTAGCAGAATAGCGAGTGTTGCTTCCTCTTTTACATGGCTTTAGTTTTGGATGTGTGTTGAATTGTGTGGACGGTGCTGTATTGCTTTTGGATAGATACTTCTATACTTGTACTCTAATCATCAAAGTTATTTTCTAATTAAACTAATAATTATATTTTTTTTAATGAAGTGTTTTGTTATTATTTTATGATATATTCTTGTGGTGAATATGATTCAATATGGATAAGGAAATTGACCCTTTACAATTAACATTTTAGTTACTCATGGAGAAAGCTGTGATTGAATGTGATGCTTAAAGCGCGTATGTACGGGGAGAAAAACTGGGTTTTTGCAACTTTAGTACTTTATTTAATAAATAAGCCGTTGTGGTATACTATTTTTTATTTTAATTCAGCTTAACATTTAAAGTTGTTTAGAAATGCGGATTTGGATTTTATTCCGCTAGGATTTACGAAGTATTACTTATTTTCAATTTAATTAAGTTATGTCTCCTCAATTTCAAGTTCGTCACTATGAAATAATTTTTATAATTAAAAAAAAAATGCGGCATTTTAAATAATTCCTTGAAAAAAAATTCGGGCTGTTATAGGTTGCGTACACAAAAAGGAATTACAAAGTAGAACTTAACTCAAATGTTTAACCTATTATTCCCAAAAATGTCCTACCTTGACCTAAGCCACGTTATAACCCTAAAAGACCTCACTGGTTCCTAAGAGTTCTTGCAAGCCTATGGTAAAATGGCAGGTTGTGCGATGATTGAGAGATAACCCTTTCAATTATGAGCGAAAAACACAAATGTGAGAGAGAGAAAAAGTTGAACATGGACTCTTGCGGGCATTTTTCTGATTTGCTACTATTGACGTCTCCTGAGCCTAGCAGGACTGAGCATGATCGCTGCGGTAATAAATCAGCGGTACCATTGCTGAAATATAAAGCAAGGTTGTGAAATTCCTATCATCTTTATTTATCTCTTATTTTTCTAACGATTTTGTCTAACAGCATGTTTATTGAGGACAAGCAACAGTTTAAGTTTGGGGTTGTGATGACAGGAATTTCTATGGTATTTTTAGTAGTATTATTAGTAGTAAAATGACCAAGACAGACCCAAATACGAAGGAAAACCTACAAAAGCAGGAAAAAGCATAGAGACAAGGTTCAAGATGCTAAAAGACAAGAAAAAGCCCAAAAAGTGAAGAAATTGACCATTCCATCGCAGCACGATGTCTTCCATCGTGCCACGATGGAAGCTGCTTGTTTGCCAAGAAAACAGAAGAAATAAATTTACAAAATATCTGTTCATCGCAGCACGATGTGTGCTATCGCAACACGATGAAGTAACTTGGCGCCCAAGCTGATGAAATGCACAGGATCAGTTATAAAATTAAACTGAATCTTCACATCGTACTGCGATGGAGCTATCGCAGTACGATGCCTTGCTGAGGCCCATTACGAAAACTATAAATAGAGCCCTACTTTCATTGTTTAAATCATTCAGTAATAGTAGAACACTCTCTACTATAAGTAGAGATTCAGAGGAGCTCTATTGGGCATAGTTTTCTCCCCTTACGGGAAAACTAACTCAGCAAGGTATGTTTTCTTTAGGCTTTTATGTTTAGGTTATAATTTCTTTATTGTAATTTAAATATGTAGTCTTTTGTAATAGATGCTTTAGGTTGTGGTGGAGAAGATGAACTCCCCTATGAATATTTGGAGTCTGTGACTGAGTCTAAGTTATAATAAATGATATTTAAGTATTATGTTTGTTATTTACTTTCTTGCACTTTAATAACGTTTCTCGTAATCTGGCCGGATAAGCGGGAGCGCCCATAGAATTGATATTAGGTTTTAACTTAATATGGTCCGGAACTAGTAGTAAATAATGCTAGGTGTATAGAGACGGTAACATCCTGGACTAGTCGTGAATGAGCGGTTAGAGGAGGAATCATGAACTAGGTGTGAGTTGAGCACTTAGAAGATGAACAGCCTAATACTAGGATCTAGAGGTTAATTGGTGAAGATAATAATGCATGTTTATAAACAACTCACTTAGTAATTAGGGTATGTGACACATCGAGGTTAGGCTCTCGTATGTACCTTAGTTATTAACGTAGGGAAACTTTAATAGACATAGTGTAACACTAAGGTGTTGCTACAACAAGGAAAAGTCACCGCCGAACATTAATCTGAATAACTATGTTATACACCGGTAATGCCAAATATGAAGAAGGGAGGAAGTCCAACCACCATACATATCCTCTATGTTTTTGAATCTATATTTATACATTCTATTTATTTATTTATCGCAAGCATTACACTATTTTTATAAAACCTTTTTCCAAAATCCAAAGCGAATGCAAATATACAAACTTAAATAACGCTAGTGAAGCTTCGACATGATCCCTGTGGATACGAACTCATTCTAGACACCTAGAGTGTGAATTATTACTCGACGACAGACTGGTGCACTTGCCAGACTGTAGTCACTCGTCCCCCATGACTTTGGTGGTAGACTCTTCTTCTATTTTGAGACTACTGGATTCTGCAAGCCTTTGTGCTCGCCTTCTTTCCCAGAGCGTTCTTTCTGGTTCATGGTCGTACTCAAACTCCAGCATACCTATTATCAAACACAACAAATGAATACCTTCAGTAGCACTGGAAAATTAAATGGTAAAACTATTTTTGGTTTGTCTCATGTGTCTTTGTCACTATGAAAATTCCCAGGTAAATGAGGTGGACCACAATGGATCGCTCGGAGACCTTGACTTATCCTTAGCCAGAATTTTCACAGATTAAAATCCACAATCATCAACAAGATTTTTGATTTTTTAATTTTTTTTTGTATTTTTGAAATTTTTGACAAACTTAAATAAATCCAGTAATGCTTTGTAAACACAATCCCCGGCAATGGCGCCAAAAACTTGACTACGGTCTGGCAAGTGCATCAGTCTGTCGTCGAGTAATAATTCACACTCTAGGTGTCTAGAATGAGTTCGTATCCACATGGATCGTGCCGAAGCTTCACTAGTGTTATTTAAGTTCGTATAGTTTGCATTCGCTTTGGGTTTTTGGAAAAAGGTTTTATAAAAATAGAGTAATGCTTGCGATAAATAAATAAACAGAATGTATAAATATAGATTCAGAAACATAGAGGATAGGTATGGTGGTTGGACTCCCTCCCTTCTTCATATTTGGCATGGTACAACATCATGCACTATTCCATCTTTCTCACATAATGCATCAAAATCTTTTGATACATATTCTCCTCCACCATCTGTTCTTAACACTTTAATCTTGTGGCCACTTTGTCTTTCAACCATGGATTTAAACTTAATAAACACATCAAGCACATCACTTTTCTTCTTAATCAAGTAAACGCATAATTTTCTGCTGAAATCATCTATAAATGAGACAAAATACATGTTTCCTCCAATGGATTCAACCTGTATTGGACCACACACATCAGAGTACACCACCTCAAGAATAGCCTTAGTTTTACTACCAGCATCTCTGCTAAAGCTATTCCTATGTTGCTTGGCCTGCACACATTCTTCACACACTTCACTTGGAATTTCAAATTCTGGTAGACCACTTACCATTTGCTTCTGCTGCAAGTTACACATATCTTTGAAATTCAAATGACCAAGCCTGTAGTGCCATAACCATTCATCTCTACTAGCTGCAGTTGCTAAGCATCTATGTTCTAACACATTGAGTTCAATTTTAAAAGTCCTATTCTGAGACATTGGAGCTTTCAAAATTAATCTACCATTTGAATCTGTCACCTTCATCAGTTTATCTTCTATTACTATCTTGTAATTCCTTTCAGATAACTGACCAATGCTTAGCAAATTACTCTTCATGCCAGGAATGTATAGAACATTTGAGATCAGTGATTGCTTACCATCATTTCTCTTGATCAGCACATCACCAATTCCTTCTGCAGCTAATGCACTATCATTTGCAAATCTCACCTTGCTCTTTATTGATTTGTTGATGCTGACAAACCAATCCTTCCTCCCAGTCATGTGTGATGAACAACCAGAATCTAAGTACCATTGATCATTGTACTTATCTTCTTCCTTTGTAGTAACCATTAGCAATGTTTCTTCATTTTCTTGTTTTGCAAGTTTTGCATCACTATCTGACTCCTTCTTATCACTATTGCATTCATCAGCAAAATGACCATATTTTTTACAATTGTAACATTGAATGTTACTTTTATCAAATTTCTTGTAACCACCTCTACCACCTCTTCCACCTCTTCCACCATATCTGTTGTTTGAATTCTTGTTATTTGAACTGTGAGATTCTTGATTTTCTTTAGGGTTTTGCTGTTGATGATTACCTCCATTCTTGTTCCACTTCCCTTTGTTCTTCTTCTCTTTGTTTGATTGAGCCTGCAGTGCTACATCTGCTTTAGCCTTGCCTGCAGCTCTTTCATTCATTCTCTGTTCATGTGACTCAAGAGTTCCCTGCAACTCTTCTTTTGTCAAAGTGGACAAGTCTTTTGATTCCTCTATTGCCACTACCAGATGATCAAATTTTGGAAGCAATGATCTTAAGATCTTTGCTACCACAGCTTTAGTTGTCAACACCTCTCCACAACCTTTGATCTGATTCACTAACCTTGTCACCTTAGTGAAGTAGTCACCAACACTTTCACTTTCTTCCATTTGTAACAATTCATATTGCCTCTTGAAGGTTTGGAGCTTTACCTCTTTCACCTTCTCAGCACCACCAAAAGATCGAGCCAGAATATCCCAAGCTTCTTTAGAATTCTCACAGTCACCAACCTTTTCAAAGTTGTCAGGATCTACACATTGATGGATAATGAACAAAGCTTTAAAATCTCTTTTCTTTAATTCTTTATGTGCTGCTTTCTCTTCATCTGTAGCACTATCAGCAATTGTTGAAACACCTTCTGTTACAAGATTCCACATATCTTGGTAGCAGAACACCACCTTCATCTGCTTGCACCAGTTATCATAATTCTTCCCTGTCAAGATTGGAAGATTCATGGGAAAGTGACCATTAGAATGAGAGCTCGACATCTTGTTGAGAAAGAAACACTTCAAGAATTGCTCCAAGATCGAGAACCAGGAGCTCTGGATACCACTTGTTGGGTTTCAAACACTATGAATCAACACAGATCATGCACACAAGCACAATGACCTGGTGAGGGCTCGGGTGCAGCGCAAGTACAAATTCCAATGATCACACACACTCACACTTATGGTAAAAGGAAACTCTATGATTGATGAAGAAAGAACACTATAAAATGATGATTGAATTAAAGAGAGAATTCAGAGAAGAGAAGAAGTTTTTATTGATCACACACTTATGAAAAGTTACAATGCAACTCCTTATATAGATGTTGCTTATTTAACAAGTTAACTAATCACTTAGTAGCTAACTAGTAACTAACTTCTAATCTCTAACTGTTATCATAACAGAAATCAACCAACTCTTAACCACCTAACACAGTTACATCACAACTAACTTATGAGACAAGTAACTAACTTGTAACACAAGTAACAGACTTAGTAACTATGAATTATTCTCAACAAAGTGGGCTTTTCAAAAAGGTATGATTTGCTTCATTTGGATAAGAATTGAGTGACTTATGACCCATTTAAGGAAGATAGATATTTTGCCAAATAACATCACGACCAGAACTTTTGGAGCCCAGTTTCATATAGATTTAAGCCCAATTTGATGAAGCTTGTGAAACACAAAATTGTAGTAATTTCTCTTAGCTTTCCAACGGTGTAAAGATCATCAAAATCCCATATTTGTAGCTCTAGATATGCACTGCCGAAATCAGAGAGGTCAAAATGAGTAAAAATCCAAAATTAAACACAAAACCCTCCTAATTTGGTGGAACTCAAAAATTGTATTGGATGAGGGTTTGGAGGGGTTTGGAGGGTTTATATGAATTCGTCAAATTTAATTAATGTTGTTATAATATTCTTAAATTCATAATATGTTAATCATAAGTATTTATTTGTCATTCTCTGTAAAAAAATACTTTTTCAAAAAATGTAAAAGATTTCTCTAATTTTCTCTCTATTTCCCTCCCTTCAAAGCCCTCTCATCCCCTCCAAACTCACAAACAAAGCCTAATGTTCTTTTCACCCATAAATTGCTCTGTATCCATTTTTATCATAGTGAGCTGAAGTGGGGATAATTTAGTTTGGCCTGAAATGAATGCAATTGATTTGAATGCACCATGATTTTGTATTTACTGTATGATAGCATTACCTGCATCTTTTGGCCTTTATTCTCTCTCTCTTGCTCTTTGATTATTATTAAACATTTTTTCTTTATGTCAGTGCCTCTTCTACTAGTTGGATATGGATTTGGTGCCTCCTTTGTCGCACTGTTTGCTTAGTTGGAAAGTAGAACAGGGAATACCTGAAGATGACCCTAGGAATCCTGCTGTTATTGCTGACCTGGTAATTGTTTAATTATTGTTATTTGGAAGGGTCTACTCTCTGCACACTAAATTAGATGCTTACGTCTTCTGGGGTTTCCTTAGATTACTACTTGTTTTTCTCGGGGCCATAGGATAGTTTGAAAGGTTTTTTTTTTGAAATGGCTAAATTTTATTAAAGAATAATTCTTTAAACAAGAAGTATAAGGAATTGTTAAATCATTCAACGAGAGGTAAAGTGATAAAACACTTTAACCCATTAAAAAGTACATCAAACAGCACCCTAATCCACCCCTTACAATACATCAAATACACCCATGACCACCAACTCAACCCGTAGAGATGTCACTAGACACTAACTTCTGAACTCGAATTAAAATTACTCGGCCCATCAGAATCTAAAAAGCAGCTCCTTGAGTCGAAAATTGGCGGACCTCGGAAGAAACAAAACCAACGGTCAACATCGATGCGGTAGAGTTAAACCAGATACCAGAAACCTGCAAATCTCAACAGATTTGGAAACCCTCAACGACTCAAACATAATCCTGCAAATCTCAACAGATTTGGAAATGGTCAGAAAATCAAATATCCGGGAAAACTAAACGCGCACGACATCAATCGCACATTAACAGCGTCAAATCTCAACATGACAGATCCAAACGCCATCAACACCTCACCACCACTTCCCCATCTCCTCACCTCCAACACACCTTCACCACCACATCACCTCACCATATCCACCGTGACAACTACCACCAAATCCAAGTCGGCAGCTCTGCCATCTCCAATCCCACCAACAACCGCCACCAGCATCTCCACCTCATAACCTCCAACCACCACCACCACACCATTTAAACTGACCAAAAACCACACAAAACCTCAAGATCTGTGACGACACGCAACGAAAAACCACCACGTCGCCGACACAACCAGCGCCGGAACCGTTGGAAAAACTGGTGGTGGACAGCTGGAACCCAAAGAACAAACAGTCGGCGCTAGGAAAAGAAGAAACACAAACAGAAAAGAAGAAGACAAAATAGAAAAGACCAAGTTCACAAAGTACCCCAACCTCAACTACAAAGCAACGAACGGGAAAAGAACAAAAAAAAACAAAAAATTCAAGCAACAACCAAAACTAAAGAAAACGCACATGGAAAAGAAACCAACAACATTAGGAACTGACCCAAAAACAATAGCAGCTTAAACCAAACCTGACCCATCCTAAAACAATACCAGATCCAACCACCGGAAAACGGTAACAACTACCGGAATCGGAGCCACAGACGGTAACAAAACAAAGAAAAACGGTACCGAGAAACGGACGAAGCAAAAAGCACCGACCATCCAAAAACAGTCCACGACGGAGGAGACGCCGGCGAACTACTGATGATACGCGATACCATACGGCACATCGCACCATCTTGCAACAGTGGCTACATCTTGAAGCTCGCAAATTTGGATGAAGATGGGAGATTTGCAGCAAATTTGTCTTTAGAGAGAAGGCAGAGCAGGTTTTTTAGAGAGAGAAAATAAATAATGTGTAAAGGTTTCCGGTGGATAGTTTGAAAGGTTGATGTTAGATAGGTTGAATTTTACTCTGATTTAATTTACTTGAAGTTGTTCTTGATATTACATTGCTTTAGATGCGGTTTGTCTTGTTCCTCTCACAAAAATGTAATTTTTATTTCTTTTTAATTTAAAAAAATAGATGAAAACTGTTTTTAAATAAAAGTTTGGCTAATGCTACGGTGGACCACCTTCACAAGTGGTCCACTGTGGTGAAGTGATCATTACTACTATAACGAGTACAAATTTTACAAAATCCACCGTTGGATTGAAAGTTTGTATCATATAAATCATCCATACAAATTTTTAGAAAAATTGGAAATCATTTGATGTGTTATTGAAATCTATCAAATTTATCGATATTTAATAAAAACTCATAAACCGTTAATCTTAATGGGTCTCAATAATATATCAAATGATTTTCAATTTTTCTAAAAATTTGTATGGATAATCTATATGAAATAAACTTTCAATCCGACGGTCGATTTTGTAAAATTCTATTCGTTATAGTGTTATTCATAAGTGGTTCACCATAAACTATTTGATGAAGTGGTCCATTTTAGAATTTATTCGTAAGTTTGATAATCTCATAAATATTAGTAATTGGGCCGGTGAAAAAAATTGAGCCCATCTTACCGTCTTCTTCAACCTAAAGCTAACAAATGCAGCCGACAAACACACACCTACAGAAGGCTGAAACGCGCGTTTTCTGTACAGAAACGCGTATCCAAACAACCCCTGTCTTCTTTTTCCTCTCGCAAAATTCCCAAAGTCCTTTTCGATTCCATTCAACTCCGATCTACCCATGGCCGATGAAGCCAAAGGCAACGCCGCATTCTCCTCCGGCGATTTCGCAACCGCCATCCGTCGCTTCTCAGGAGCCATCGATCTTTCCCCCAACAACCACGTCCTGTATTCCAACCGATCCGCTGCTTACGCTTCTCTCCGGAACTACACAGACGCTTTAACAGACGCGAAGAAAACCGTCGAACTCAAACCTGATTGGTCAAAGGGTTACAGCCGTCTCGGCGCCGCTTATTTTGGTCTTTGTCAATTCGATGACGCCGTGTCGGCTTACAAAAAAGGATTAGAAATTGATCCTAACAATGAACCCTTGAAATCAGGTTTAGCCGATGCTCAAAAAGCTGCGTATAAGAAGGAGACGGAGGCTGGTAATGCTGCGTATAAGAAGAAGGATTTTGATACCGCCATTCAACATTATTCAAAAGCTTTGGAATTGGATGATGAGGGTGTTTCCTATCTCACTAACCGTGCTGCTGTATACTTTGAAATGGGAAAGGTATATATCGTAACATCCCAGTTTTTTTTTTAATAGTACTACTTTCAGAAATAAATAAGAAGACACCATGTTTTTTTTTTTCTTTCAAAACTTCTACTAAATATTTCATCAAAATAAACATGATAATTAGAAACACATCAACTCCCAAAGTGATGAATAGCAACCAAATTTTAATTCAAAAATTCCAGCAATTACCGAAATCAAAAGGCAACTAAAGTCTCAAGGCTGATCAATCTAAATCTTATGCTACGTCAGACTCAAAGCTTCTCCTAAGACTATAGTCTATATGCAATGGGGTTATTGAAAGCCACATTCAACTATTGAAGCAATGCAATGAGGTAATTGAAAAAGGTGTTGAAACACAATGGTATAATTTGGTGTTGAAGACGTTGAAATTGTTAAATATGCTTGAATCTCAACCCCAAAAATTAGCTCATAGGATCAAGTTGCCCTCACATATTTATACAGTCAACGGCTCATGTGGACTTCAAACACACTTCAACACCCACCCTTACGCCAAACGTGGTCCTGGGTCAAACGCCCAAATTGCAGTTCTTAATTCAGCTCTGATATCATGTTTAATATGCTTGGATCTCAACCCCAAAAGCTAGCTCATATGGTGAAGTTGCCCTCACATATTACCCAGGACCACGCTTGGCGTAAGGGTGAGTGTTGAAGTGTGTTTGAAGTCCCACATTGTTTAGGTTCCTGTACTGTTGGCTATATAAATATGTAAGGGCAACCTCACCTTATGAGCCAGATTTTAGGGTTGAGATCCAATCATATTTAACATGGTATCAGAGCCGGGTTAAGGACTGCAATGTGAGCGTTTGACCCAGCACCATGCTTGGCGTGAGGGCGAGTGTTGAAGTGTGTTTGAAGTCCACATTGCTTAGGTTCCAGTGAGGGTGGGTGTTGAAGTGTGGTTGAAATCCCACATTGCCTAGGTTCCCGAGCTGTTGACTGTATAAATATGTGAGAGCAACCTCACCCTATGAGACATGAGCTAGCTTTTGGGGTTGAGATCTAAGCATATTTAACAGACGTCAATGAATGAATGCATGCACTCCTTCTCAGTCAATTGCACCAAACTAAGAGACACCTTTGCTAACAATTTTACCTGTCATGAATACAACATGATTTATTTACTTAAAATATCACCCATGGGCCATGAGCATAAACAAACATAGAAGCCATATAATAAACTCACAACAACAATACCAACCAGAAACGGTAACACAAAGTAAACCCATTGTAAATAGGAAATTAAAGCACACGGTGATGCCCTTACCTTTGCACAATTGTTCTTAACTCTTAACGCAGCGATCTTCACTCCACTATCTCTAAATTAAATATTCACTTAATTTCAAATCTTATCTGCTCCTACTTCTTACTCAATGTTTTAGGTTTGGTTAATGTATCGTACACTACTATTTGGTTATTCTATCAAAAATCAGACCCTATTTACATAACTATGACTATCTATAAAATGTAGTAAATTTATCTAGGAAGCACATATTCTGACACGGACACCACGACACGACACGATACATATGATAAAATTTGATTTTATTTATCAATTTATTATTAAAAATATTCTAATTAAAATTAATATCTTTAATTCTTCATTGATAACATTGTTTCAATATATATTTAACTTTTTTAGAGTGTGAAAGCAAAGAAAAAAATATTTTTTTTTGGTGAAACTTGTTTGACTATTCTGACAGGTGTCGTACGGGTATCATACAAGTGTCGGACACCAACGCGTGTCGGACACCACGACACGCCACCTCCTAGAGGTGTTTGTGCTTCATAGAAATTTATATCGTAATCTATCCAGTGCGTGGCTCTTGCTATGCATTTTGACAAATATTCCTTGAATTTTTTCAGTACGAGGACTGCATAAGAGACTGTGATCGTGCTGTTGAAAGAAAAAGAGAACTTAGATCAGACTACAAGATGATAGCAAGAGCTTTGACGAGGAAATGGACTGCCTTGGGCAATATGGCAAATAGTGAGAAGTCTGAAGTCATAATTTCACAACTGCTTCTCTCCGAAGACTTGGTTTTTGATATCCTTAGTCGGGTTTCGGTTAAGTGCTTGCTTAGTTCTGCAAGGTACGTTTGCAAATCATGGTATAATATTATTGATAGCTCAAATTTTGCTATTCAACAATGCACACATTCTAAAGCTGGTCTTTTAGTTAAAAATATGTCAACAAAGAGTTATTATTTTTTGGATATTAAAGATGATTTAAATGGTCACTATGAAAGGATTGATTTGGGAACATATCCGGGACGTTTAAGGACTACTTGTGATGGTATATTGTTATTTTGGGGACCTGAACAAATTTTTGTCGTGAACCCCATCCTCAAGCTCCGCCTTACCGTTCCTCCTTTACCCACTCAAGAATCATTAACTTTAGACAGTTTAACTTTAGCACATGTTCCTCACTCTTCCATATTCAAGTTGTTCTTTGTAGACATCAAAAAGGTTTCAGGTGTCGATTGGGTTGTTTTCTATGTGCTTAAAATTGGAATAGATGACTCTTGGAGAGAAATAGGGGCTAGACAAAATGATCCCAATGAGCAATATTTTTTAAAAAAATCAGTTTATCGTGGTTTTCATAAAAAATCAGTTTATAGTGGTGGCAATGATCTTTACTGGATACTAAAGGAATCAGTGATTGTGATGGATGTTGACAAGGAAGTTATTGTCAGAGAATATCCTATTCCCCCTATAGGGGCTCTACGGGTGTGTCAGTTTCTAAGTATGGATTATTTATGGATGAGAAATCACCTTTCTTGCATTGTGAATGAATATCCCACTAAAACTATTAGAAATTAGTATTGGGCCTAACTTCTTAACACACCCCCTCACGCCCAGCACTATTGGGCTTGGTGCGTGGATATAAACGGTAGGTGGCCCGATAACGGGTGACCCAACGGATCTTGGAGAGGCTCTGATACCATATCAAATAACCAATTATCCCAAAATAAGACACCAAACCAGTTACGAGGAGCCAACATGGCATTTTTAAACCAAACAAAAAATATATCGGTCTCCACACCCTTGTCACCAAATCTCCTCTCCCTCGTAACCCAGTGTTAGCACTAAAAGATCCAAATTGGAAAATGGCTATGGATGATGAATACAATGCTCTTATTCAAAATAAGACGTGGGATTTAGTGCCCCGTCCACCTGATGCAAATGTTATTCGTTCTATGTGGATTTTTAGGCATAAAGAAAACTCTGATGGTTCTTTTGAGAGGCATAAAGCCCGTCTTGTAGGTAACGGTGCAGGTCAACAGGTTGGCATCGATTGTGGCGAGACTTTCAGTCCGGTTGTTAAACCATCCACCATCCGAACAGTACTCAGCCTTTCCTTATCTAAAGCATGGCAAATTCATCAGTTAGACGTCAAAAACGCTTTTCTACATGGGGAACTCAAAGAAACAGTGTATATGCATCAACCTTTGGGTTTTAAGGATCCGAATTACCCTCATCATGTATGCCGTTTGAGAAAATCTTTGTATGGCCTCAAGCAAGCGCCACGAGCTTGGTACAAACGATTCGCAGATTATGTATATTCCATCGGATTCTGTCAAAGCAAGTCAGACAACTCCTTGTTCATCTACCGCCAAAATACACACATGGCTTATCTTCTTCTTTATGTGGACGACATAATTCTCACCGCCTCTTCTGATGACCTCCGCAAATCTATCATATCACGACTCAGCTCTGAATTTGCTATGAAAGACTTGGGACCACTGAGCTATTTCTTGGGTATTGCAGTTACTCGACATGATGGTGGTCTTTTCTTATCTCAGAAAAAGTATGCAGATGAAATTCTTGAACGAGCAGGCATGTCATCATGCAAATCATGTCCCACTCCGGTTGACACTAAACCGAAGCTTAGCGCCAAGACTAGCACTCCCTATGAAGACCCATCATTATACCGTAGCCTTGCAGGTGCACTTCAATACCTCACTTTCACGCGACCTGACATCTCATATGCGGTGCAACAGATATGTCTTTTTATGCATGACCCAATGGAAGAACACATGCACTCTCATCGACGCATTCTGCGTTACATTCAGGGTACTAGTCACTACGGTTTACATCTCTATCCCTCATCTGTTACATCTTTGATTTCCTACACAGATGCTGATTGGGGTGGATGTCCCGACACTAGACGCTCCACTTCTGGTTATTGTGTTTTTCTTGGAGACAACTTACTATCATGGTCGTCTAAACGTCAACCCACTCTGTCCCGATCGAGTGCTGAAGCTGAGTACCGTGGGGTTGCCAATGTCGTCTCTGAGTCATGTTGGCTACGCAACCTACTCCTTGAACTACATTGTCCGATACACAAAGCTACTATGGTATATTGTGATAATGTTAGTGCCATATATCTTTCTGGTAATCCTGTTCAACATCAACGCACAAAACATATTGAGATGGACATTCATTTTGTACGTGAAAAAGTAGCTCGTGGTGAGATACGCGTCCTGCATGTTCCATCACGCTATCAAATTGCGGATATCTTCACCAAAGGTCTTCCCCTGATACTTTTCCAAGATTTCCGAGACAGTTTAAGCGTACGCCAACCTCCCGCTTCAACTGCGGGGGTGTGACAGAACATGACAGCATACACATCTATATTAGGAACATATATTGTACACTAATGACATATCAGTCAAAGAATATTTTGTATTGATTAGGCATAATTAGTTTCCAATTATGTAAATTGTAATTCCTGTATATAACACATGTTCATGATCAATAAAAATCATCGAAATATTTTCCTATAAAAACATTTCAAATTTACATTTTGGATATCAATTCAGGAAAATGGTCACTTTATCACGAGATAGTACTCTTTGATTATGTACTTGCTTGCGGTCATGTTGATAGTTCTAAATTTGTAAATATATCCATTTGTTGTTGGATGCATGAACAAATTATCTTTAAATTATATTTCCCTCCAAAAGAAGAAAGGTTAATTACACACTTGAAAAAGGTCCATCTTGGTTACAATGTCGAGACCAGACAATTGACAAAGATTGAAGGCATTCCTGAAGGTGATTATGATGTAAGGCTTCATACCAATAGTTTAGCTTGATTTCATAATATAATTTAGGGTAAATAGATTGATACCCCCTGTAATGTGAACGAGTCTTGTTTTTCCCCCTGTAATTTTTTACAAGGGGCGAATAAAAAAAAAATATAATTATAGGGGGAAAAACAAAACTCGCACACAAGTATCAACCTATTTACCCTATAATTTATTGATGTTGGTTACTATTTGGTTGGTTTTGTCATAGGGCAAAACGAAAAACAAATATTTATACTTTTAATCCGTACAATGGCTATGTTTTAATCTATTTATCAAATTTAGAATTGGAAACACTCAATGCATGTTTTCTATTGCTATTTACTCGCTCTATTTTTTTTATTTGTCTTTTATTGTCAGATTTAACGTTTCTATTTAATTGTACTTTTTGTATTTTATAAGTATGATTTGTCAATTATATCATTTGTCAATTGCTCTTATCTTTTTCAATAAAACCAATTAATGCTATATATTTGGAAAACTAAATCTTTTTTTTTTGGTACATAACATTTTAATTATTTTTTTGTACTTAATATATTAAATTTATTTGAAAGAGAAAATGGGTGCAAAAAAATTAGAAATTTATTGGTGGATTAAAACTAGGAATGACAAAAAGGGCTAACTCACTCCGCCATTAGCCCGTCAAAAAAGGGGCTGAGCGGGGCGGGCAAATTAGAGATAGCGGATTGAAAATCTCACCCCACCCCGTTTTATGAGGGGCCCGCGGGTTGGCGGGTTACCCCGCCAATTATTTAAATAAAAAATTATTACTTAAAAAATTCACAAAACAATGTAAAAATAATTAAATTAAAAAACTTTTTTTTTTGACAACAAATTAAAAAATATGTATCAATTGAGTAAAATATGTAAGTAAAACATTTTGTGAGTAAAATATTTTATGTAAGTAAAATATGTCTCAATTGAGTTAATATAAATTATTATTCAAAATTTTATAATGCAATATAAAATATCTAGAATAAATCAACGAGACAACAAAAATGAAAATATAATGAGTTCATCGATTTAAAAAATATTAGATACATGAGATTAAAATCATACAACTAAAGTAATTTAATTAAAAGAGTCATATATTAGAGAAAAATTTGAAAAATATTGTGACTTATACCTAAAAAGAGGTGGGAAAAAAGTATTTTTAATAACTATTAGGTCCGACGGGGGACTCTTACTAATGGCGATTCAAAATCTCAACCCACCCCGTCAAAAATAACGGGCTAAGCGGGCCGGCCCAACGGGCCCAACCCATCTTGCCATCCCTAATTAAAACGGGGTATAATATGGAGATAAAGTGCAAAAATATACTTCCTTAATTTGATGTTACTATTCTACAAAGAAACGATTGGAGTATTATTTAGGCTTAAATACAGTTTTGGTCCCCTTATTTTTAATTTTTTAAAGTTTTAGTCCTCCTATTTTAAAAATCAACTTTTTGACCCCCCTATTTTCAGTTTTTTGAGTTTTGGTAACCCTTCCCATTTTATAATCAAATTTGATGACGTGGCATTAGGGGTGCTCAAATCCAAACCAATTCAAATTAAAACCGCAAACCGATCCAAAAAAAACCGAAAACTGCAAAAAACTGAATATTTTTGGATGTGTTTGGATGTTCTTTTTGTGAAAACTGCTAGATCGGATCGGATTTTGGATTGATTTTTCAAAATCGATCCAAACCGATCCAAACCGAACCAAACCGCATATATATTTTTTAATACTTATTTAACTTTTTATTAGTATGATATATTGCATTAATATATTAATTATTGATTTTTATTTTCTCAATAATACTTATTAGTTCAATTTAATGTATTACTTTTTACTATTTCATAGATTTCAAATATAATTGATAATTTTCATTGCAAAATATTAATTTTTAACATATTATATATTGTGTTTTACATCACATATATTATTTTACCGTGTTATTATAATATTAATATATAATTAAAAAATTTCAATTTATAATTTGGATATCCAAAAACCGGTCCAAATTAAACCGCACAAAATTGGATCGAATTGGATCGGTTTTTTTAATTAGTCATCCAAAATTGAACCGAACCGCAAGTAATAATAACTTTGGATCGGATGGATTTTTGCCTCAAAACCGATCCAAACCGAACCGCGAGCACCCCTACGTGGCATTGGACATTTGACTTAAATATTATCCATGTCATTAATTTTTTTTCTATTTCAATAAATATATTTTAAATATTAAAATAATTGTATTACCAAAAAAAAATATTAAAAAAAAGAACCAAAAACATTCAGAAAATTAATAAAAACAAAATCGTAAATGTAAACATATCAAATTATTAATTTCCACTTATCCTAAATTGATGCCCTTTTGCTCTCCTTTGTGTTGCCGTTCCTGGACTTTGTTGGTACAGGGTTTTGGATTCCTCTGTTTGTGTAAGTAAAAAATTGCATCATTATCTCACCAAACATGTCTTATGTTTGCTTGAGTTTATCAATAAAATTTTGTTGTTCAAATCTCTGTCATTCCAATTCATCTCTTACAAAAACGAAATAGAACCCTAATTGATTTATTCGCAAATTGATTTTGAATCTAAGAAAACATAAAACAGATATGAAAAATCTTAAGAATTGAAACAACATCCTCATCAACATAAAAAACTAATGATCGATTAACCCATTCATTATTCCTCTCGGAGTCTTCATCATCCTCTTTCTCATTGACTTCGACAGAAACATCATCGTGATCACTCTCCTTTTTTTCAGTCTCCTTTGTTATTGTTTCTATTCAATTTGATGTTTATCTATAGGTTTGTTCATTTATTTTCTATAATCCAAAATTAAAAATCTGATCTTCCACTCTCTAGTTTTGGATTTTGATGTTATGGGTCAAATTGATTTTGAAGGTGGAAGCTATGGTGATTGAGTATTTGGCTTTCACCACCAGTTGAATCTGGTTCGGGGGTCAGTTCTGACATCAAGTGGTTCCAGCCCCCTCCCGATCGCAGTTGCGGGGGAATGGTGATTGAGTATGGTGTAGGTAAAAAAATATTACGAAGAGGGTGATGGTGTTTATAATGATTATGATGAAGGAGAGAGCTAAAAAAAATATAAATCATTTAACTTTTTTTTTTATAAGTTTTTGAATTTTTTTAATATTTAAAACATATTTATTGAAATAGAAGAAAATTTTATTGACATGGATAATGTTTAAGCCAAGTATTCATAACCACATCATTAATAATTTTGACACATCAAAACCCAAAACTAAAAAAGAATGAAAATTGGGGGATCAAAAAGTTGATTTTTAAAATAGGGCGACTAAAACTTCAAAAAATTGAAAATAGGAGGACCAAAACTGTATTTAAGCCTATTATTTATTGAAGTACACGCGTGTTTTATTTAGCCCCTTTCTTTGCTTGTAAATCTTAGAGGATGGGAATATGTTAGGCCCAATTAGGTTTTGCAAGCCTAAATTTGGTTTGTCAAAAGCTTTAAAATCTAAGTTTGGTCCACGATATGTGATAGATTCATTTTATAGGTATGATTTTGGACTTCTACGTAGTTTGTTAGCCTGTTTAAAATGTTATATCATATAAACATCTTTAAGTAAGGAATGTGATCCAAGTTTAAATAGACTAGCGAATTAATAGATCAATGAGATTAAACTCTCATTTAATATTTAACATGAATTTTATTTTATAATACATTTAAGGAAAATGCTACATTTAAATATGCGAAAAATGAATGTTTGCTAATAAGATTAAATTAATCAAAATGTTAAAAATTATGAAAGCAAAAATGAGTGTAAAATAAAAAATAAAGAGATGAAATTATGAGATAAAAATTGTGTCTAGTGTTTTCAAATGACTATGATTTATAGTAAAAAAAATATTAAAATATTAATTACTTAAATATTACTATAGAATGAAAACGGTCATATTGCAAACGGTCATATTTTTATTACAGGAGATTCTACGGTGAAGTCACTAAAATGACTTCTTTGAATAAGTCACTTTAATTGACCAATCAGAATGTAGCGTTGAATTAGTCAATGCCACATTGGATTATATACTGCACACCATTACTATGTACTCTTTGTGTACCCTCATAATTATTATTATTGCAATTAAGTCCCTAAAATTTTAAAGTTAAAATATTTAACCTGTTCAATATATTGTTTTTTAATTTGTAATTTTATATTTATAATTGTTATACTTAATAGAGTAATGATATTAGAAATTTAGAACACATTTTTGTGACACAAATATCATAATACTGTTGCTTCATACTTATATTTTCATTTTCATTTTTTTTCTTTCCTTCAACAACAAAACATCAGATTCATCTTCCTCACTCCAACAACATCATCGACCACCGCCACCCAGGGGTGTATGCAAGTATAGCTGATTGGGGGCTCAAGCCCCTATCAAAAGAAAGAAAATTTCTTTAATACTAGTTATATGTTTATATTAAGCCCCCATCATTAATTTCTTAAGCAACTTTTCACTATCCTAACTTTTTACACTCTCTTAACTCTTAAGTCTTAATGGCACTCTTTTTCTCTCTTACTTAAGCATCACAAAGTCATTCTCTCCCAAATCCCAATAATTTTTCTCTCTTCCTATTCTTTTTACTTCCCTTCAATATATAAAATTCAGATTTTTTTTTTTTTTTTTACTTCAAATGCTACTAGTTTTGTCTATTATTATTAGTGCATTGACTCACAAAAGGTATGATACTTTACTCAATTTTATTTTTGTCTTTCTTTTTCTCTTCAACAAATGTAAATTTGAAAAAATAGATTTATGTTTGTTTTGTGTTTTATTTAAAAAAACATATTAGATATTTAATTAGTTACATATATAGAGAGTGATAATCTTGATAGTGAAAAAATCATCGACTATTTTAAAAACAGAAGCCTCGTAGAGGGCAATAAAGGTTGTGTATTTTTTTTAAGTTTCTTATCACTGTAATTGTGTAGTTTTTTTTGTCACTATAACTGTTGGATTGAATGGTTAAGAGATGTATAAACATTGCAAGTTGGATTTAATGGTATTGAGTTTCACCTTAATGAGATATATGATGCATCAGATATATGATACGGGTTGTTTGTTAAAAAAGAAAATACACTATTTTCTGGGATATTTGCATTATTTGTTCATGCTAATTATTCAGTTAGATTTATTGTATGAATAAATATTAGTAAGTTATATGGATATATGTAGCCTAGGTTTTTTTATATTTTATTATGCAGATATACCTATTTTGTTTCTCAGTATTTGTTTCATTTTTCCCTCTCAAACCAAAATTCAAATGGATTTTATATTTTTGCTCTGTTTTTTCCTATATAAACTGTTCTCACCCTCTCATAGTGTCCTCTTTATATTATGAGTTGTGCTGAGGTTTTGTTAGGATTATCAAATGGAAAGGATTGAGAGTGATGTAAAACAAAGGTTGAAAGATTTTATTGGTGATGTAAAGGTTAAAAAATTTAAGGAATTATTAACAAGTGTCGATGGTGGAGTTTCTGTGGTAGTTGCTTGGTTTGTTTCAGTGGATGAGGGTGTAGATTGTTGGTTCCCTGACGTTAGCCTTAGTTCTAATCTTAGGTTGATTCATATTCTTCCTTTTTACTGCATCAATTTTTAAAATATAAATCTTTAGATTGTGAATTTAATCTTATAAACTCAATGTATCAAAGCTAACAGTTCTTCTTGATATTAATTAGGTTCAGAATGAAGCTTAAAGTTAACGATGGTGAAGAATTTGCAATATTCTCTTTGTTTGATTCTGATGTACAGTCTTTGGCTATGGAGACTTGTCCTTTGCTGAACTCAATGGTAGTTATGAGTAGAACTTATACGTTCTGTTCTTTTTTTAATTTATTGATGCTCGGTTTTGATATTTTCCATGTTCATTACAGGGAGAATCATGTTCATTGTACCCAGACGAAATGGAATGTTTCTTTGGAGATGCAATTTTGTATAAGGTTGAAAAGGACTGTCTTGAAGAAGATGATAAAATTGCCCATTTTAATGTTATTTCAATGTGCAATGAGGTTGATGTAGTTAACAAATTCATTGATGAATATTGTTTGTCCAATGATGAAAACATTGAGCTGGTATAACTTTCTTATCCTTATGTAGTATTCTTCTCCTTTTGGTACTTTTCATTTGATAAGGATGTACATCTTTTAAATTAATTTTCTTTGGAGGAATATTGAAAACTAATTGCAGTGATGAAACCTCATCCTTATTTTATTCTTCTCCAGGGTGATCAAATTCATGAGGGCTATAACACTTCAAATGAATTAGCTAAAATCAAAGCTGGTTTATCTTTGGCGGAAGAAAATGTTGAGTCACTGACTGAGGATGGTGGCAAGAAGCGCAATAGGGATGTGATCTATGAAGATATTATGCAGCAATCAAGACAGAAACGGACCAAGCATGTTGGACGGAAAAATTACTAAGAAAGATGCCAAGCCTATAGTTCTTCCACTTTAATAATTTAGTTATGTTATAACTTAATAGATATTAATGCTACTTTAGTTTTGTAGTGTATCTTAAATCAAAATTATGATCTTCTCTCCAGATGTATCACATGTTTATGATTTGCTATTGTTAAGGAAAATTTCATGTTATAATTAAATCCAATTGGTATCCTTTATTTGTAAGAATTTATGCCAGCTACGTTGATACAATCATTTTATATTTATTTCTCGAACCATAAATTAATTGTGAGGTACATTTCATTGCTTCCAAATATAAATTAATTTTATATGTGTTAATTTTCTTACCAGATTAAAGTAGATTTTACTATTTTCAATTAATTTTACTAATCAAATTAATCTATTTGAAAATGTTAATGCATAATATCTAAAATTTGACTTTAATACATCTGTTCATTTGTCATAATCGAACTTGCGTTGTGGAAGTTATTTTAATTTTATGCTCTTTTTTTTAAACGCTCAATTAATAATTTCTTTGAGCGTGAATATAAGTAAATTATAAATATGTTGAAAGTCTTATAGATATATTAAAATTAATATATTTAAAATTAAATTATAAAACAATATGTTAATTACTTTATTAAATAATTATAATATTGTTTAGCAATCAACTGGGTAATTTATTCAACTAATAATTATAGACAAACTTTAAAGTTAACGTAAAAATTTAATTTTGTATGTATTGTTGTTGTATAATTGATAATTCAATTCTTTTTACAACCCAAAATATAAGCAAAAACGTGTCAATGAATTATGGTTATTTAGTCAAATTTTTAGAGCATAATTAAATATTTACAATTAAATTATATCTTAATTGTCATATTAGATGGATAAACGTACAGGAAAATTAGATATAGCATTTCCTGATATATCTTTTTGGTATATAATTCATGTCTTTTTATTTTATAAATATATGGACTGTTCATTTTCACAGTAGCCCAATTTTAGATTGATTTAGGAAAACTGATCATAACTTATAGTGTGGCTATTTTTATCTAGGTAATATAGATGATGGTTTGGAACAGTCTTTTTGCAGGACCTGAGAACTTTAATATAAATCAAATTCAATGGCAGCTTCAATGCAGAGTCTCAAAAAGCACATCCTCTAAAGTTCCTTTCTGAACTTTACTTACCAAAATTTATCCCTTTTGTCTAGACAAAACTTCCTTCCATAATTTGTCAACCTCTTTTCTGCGATGAGTTTGAGCAAACAACATGCACCTAAGTGTTACGACGATTTGTCACTCGTGAAGGCTGGCACTGCCGGTGGATGCTTTAAAGTAAGGGTTTTGAAAAAATGGACCGTCGATGATGTTCTGCTGCCTGGAAAAATTGCTTCTGTTGATATGATTTTAATGGATAAAAATGTAAGTTTTTTTGTTGATTAATGTATTTTGTTGCTAGATCTCTGGCTGAATATTACTTTTTTGCCGAGTTAAAAAAACACCGTTGTCTGAAATCGATTTTTTACTATTTATTCAGGGTAATATGATCCAGGCTTCGATTCCTGAGGTTTATCGTTCTTTGTTTGACTACCAGTTCGTTGAGGGGAACATCTATGTGATTTCTAAATTGTCTGTTAGGTACAGCATTGGTCATATGTTTGCGAGTTACCAGAAACATATGTTGGAATTTATTCTTGGAACTCAGGTTAGGCTTGCTTGGGCTTATGGAATGCCAATAACTGGTGGCTCCTTTGATGACAACGTAGACTGTAACAGCCCGGCGACCAGCCACACAGATGCTGAAGCCCCGCTGCTCGTTACCAGCTTAATCACTACCCCCTTGTAGTGTTTTTGCCTCCGTAGTGATTCGAACCATGCACCCTGGGGATAAATACATGTTCAATGCAATCACTACTACCAATTGAGCTACTAGCTCAATTTGTAGTAGTGATTGCATTGAACATGTATTTATCCCCAGGGTGCATGGTTCGAATCACTACGGAGGCAAAAACACTACAAGGGGGGTAGTGATTAAGCTGGTAACGAGCAGCGGGGCTTCAGCATCTGTGTGGCTGGTCGCCGGGCTGTTACATAGACACCAGCAAGCGATATGTGGTTGGTGAGTTAGATTGGCTTTTTTAAAATGTTAATTTTCTTAATTTTTTGATTGTTTTGTCAAAGAAAAATTAAAATAATAAATTTATCTCTCTTAATGATTTAATTTCAGACGTCATTGGAGTGATTACTTACATCAGACATGACAAAATATTTTTCCTCGATGGAGCTTGCACTAAGAAACTTACTTTGAAACTCACCGATAACAGGTTTGTGTTTCTTATAGCCACAAAATTATAGCAAACTACCGTTTTGAAATATATTTATTTCTTTTGCAGTGATTTTACAAATTCATTTGAGTGCGAACTTACTGGAGACATGGTTGATAAATTCCGTGACAACATGAAAAATATACCCTTGGGTTTACCTATCATTGTTTTGCAATCTGCTAGGATTACTGAGAACCAAGGTTCGTAACTTTGATCACGTTTTATTAATTGGTTTTATAGTTACCTTAATTTTTTGTTCATGGTTGTTGAACAATTAGAATATCATCATTCTTTGACCCTCCAGGAAAAAGAATTGTTCATAATGTTGATGGTGTGACCAAGCTATATGTTAATCCACAGTTTCATGAGGCAAAGAAGTTTAGGAGAGGGTATGATATTGATTGCTATATTTTCATTTTTGTTAGATATTTGTTGTTTGGTTTTCCATTGTACTGATGGTTCTCATATGGCTATTACAGGTTGGTGATTGCTTTGAACAAAACAAAGAAGAAACTTGGTATTCCAACCATTGATAAACCTGTGGGATTTAACTTGGAGACTACTTATCAATGTAAGACAATTTCTCAGTTTAGGGAAGATCCGGAACTTGGTATTTTTGTCATCAATGCTCGATTGGCTGATATGAGTGGTGTAAATGCTTGGTGGTACCCTGTCTGTCGCTGTGACATTATCATTGATTCTTATCTTGGTTCATTTTTCTGTGATAAGTGCCATGCTACAGATTTTCAACCTTTGCTCAAGTAATCATTCTTTCCAAACTGCATTTAATTTCTCACTGGATATATTGTATTTTTAAATTTGATATCTGGAACAATTATTCTCATTACTTTGCTTATTATTTCTTGTGTAATAATCAAACATGTTCTTTTATCAATACTAGGTATAGGGCCAAACTGGCCATTCAGGATCAAACTGGTAGACTAAACCTTGAAGCTTTTGATCATGTTCTTCTCCCTGTTGCTACTGTCAACCCGAAAAAGCCGGTTGGTAGATTTACAACTTGGTTTAAATATTATGAATTTAGTTTATTATTTATTCATCTCTTATTTTAAACATTTGTAGGGAATTCCTAGATACTATTTCCCCCGTGCTTTTGATCCTATAACTGGAAAGAGTATAATGTATATTGTTGAGAAAAAGAAACATAATCCAACTCTGAATGGTGAGGTACATGAGCTGCTTTGTGTTTCTGATGATCCAAAGGTCATAAATCACTTTGTTAAGGAAGGTTTTTGCAATCCCCCCTCAAAGGTTTGCTCTGAATGTTCAATTATTTATTAGTGATTATGTTTAACTTTTTTCTTAATCTAATTTACAAATTTATGTAGCTGCATTTCAACTTTGTCAATGAAGAATGCAATCTAATGAATGCAAAGATGCAGGACTCTGTTGTAACTAACACAAAGAAACTTGTGCATGACTACATGGTTCCAACTGCTTCAACATCTGTGACATGGGAGGCAAGTGAAAGTTCTAATGGTAGTTCGCGATTATCGACCTTTCAAGGTAGAGGTTTCAGATCTGTTCGTGCTAGATTCTCCTCATAATCTGATGCAGTTCCATGTGCAAGCTTTTATCATATCATTTTGAAACTTAGTAGTTGTTTTTAAGCTGTGTTTTGGTGCACGTTTCTTACTATATATATCAACTATTTTGGTGTAATGTAAGGAGTTTATAATTAAGTAGTTTGTTATTTTGTATGTAATGTGTTGATGATCATATCCTACAACTAATGAAGATTTGAATATCTTCACATTATGTTTATCATGGGATAGACTCTGAGCACCCCTGTTTTTCATACGAATGCTACGATTATATTAGACTATTAGAATGTTTGTTTCCATGTAGCAATAGTTTGGATCATACTTTCTACAGGGATGTTATAAATTTTCCTTTCGCACCTCCATTTTATTTTGAAGGCCTCGCTGTGTTATTTGGATCAATTAATCTTTAAGATTGGGCCAGTTACTTATTTTACGGTCCACTATATTTAAATTAAAAGAAAATTATTCAATTATTGTAAAATGCATTAATATATCTTAAGGCTATAGGACAGCATTTTAGTTTCTCTTTGCTGTTGAAAGCTTCTCTCCACGGCTGTTAGAAATAAAACACCCCTTTGATGACTATCTCTTCGTCGCCCTTCCATCGTGATCCTGTTAGGTAAATCATTGTGGATTTTGTTTCATTTTAATGCCAAATTTGTCGAGTACACTTTCGTTTTGACAATTTCATTATTTTCACCATAAGCGATGTATCAAAATTGTTTGCAGATCTACTATGGTTTTGAGTTCCAGTTTCTCCTACAAGTGGGAGATAGTGGTTAATACCTCAATTGCTAGGGGTAGAAATGTTTTGGTGATTTCTTTCTCCACTACTTGATATTTTTTTAATGAAAGATTTGCATACATATATATTTATTTGTTTGATCTATTTGTTAATTACTATCATATTTTTTAGACCTTTCCAAGGGAATTCTCGAGAAATTGTCTGTCAAACAAGGCGGACAACATATATTTGGTTGATGGTTCTACTGGAAGAATATTCAAATCTCCAATATTTACTTCTTCCAAAAATAAAGAAGATAGATTTGTGTATGCAGCATGGAAAGCTTTCGTCAAGGAGAAAGAATTGAAGTTCAAAGATAAAATAATTTTAAACTCTAGGAATGGAAATCACGTGGTCGAAGTGCAAGTTGTTCGTCGACGCAAACAACATTAATAAATTAATTTCCATTTCCTATTTGTATGAAACTAATATGTTGGACGTTTGCTGTGTAATGTTTGTTTCTAAGATTTTAATGATGTTGTTGAGAATCTTTGAAGGTTTGGTGATAATTTAATTTATTAATTGTGTTCTTCATCTCATGATACAACGATATATTTAGTCTTTTTGATTTATTACAAATGCCAGTTGCGAATAGATCAAACAAGATAGGTGACGATTATAAACTGGATAATTCCTCGATCTATCATAAATATGTTTCGTAATAAATTCAATTAGAGACGATTAGATCAAATAAATTGGGTTAATTTTTATTTATTTTTTAATTTGTTCAGGTTGATGAACTACAATTTCTAATATGTACCACCCACACACTATATCCTTTTTCCTAATGTATAATCCTAAGAATTATTGTGTATTGTTTTTTCCTTATATTATTGGATGATCAATTTTTACTTTGATGCTTATAGTGTTTCCTGTATATGGCAGATTGTTTATCTGGTAAAACAGCGTTGTGTATCTAGGGAAGGTTGTATATGGATCGGTATATAACATTTAAACCTTCTATTTTACTAAGAACCAATTTGAGTAATTTTCTCTATATTTAAAAATTTAATTTCAAGTATAGCCACTACCGCCCGAAGTTTTTTATTTCAAACTTTGACCAAATAAAATCAGCTTTATTTAGTTAACTTTTGTTTATAATTTCCCAATTTTTACTTAGTCTAAAAAACTTAATCTTTCTCTTATTTTATTTATAAATAACCAAAAAAATTTTTTTAAACATTTGAATCAAATTTATTATAAAATAGAGTCATAAAAAAATACTTTAACTCAGATATGATTGGATTAAATTAATTAGTGCCAAATATTTAATTTTGTTTATAAGTTCAAATGGATTAAGTGTTTAAGAATATAGTGAGATTATTACAAAATTAACATTATATGGAATAAAATAGGAATATATCTTAAGTGATGAGCAAGTAATATAAATCATCGCAAGTAATCTTGTGTTGTCTTTAATGTACTCTGTCACCAGTGCTATTTGTAGCCTAATACACTCTAAAGTTTTAATGATTATTGCGTGCTTCATGGAAGCTTCAGACGCCGTTTCACTCTCCCAATTAGCTTCATTGACTTTACACGCGTGTTGGCATGTTGCTGTGTTTGGATTGATTTCGTTTTTCAACCCTTGGTCTCCATCTATTATCCGTTGTGATGCATGGAAATATCCGGTTATTAGCTATGCTTCGGTCTGATTGAGCTGAAGCTTTGTTGTGTATTTTCAAATTTATCATCATTAGGTCTACATTTGCATAGCTGCACAAACTCTAGATCAAGTCCACTCCTATATATCCTTATCATGATTACTTGTGATTATTATATTCAACTTATCGGAAAAAAATATAAAAATTCAAGACAGATTTATTTTAATATACTTCCTCCAGTCTATGAAGCCCCGATATTTGACACGATATAGATACGATACGATACCGATTTGCTTATAAGTGAAAATTATAAAAAATCTATACAGATATTTGTCCAATATGTTATTTAAAAATTAATTTTAAAATTTAATATATAAATTAACAATTTTTAAAGAATAATCTAATCAAAAATATTAATAATGATTAATTATTTTGAAAGGATAAAAAACTATTATTAATATTAATATGAAACAATTATACTCATTTATATGAAAAACCATAAAAGCCCTCGGTGTGTAACATTTGAATGTGCGGAGCGTGTTGTCTTCAATTATTTTCAACTCTTTACTCAATCCTATATATATAACATATACTTCATCAATCATTTGCATATATCCAGATTTATCAATACATCCTCAGTCACTGAACTAAATTATTACACGCCTCATACTGTTCCAATTTTTTTCATCTACATATATATTAAATATAAATAAGCTCTAATTATGGATGATTCGACCATTCGTGCAAATATATCCAGATTGCGGCGTCGAATTAGGAAAGAAAAACTTAGACTTCAGCGTCTTAAAGGACCACGCTTTATTAAAAAAATTAGTATTAGACGGGATGTAAGCTTCATTTCTCATGACCAGTAATTTATTTTTATTTCTATATGGTCAATATAAATAATTTTTTTTAATTTTTACAGTATATCGTTCAAAAGCTGGAATGCGATTGATTGAGGAGAATAATTTGCACGCATCTGGAGATAATTCTTCATGTAATAATTAAACTACTAAATTTACATGTTTTATATGTCTAAGACCAATTTTAATCTAGGCATGTTATATGAAATTTTTTAAATATATTTGAAGCAGCGTGCTTCAATTTTTCCTTGGCCTGCACATCTAAACTTTATTAGTATGTTCCGTTTTAATTTTATGAAGTAGATATATAATGGTTCTTATTTTAATAGCTCAAGCAATGGGCTCATATGAGGATGGACAAGCACTACAAAGAGATTTTGCAAATATTGTGATGTTTCGGTCAAGTGAGGTTATAGGTAATAATTCATGTGTTCATTATTTTATTATCTAGTGTGATATTATGTCCATTATTAATTTATGACACAATCATACAAAACTTGGTCATTTCCAGAATATATGGACATCGGTGACATGGATACGGTTTGTTCGGATTGTAGAGCTAAAATTTGGGATTCTGAGAAAGCCAAAAAGGATCCAGGAAATGAAGCTGTTAAAGTTTCTGTGTGCTGCAAAAAAGGAAAAATTACATTACCATTTATGAAAGAACCACCATCCCTGCTGAGGAATCTATTTAATGGGATCCATCCAAAAAGTTCTCACTTTTTAACAAATGTCCGTTCTTATAATAACATGTTTTCGTTTACTTCTTTAGGAGGAAAAATTGATACTGGAAAAAATAAAGGAAAGGGGCCACCTCATTTTGTCATTGGTGGTCAAAACTATCATCGTCTTGGTAGTTTAATACCAAACGATGGCGAACCTCCGAAATTTGCTCAGTTATATATATATGACACTCAAAATGAAGTTGCAAACAGATTATCACATTTCAGGTTTAAATTTCTTAATTGTTTGATTTAATTTATATATTTGCCTTTTATTTTTGTAGTATTTCACTATCAAAACAATGGTTTGATTTAATTGTTTTTTGAATAGCCTTATTTTTGAATTTTTTTTTACTTAATTTAAAGTTCTTATTCTTTAAATAAAAATCATAAAAAAAAAACTTAATTGTGTTATTGAAAATTATAAAATATTCCTAAATCTGGTACATAATTCTGGATTGCAGTTCCTTAGATGCAGACAAATCGCTAGATCCAATTTTGGTTGCTGAGATATTGAGTTTAATGGATGAATACAATAAATTGGTGAAGAGCTTTCGTATGGTTAGGGATTATATTAAGCCTGATGAAAATGTTCGTGTTAGTTTGCGTTTATTTCGCAATCGGGACCGTGATCCTAGAGTATACAACATGCCAGAATTGGATGAAGTTGCTGCACTTATTGTTGGTGATATTGGTGATGAGATGGATGGAAGGGATATTGTTGTGCGTGAACGAGATGGATATTTACAACGACTTCATGAGACTCATGCTAAGTATATTCCATTGCAGTATCCACTGCTTTTTCCTTTTGGTGAAGATCAATACCAAGAAAAAATCCCACTTAATCGTATGACTAATTCATCAAGCAAGAAAAAAAGAAAACGAGTTTCACTTCGATCATTCATTGCATTTCGAATTCAAGAGAGATCTAATGAAGATTCAACCATTTTTAGGAGCCGAAGATTATTCCAACAATTTGTGGTTGATTTATATTCGATGATTGAATCGCAAAGATTGTCGTATGTGCGACAAAACCAAGCTGATATTCGTTCTGATTTTCTCTCAGGCATAGAAGAAGCTGTTAGTCGCGGTGATGTTATGGCATCTTCAATTGGTGCTAGAATTGTTTTGCCATCTTCGTTTACTGGAGGGAGGCGTTACATGTTTAATAATTGTCAAGATGCAATGGCAATTTGCAAAAAATATGGTTATCCAGATCTATTCTTGACTTTCACTTGCAATCCAAAATGGCCAGAGATTCAACGTCATCTAGGAAGTTCTGGTAGCTATTCAGTATATAGACCCGACGTTACTTGCCGGGTATTCCAAATAAAATTGAAACAAATGATGTCTGATTTTCGGCAGGGTCAATTTTTTGGAAGGGTAATTGCAAGTGAGTATCTTAACTATTTACTCATTTTATTTTTTTGATTTATTTTGTAGATTTATCTATATTAATTCTTTATTATGTATTGAATGTTAGGTATGTATACAATTGAATTTCAAAAAAGAGGTTTGCCCCATGCGCACATTTTATTGTGGCTGGATTCTCGGGATAAACTTGATTCCGCAGATAAAATTGACTCAGTTATTTGTGCTGAACTTCCTGACAAAGCATTGTTCCCGAAGCTTTATTCAACAGTAACCAACTTCATGATTCATGGACCATGTGGAACTGGATTTGATGATTCTCCTTGCATGAAAAATTTCCATTGTTCTAAGTTTTATACAAAAAAATTTGTGTCCCATACCTCCTTTGACCCGTGTGGTTACCCAATTTATAGGCGTCGGGATTTTGGTGCTACTGTTACAAAAAAGGAAGCTGTTTTGGACAATAGGAGCGTGGTTCCATACAATCCTAAACTCATTATGAAATATCAAGCCCATGTTAATACTGAATATTGCAACAAATCCAATTGCATTAAATATTTATTTAAATATATTAACAAAGGTGTTGATAGAGTTACTGCTACTCTACAAAAGAGTGATGAAGAATGTGTTGATGAGATCCAACAGTATTATGATTGTAGATTTCTATCCCCCTCAGAATCCATTTGGAGAATATTTGCTTACAAAATTCATTTTAGATGGCCTCCAGTCTTTAGGTTGACTTTTCATACACAGAGAAATCAAAGAGTTGTTTTCAATGAAAAATCAAATTTAAAGTCAGTGTTAAAGTTTAATGATGAAAAAGGTACAATGTTCTTGGCATGGATGGATGCAAACAAAAAATACTATCAGGGTCGACACCTAACATACACTTTGTTTCCCACTTTATTTACTTATGATCATGATGGTCGTTTTTGGAAACCTAGGAAAAAGGGGGGTTCTGTTGGTCGTCTTACTCACATTCCACATGGAACCCGTGAGTTGTACTATTTGAGGTTATTGTTAAATGTTCAAATTGGTTGCAAATCTTTTGAAGACATACGAACTGTTGAAGGACATACGTATGATACTTATAGGGAGGCCTGTGGGGCATTGCGATTGTTGGATGATGACAAAGAGTTTATTAATGCTATCATTGAAGTTGCAGTTCTTGGGTCTGGATTCTCTATTCGCAAGATGTTTTGCAATCTGTTAATGTCTAATTCAATGAGTGATCCATACAATGTTTGGATGCAATTATGGGAGACATTAGCGGATGGCATACTGCATGAAAATCGTCGCAATTTGAACTTGCCAGGTTTGTCTATTTTTAAATATAAAAAAAATGGATGCATCCAAAAATTTGCAATTTATAAATTATTGACAGATTAATTAATATTGTTTTATTTTTGATAGATTTGATTTTATCTCCTGAAGATTTGAGAGAGTTGTGTCTTATTGAAATTGAGAAGTTTCTACGAGAGAATGGAAAATCTCTCACTGACTATGAATGCATGCCTAAATTAAAAAACCCTAATCCTGGCCTTTTCAACAATATATTGCTTGAGAATGAATATCAGTATGATTGTGGTGAAATGACTGACTTGCATGATAAACACATCAATAACCTAAATTCAGATCAATTAAATGCTTACCATACTATTTACAGTGCTATTGATAATGGATTGGGAAATATGTTTTTTGTAAATGGATATGGTGGTACTGGAAAAACTTATTTGTGGAGAACACTCACTTATAGGCTTCGATCTGAAGGAAAGATTGTTCTCAATGTTGCTTCTAGCGGCATTGCATCTATCTTGCTACCTGGTGGTAAAACTGCACATTCACAATTTGGTATACCTTTACTCTTGACCAAAGAAGCATGTTGCAAAATCGAGAAAGGTAGCAAAAAAGCGGAGCTTTTGATAATGTCAAGTTTGATTATCTGGGATGAGGCACCAATGATCAATAAATGGGCATTTGAAGCATTTGAGAGGACCTTGCAAGATATAATGTCTGAGGTTGATGTTAAAAATAAAACTTTACCTTTCGGAGGTAAAACAGTTGTGTTTGGTGGTGATTTTAGACAAATTTTACCTGTTATTCCTAAAGGTTCTCGAGCTGACATTGTTCATGCAACAATTAATTCGTCTTATCTCTGGCGAAGGTGCAAGGTATTAACATTAAGCCAAAATATGCGATTACAAGTTTCAGCAGATTCAGTTGAAAATGATCAATTAGCACAATTTGCTCAATGGATACTTGACATTGGAGATGGAAAGATAGGAGAAATAGTTGATGGAGAGTTTATTATTGAAATTCCTCAAGACCTTCTAATTAAAAGAACTTCAGATTTAATAGGAGATATTGTTGAGGAAATTTATCCTAATTTGCTTGAAAATATTTACACTCCTAACTTCTTTCAAAATCGAGCCATTCTTGCTCCAACGTTAGAGGTGGTTGACAAAATTAATGATTATGTGCTTGCTTTGATCCTTGGAGAATCCAAAGAGTATCTTAGTTGTGATTCGATTCCAAAGTGCGATGATGATGTAGGTGTCGATTGTAGATGGATTACAACCGAATTTTTAAATGAAATTAAATGTTCAGGTATGCCAAACCATAAACTTGTCTTCAAAATTGGTGTTGTGGTTATGCTGTTAAGGAATATTAATGTTTCATCCGGGTTGTGCAATGGTACCCGTCTAATAGTTAAGTACATGGGAACAAATGTAATTGGTGCCGAGATTGTAACAGGAACACACATTGGTGATGTTGTTTATATCTCAAGGTATAATTTAATACCGTCAGATGCAAATGTTTCTATAAGTTTTCAACGTCGACAATTCCCAATGTGTGTTTGCTTTGGTATGAGTATCAATAAAAGTCAAGGACAATCTTTGGGATATGTTGGTCTGTATTTGCCAAGACCTGTCTTCACTCATGGTCAATTATATGTTGCAGTTTCTCGTGTTACAAGTAGAAATGGTCTGAAGATACTTATAGCTGATGATGCTGGTCAACCCAAATCAAATACTATTAATGTAGTTTATCCAGAAGTTTTTCAGAGAATTTATATTTAGTAATATAGATATCATTTAGTTGTAATTTATCTCATTTAAATTTTCAATGAGATTTGTTAATTATGCTTTTATCATGTATAAGCTACATATCATCTTCTATTTGATTTTTTTTTTTTATTGTCTTTAAGAAATTTAATTATAATTAAATTGACTTACATGCTAATTCATTCAAATAATAATTGATAGACTTTTACTCAACAGCAAATTAAAGCAAAAGAAATAATTAAACGAGTACCAAATAAAATCTCTTGCTCTGCAGATTTTTTCTTTATATTCATTTTTCGTTGATATTTATAATTAGTAGCTAAAAAATTATTAATCATATAACTTTATCAAACCTTGGTATTTGTCATTCTCCTTTGAGTCCACCGCTACAGATTACATAAGTGTACACGCAACCCCAGCTTTTTGGTGCTTAGCTTTTAAAACTCTCAAATAAATTGCTCCCATTAAAAATATCTCCTAAACAGGAGTTCTATTCAATGGCCTTCAATGCATATGAATCATCTTCTCGCCAAGAGGCTGCCGATCTTGCTAAAGTCAGTATAAAAGAATGTTTCAAGGACGTCTTGCAAGTAAGTTGATTTCTATTACTGTATTCATAATATAATGTATTCTTTCCCCAATCTCGCCTCTTTTTTGGGTGATACCCTTGCTCATAATTTAATTTAATAAATTTTCGATGGAGTCCGCTCTCTCGAGACCATTTGATAGTATTAACGACATCAATACTGAAAGAGAAGTTTGGAAATTGCCCGTTAAAATCGTTAACATTTGGTATGAGAGAGACAGCCCACGTAAACATCACATTGAGATGGTTGTAATGGATTCAAATGTATGCTATCAATTATTTTTTAATTAGTCTAACTTATAGCATTTGTATTGTATTGGTGTTTTATTTTTATTCTAACTCTTAACAATATTTGTAGTGTGATAGGATTCAAATTGTTGTTCCTTCTCCCTATGTTGATTCTTGGGGAGTAAAATTAGTTGAATTTCAGACATATGTGTTCAACAACTTTAAAGTTCAACAAAATGATCTGCTGTCCAGAGCTTGCCCGAATACATTCAAATTAATTTGGTTTGACAGAACTTTCATCTCATCTGAACTATTTCCTCCTATTCCTAATGTTAATTTTTTCTTCAAGGATTTCGCAGAAATACTATCTGAAAATTTCCATCCGGATGACATTCATGGTATGATTTTTATAGTTTAGAATTATTGCATATCAAATTATTAATGTAATTCTTCATAATTACATGTCAAAATGGCTCAGATATAATTGGAATGGTTCATGAAATCACTTTTCATCAGAGGAAGGATAACAATGTTGCAGCTGTAAGATTTGTTCTACAAGATAACAAGTGAGGGACACTTTTTACAATGAATCTATATATACATAATAATAAGTTGTGTGAAGGTTTATTATTAAATGTTGAAAATTACAATACTAGACGTGTCTTGCTTGAATGCTTCTTATGGGGAGAACAAGCTGCAAATTTTTTAACTGGAGTTAGGCATAATGTTGGACTTGAACCAAATGTCCTTATTATACGGAATGCGATCTACTGTGCTGCTTATGGTAATTTTAATATTGTTGTACATTCAGCTATCTGAATTTGATTTTAAATATTAAAATTTCTCATTGAATATCATGACTATACAGACGACTGGCCTATTTCATTATCAAATGGCTCCCATGGTACTAGGATATTCACAGATCAATCTCTTCCGGAAATCATTGAATTTAAAAAAAGGTATGTGAATAGATTCTTAGTGGTTGCTATTAAATTCAATTTTTTAAAACAACCTAAAAGTTGAACTGTATTTTACAGTTTACCTAAACCTCATGAACCAGTGGTTACAATCAGAATTGGAGAAATGCTCAATGCACCCTTAAATGAAAATGACCAGAATTTTAGTCTGGTTGATAATAAGATTATGAGAATTCAGCATTTAATTGACCTGGAACAGGTAATAATTTTTAAATTTCGAATATTCTATTTCTTTATAATATATATATTTTATTTTCATAAAGGTTCATAAATTAAATTTTCCCATATAGGAGTTACCCTGCATTACTATTGGAAATACCGAAAAAATTAGTGTTTCAAAAGATGGTTGGACCTTTGAAGGTTGTGCTTGGTGTGGAAGGGATGTTTTTGTTTCGGAAGGTTACTTGAGATGTTCAAATGATCATAAGAATCCTAGGGTTACCCCAAGGTTGTTAGCAGTTAATTTATTTAAGTTTTATGACTTTTTAGAAATGTTATTTGAACGAACACGTCTGATGTTCTTCAGGTATAAGCTTAGTATTGAGATGAATTACCATGAAGAAAAAGCTATCTTCATTTTCTCTGACCCTGCTTGTGCAAATTTCTTTGGAATCTCTGCTTTGGAATTAAAACGAAGCCTCAGTTCGGTAAATAATCTCCTGAATTTATAATAGTACCATCCATGCACTACATATTGTATTTTGCTCCTTTGCAAAACAAATTATCAGATAATTATTTTCCAGGAAAATCAAGTTCAGAAAAGATTCTACCCTTTAATGTTGGATAATATATTGGGACTAAAAATTGTGACCAAAGGTAAATGGAGTCCGACTTTCAAGTCATTTATTGTTGAATCGTTTTCTACCAATAAAGAACAGATGGAGCTCATTGAATCAAAGTTCAGTGAATGATTGATTCGTTGAAGTATTTTAACTTTAGGTAATTAACATTTGAAGGCAATTTTATGAAATATTTTGATATTGTGTTCGATTAATCTAACTATTTTTGTTGTTCAGGGAATGAAGGATGTAAGGCTTGGGGCCATTATGGGTGTTCAAATTCTGAAATCGGTTTGAATGTTGAGAATTGAATGGATTACTGTAATATAAACTGATATTATTAATCTGCTGTGTTTAAAAATTGTTTGCTTCGTAGACTTTACTGTTTATGCCAATGTAACTGGTAATTGTTTAAGCCTGTGCATGATGGGGATCAGAGAAACAAATGTAAAATCCGTGCAGTGCACGGGTTACAACACTAGTGTACCTACATAGATGAAAAACTCTATCGAAGTAAATAGATGTAGGACTTAGATGACAAAATCTATGGAAGTAAAAGATAGATGCCTCAATAATCTCATTTAAGTTATTTTCCTAGATAGAAATGTGTATGTTTGTTTCAGCGTTTTCTCCCTCCAAACGTGTGTCTCTCTCTCAAAACGTAACCTTTTCATTTTCTATGATGTTTGGAAAAAATATAAAAGCGATTCTGTGATGATGCAAACGCGAATTCAGTCGAAGCTAGAGAATAGAAATCCAAGCTTCTATGGCAGTCAAACGCGAGTTTAATTTTAGGAACATAAATGTCTCTATTTTGCCCTTTTGACTGTTTGTGTTGTTTTTCTTTTTGTTGACAAAATTATTACTGTTGGTGTTGTGATGTTGGATTTCTTCCATTTTAGAGTTGCTATGGCAAGAATCATGGAGATCCATTAACATTGCTTCTTCTTGCTGCAAAGTTGGGTGTGTGCTACAGTAGCATTCCAAGCTTAGGGAAGATATACGTGACGGGCTCTCATTTTCTGGGTAAAAAAAGAAAAGCAGTAATGGGCTCCAAAGTCCAAATGCATATTATTGTATATATATTTTTTTTAAATTACTTTTGCCACCCTACGAATTCTGGGACGCGCCCTACGAAATGACCAAAATACCTCTGTCCGTGGCATAGATCACGGACACCGTCCGTTCTTTAAGTAGAGGATGTGAGAAAATGGGGGCATTTCCCATGCATCAGGAAAATAAACCCCCCCCCCCCCCCCCCCAGACACCATACGTCATTTACACATCCGTTACTTAAGTCACGAATGTGTATTTGACAGTAAAAAAAAAACAGAAACAAACCTTTTGTGACATAATGCAACATATAACAACATTGTATATTTAAAGCAACATTGAAACATTCTAAAATGCTAAAAAAACAATTCATTCAATTAATATTACATTACATTTTTAAGAAAATTACATCAAATTATTATTACATTTCAAAGAAAATTACATAAACTAAAAGCCTATTCTATATTATGGTGATCAATTTTCTAGTGCGGATGGGGGAAAACCCAAATCACAAGGACCTCCATAACCACCACTGTTGAGACAAAATCCTATTTTGATGTTTTAAATATTACAAACTCCATTAATTATATTTCAATTCAATTCTGATCGTCTTATGATCTAACAAGTGTGTTCAAGTATTTTTTATAAGACAGATTAGTTAGCAAGATATGTTCCTTAAATTTCAAAAAGGGTTACACTCAGGAGACCAACAGAAGACCATAGCAGGATGGTCTCCCAGTACTACGTTACATAAGTTTTTGACTCCTCATAAGTCAACTTGTTACAAGACAAATTTGAACTTTGCAATAAAGCATATTTATGGTATCACAACAGTTCAAATAAGTCATTTAAGGCAAGAAATCTTTTTGGTATAAGTGCTTACTCTTTGAAGAGCTTTTAAGGAATAATAAGTTTTCATATCATACCAAAGGCTCCATGTTCTCCCAATACATCATTAAGATTTTAATCTAGACCAATAGAAATGAAACAACAAACTTCTACAGCTTGCAAAGGGACACAAGAACTGGCCAAGTACAAAGCTAAGATATAGGGGTTATTTTAAGGCATTACAAGTGTCCTAAACAATACTATTCATATGTACTTGGAAGGACAATGAACAGGAGCTATTCTACTCCTCTATTCTCTGTTTCCAGTTGGTTTACAACTTGCATTTGTACTTTAATCACGTTGGTATTATCCTTAAGGAAAGCTGGAGCATGTTCTCTCAATGGTCTCCCAGACTCTCGAGTATCATGACTTAAGGGAATTTCACAAACCAGCTGGGCTAATCATTTCCAACTTACAATGATATTTTTGCAACGGCTATATCATCAGAAACAGCTGGCCAAAGGAATATTATATGACAAGCTACAGTTCTCCATGTCAGAGAACATCAAGAGAATGGTCTCCCAATTGCTGCTTAATTATGAAATCTGTTGCAGCATTGAGCTATGTCTTGGCAACGACTATAATTATTTTGAATCATCTAAGACTTGATTCCCAAGGCTCCATACAGAACTTACTCAACTATAAATAGCACGCCAAGTTCACTTTGAAGAGCAAGAAATATATCTAGTGTAAAAAGCATTCATATTTTGCAAAAGAAATCATAAGCTCTTCTTTGTCACTCATACTCCAAAGCTTTCTAGCATCTAGGATCAGAATCCATTTGAGTATCTTGAGTGTAATTTATTTTCAGTATATACAACTAGTTTAGGTTGGTATAAGCTTGTAAAAATCCAAAATCATTTCATATCTTTTAGAGATCTAACTCAAGTCAATTAGCAGAGAATTGATTGAGTGAAAATCAGTTGGTGATAACTGATTTGGTTACTTAGCCTTGGTCAAGGTTAAGGGAAGAAATTATTGTAATCTTGGTCTAGATTATAGTGGACAATCTCACGCAAGTGAGGACTGGAGTAGCCCATGCTATTAATGGGTGAACCAGGATAAATTCCTTGTGTTTGTTTCTCTCTTTCCCTTCTCTTTACTTTAAGCAAACACAAATCACACATATCACATTCAATTCTGTTTTTATAACTTAGGAGATCATTCTCCAACATATTGTGTGATTTCATTTTGTTACTTATTCTTTGATTAAGTACTGCAACAAAATTTTTAAGAGGTTACAATTCAAACCTCCCTTTCTTGTGACAAACCTTGTTACTTCAACCACCTCGTCCATATCCACCACCCCTTCCTCCTTAGGGGAAAACCCAAATCGCGACTGATTCATTCCAATTAATCATAATGATCTTAAGAGTGCTCAAATACTCCCTCGCCGATTAACATAATGATCTCAATCGCCATCACAAAACAACGGCATAAGATCATTATGATTAATCGACAACGGACATTGAGTCCGTTTGCGCCTAAAGCTAACAAAAAATACAAAGAACTAGAATCTAAAAACAAACAAAAACTAGAGAAGATGAAAGAATGAGATGAATGAAAAAGTGAAAGGTAATGTGGACAATTTATAGAATTTTCTGCGTGCATTCTATTGGATGGAGGAAGAAACAACCACTCCCTCATTGGCCACCGTCCTTGACTGTTGACTGTTATCAAAATTCTGCAAACCGGCCATCTGTGCCTTATGTCATGGACGTGTATTCAACAACTGCATGCCTTGAATCAAACGCCTTCAACGTCTTGACCATTGACTGCTGCAAAGACCAGATACCACCGTCCATCTATGGCGTAAGTCACGTACATCATGCGTAGGGTGTCCGTAACGGATGTGTAGGCGGACATAAGTTTTTTGTGGTCTGGAATGCACCACACGTGTATAAATAGGAGGTTTGGCCGTTTGGGTGACTGTTTTCATTCACTCTCCTCCAATCCTTCATTCTTTCAGTCAGAGTAAAAAAAAAAGAGGCTTACAAACGACGGCGACGTGAGAACAATGTTCACAATTTTTTCTCAGTACATGACGAAGGGACCGATCGAGCTAGAGGCTAAGCTTGTTAGATTAGTTGAAGATATATGTTCTGTAACAGCCCGTTTTTCATGGCCCAAAAGTAGGCACTTTTTTTTTTTATAACAAGGGACAGAGTGCGCGGAAAATATTTTACAATGAGCCGGCATTCAAATATGCAAAAGAACTCATTACCATAAGGTGCTTCGACAAGCAAAGTGTATTCCTGAATAGTTACAGTCCAAGTCTAAGTATTCAAATACTTACAGCAAAATAAGATAGAAATCCTATGCTAACCAAAAAGCACGGTGCACAAAACACACCGGCGCATAGTCTAACTATTCTAGGCTACAGCTTCAACCGCTCACTGGGGCCTGGAACAGCCACCGTCGTCACCACGACCTAACCCATCATCTGGGTGGGATGAGCCCGCAAATGAAAGAAAGGGTCACCACAAAATAAAAGTATATATATATATATATATATATAACCGGTGCGAAAGATTGTACACATAACAATAATTCCACATACACAAGAGAAAGCTCTTTAATCACAAAAGCAATTCCCACCAACGGGCTTATATATATAATGCACACATAGCCTACCAATGCAGACTCTACATGATCGTGACACCAATCACTGGCTGCCACATGCATGAATTCCGGAATTTAACCTCTCCGCAGAGAGTCGTAGGTCCATCCCCTACTAAACCCCGCAGGGCAGGTGAAGTCTCCATCTGACAAACACCAACTCAATAAAATCCCGCAGGATTAGGTGGTCCCATCTGACACACCCCGTGCAGTCCCATCTGACTTACACGACTATGAAATGCATGAGCATAATATATTCTATTTCAACATATATAGGGTAGTCTCAATCTGACATACCCCGGGCAGTCCCATCTGACACACCCCGTGCAGTCCCATCTGACATACACGTTCATATATGCTCATGCAATTATTTACATATCATACAAGCATATGTAATCACACCACATGTCAACACATATATTTCGCTAAATCATATGTAAGACAATCACACACATACATATATTCTCCATCATATGTAATCCAATCACAGCATACATAGATTCTCAATCAGATGTAAACAACGCACGTATTGTAAACACTTTCTCATCACGAGAATACATAACACATACATGCCAAACACACAAACACGCATCACCGAAAATAACCAACAAACATGTTATAACTCAGTGAAAATACAGAAATAAAGTGATGCCCTTACCTCGGCAAGCTTCCACAATTAAAACTCGCTCAACTCCACAATTCTACAATTCACGCTACCTAAACAAAATGTAGCGTACAATCAATAAAATACTCTTCGTTTATCCTATCGAAACGAAACTTGCTCTCAAAGCTCCAGAGGGGTCTAAAGTACTTTCCAAAGCTATCCCTCAAAGATTTCAGGTTATCCTCATAGTGTTTAAAAATTCACGAAGTTAATTGTACTATTTTTATAACACGAAAATCATTTTGTTTTCAAATCATAAACTGAAACCATTTTGGATTTTCCACTTCAAGAACTTGTTTCACACACAACAAAACCATTTGAAACACAACTAAAACTTTTCAAAAAAATATCTTTATGAAAAATCGAAGTTTTCTTGCGTTACAAGTCACACATTTTTTTTCTTCCTAACAACCTTTCCTATACTCATTTTTCTTCAAAACTAAGATTATCCAACACACACAAAATTTTCACACAATTGTGGACTTAGAAAAATTTTGGAATTTCTTCCCCACCCTTTAAAAAGGCCACGGCCATTTTTCAAGAAAACACCCTTCTACTCAAAAATTTTCACTTCTAAATGCATGGTAATATCCCATAATACCTAACTAGCACTTATCAAAACGATTTAGAAATTATAGAGTCGAATCGCAAATTTCGAGAAATCTCAAATAAGATTTTTCTTAAGGCAAGTGATCATTTTCTTTTCAAAACATCCCATAACCAATCAAACAATTAAACAATGATCATGGGAAGCTATTTGCCTCTAAACAATTTTCGAAATTCGATTCCTCGAACCCTATATGGGTGCCACGGCCAAATGAGGTAAAAAGGCAACCCTACACATTTTTTTTTTCATTTGAAACCCTAGCCCACATGTGTTAGCTCGTAACGATATTCGATCGTATACCCGACTCCTTTTGAAACTCGAAATAAATTTTTTCTAAATTGCATTCTTCGAGTCGCTCAAGAACACGAGAATAATTTTTTTCTTATTTTTCGAAACAAAGTTTATATTCAAACATCCATTTTGCCACAAAACTTAAAACTAACATCAAAAATCAAATCACCAAACAAAATCCAAAGTTATGATCATTTCAAAATTTTCTTCAAAACCCTTCACCAAAAATTTTGTGAAAACTTTTAAAACAACCATGAGAATCACTTACATGCTTCACTAATATATCCTACATAACACTCTTAAACACTACTATGGAATCAAAACTAATTAAAACTAATTTCTCAAATTTTTCTCTCAAGAACATAATCATAAAACTCAAGAATTCATGAGGTTTTCATGGATAAATAAGGAAGAGAAGAGGTTAGTTACCTTAATGAGCAAGTGATTCCTTAATAGGCTAATGATCCAAGCTTGATAAGATGAGAAAATGGAATTTTGAATGGATGAGTGAATGAGTGAGTGAGTGAGCCATGAGAGTGAGGAGAGGAAGGAAGAGTTTTGTGATTTTTTTGCTTCTATGACCAAATAGATAAACCTCCTTACTATTTACATCCACTCTTGTGAAATCTAGGCCATTGGATCAAATAGTGTAAAGTTTTCTAATCAAACCCTAACCATTGGATCTAATTAGTCATGATTGCTTCCTTTGAACAAATATCCACTTGACGCTACTCAGCTCATCGCGGTTGCTCTCGGCGAGTCGCACCTCGCTAACGGACGGAAATCTCAAAAATATAAAATCTCACCAAAAAACGTCCGTCGTAAACCGATTCCAAATATTATCGCTAAACTTTATTCTCCGACTGAAATTTATTTCCTTAGCTCCCAAAAATATTCTGAATCTAGATTCCAACTTGCGCCGATATATAAAGTCTCCAATTAAAATTCGACGGAAAACAGAAACCGTAAAATTTTAAGAAGCGGATACAGTTTTCTACTCGTTTTTCCAAAAGCGAGAATAATCCAAAACTCGTTATTCTGACTACGCACAAACCTTCTTATACTCAAAAGAAGACTACGACCCAAAAGTCTGTGCCTTTCCAGCGCACGAGCACAAAACAGGCTCCATTTCAGCAAAAATTCCATTAATGCGACGATACTCACAAGACCGCTCCACCAAAAACCCTAAAAACTTAGCCGACACTGAAGTTCCTTAGAAAAACTGTACAGTGGAATCTTGGGTCTTACATTACTACCCTCCAAAAAGAAGTTTCGTCCTCGAAACTAAAGGTAAGAGTAACAACTCAACTAGTTATTACCATCACTAACACAACAAAATCCCTCAGGATTAGGTGCAGCCACACAGATGCTAACACCGGGTGAAGTCACACAGATACTCTCACCAACGCACTGGCACAACCGCGCACCAACCGCAACTCTCAACGAGTTCACCACTCAAAAATTAACCTCACAACAGAGGTTCGCAACCTCGAGTTCCTCAAATTTCCTAGGGTCCACACACAAAATTTCCTAAGTCACCTTTTTTGCCTCCGCGACGTGGCCTAAACCACTAGGTTTTCGCGCAGCAGTGACTGGCTACCCTCCAAAAAGAAACACAGAAGTTCTCTGTGCATCACCAAAGCTAGCAAAACTAGTCAATTCCAATCAACACGATTCTCGTCTACCATCAACAATAAATTAAGGACGGCCAGTCCCTCAATTTGTCAATAGACAGTCGACAATCTTGATGGTGGTTTAGACCATCTTTACCCAACTTAAGTGATACTTCATTCCGCTTATGCTCAATGTCCTCCGAGTCACAAGGGTTCCACAAATCTTTCGAGGTTTTTCTTAATGTTTCCCTCGATCTCTTACGATCTCGATCTCGTCAATGAGACCAATTTGCCCGAAACACGTTGCTTGGACTCTCATGCTTTCACTTAACTTTGCCATTAGACAATTGTTCACCCTTTATATCCACATTCCACACACACACCGCCATGACATCCATTTAGGTGGTGCCTTTGAATCCTTACTACTCTCGCACAATCATAATTTTCCAAATTATGTGTGAGTCAATTCCTTTCGCCAATCCTCAATTGACATAAGCCACATGTTCGTGTGCTTCTCTCTTACTTACTCTTAACATAGCTTTCCAACGACTAACATTCCCTTTTGACCTTGTATTCGTAAGACACAACACTCGAACTACGTCGCTCAAGCTCTCATGATTCCACTCATGGAACATCCGTTGAACATCATTCAACAGTAATACAATGCCACCACGGCAGGTACCACCAATACCATTACATTCCAAGCAAGTTATCTCCTCTTAGGAAGAACTTCACACCTTACCAATATCCATGAGTCCGCAACTCAATGAATACGACGAAACCGCATGCTCACCCACGAGTCTCATTCCAAACACGACTTACATAAAACCATCCCAACCTCCGGTTGGTGATTGCAACTCCCCATAGTCTTGGCACTTGCCAAACTGAACCATCTACTTCTCTTGGACTCCCTTATCCAAATCTCCAATTCCCCAGAATCGGTTCCTTATTCGTTAACATTACTTCCAAAATGGCACTTAGACGCATCTCGCGTGCCTTAAACAAACGTTTATCCCCGTCGACGGCCATCGTCGGCGCACTTCCTCTTCACAACGTATTCTCATTCTATTCCTGAACTCTCCTGGGTTCCTTTATCTCTTACAATAACATCCTCTCTTACTCAAAAGAGTTGGTCACCCTGACCATTCCTAAACACTCCGAACATCACCACTCTCGTCGAGGTACCTACCCTCAAAATGACTCTTAGGGCATTCCTCACATTACTATTGTCTAACCATCCTTGTTGACAACATCCGAATCCCTTATACTTACTCACTACCGATTTCCATCATACCACGTCTCTCTTCATTGTAACCACTACAATGAACCAAAGCTCTACAAGCTTCCATCAACTTGCCATTAGACAATCTCTTATCCTTCTTATTTCCAAATTAGGTGTGAGACAAATCCCTTCGCCAATCTTCAATTGGCATAAGCCACATCTTCATGGGCTTCTCTCTAAATCCTCATTCTTTTCTAGACCCAGAAACAGATCCACAAACCATTTCATCTCCAATACGAATAGCCTAAACGATTTATCCAAACATCGTACTTAAATCCAACTGACATCTCTGCCTGGTCCACAATTCCACAGTGGCCGCATCCCCTTGGCAACCGACAGACTTCACCAAGTCTCGTCCGAACTCACCAGAACGGATATCCAGCACCTTCTTCAAAAGGTATCCCAATCTGATCCTTACTTGCAATCTTTTATCAGTCGACGTCCACACGTCCGTACTCAACACCTCCGGGTGACAACGACCCATGCCAATTCAAGTTCATCGAATTTCTTCCAAGAATCCTTTGTGGTTCTCGTTCGCCTCAAGTCCATCCTCCTCGGACCACTCTGTCTAAGGAATTCAGAGACACTCGTCGACTAAATTCGACCAAGGCTCGGGGTTTCACAATTCCACTTACTGAAGCCTCACTCCCTGCATTACTTCAGTAAGACACAAACCAGTGTCTAGGCATATCTCATGCTAGACTCAAAACAACCAACCACATAACCCGCAACACAACAAAAACAACCGCTAGAACTAACACAGTTCTAGCTATGTTCTAACCGACTCTGGACTAACGACTCAAGTATACACTTTCCCTTTGAAGATTTAAAGCCGAGCTCTGATACCAATTGTAACAGCCCGTTTTTCATGGCCCAAAAGTAGGCACTTTTTTTTTTTATAACAAGGGACAGAGTGCGCGGAAAATATTTTACAATGAGCCGGCATTCAAATATGCAAAAGAACTCATTACCATAAGGTGCTTCGACAAGCAAAGTGTATTCCTGAATAGTTACAGTCCAAGTCTAAGTATTCAAATACTTACAGCAAAATAAGATAGAAATCCTATGCTAACCAAAAAGCACGGTGCACAAAACACACCGGCGCATAGTCTAACTATTCTAGGCTACAGCTCCAACCGCTCACTGGGGCCTGGAACAGCCACCGTCGTCACCACGACCTAACCCATCATCTGGGTGGGATGAGCCCGCAAATGAAAGAAAGGGTCACCACAAAATAAAAGTATATATATATATATATAACCGGTGCGAAAGATTGTACACATAACAATAATTCCACATACACAAGAGAAAGCTCTTTAATCACAAAAGCAATTCCCACCAACGGGCTTATATATATAATGCACACATAGCCTACCAATGCAGACTCTACATGATCGTGACACCAATCACTGGCTGCCACATGCATGAATTCCGGAATTTAACCTCTCCGCAGAGAGTCGTAGGTCCATCCCCTACTAAACCCCGCAGGGCAGGTGAAGTCTCCATCTGACAAACACCAACTCAATAAAATCCCGCAGGATTAGGTGGTCCCATCTGACACACCCCGTGCAGTCCCATCTGACTTACACGACTATGAAATGCATGAGCATAATATATTCTATTTCAACATATATAGGGTAGTCTCAATCTGACATACCCCGGGCAGTCCCATCTGACACACCCCGTGCAGTCCCATCTGACATACACGTTCATATATGCTCATGCAATTATTTACATATCATACAAGCATATGTAATCACACCACATGTCAACACATATATTTCGCTAAATCATATGTAAGACAATCACACACATACATATATTCTCCATCATATGTAATCCAATCACAGCATACATAGATTCTCAATCAGATGTAAACAACGCACGTATTGTAAACACTTTCTCATCACGAGAATACATAACACATACATGCCAAACACACAAACACGCATCACCGAAAATAACCAACAAACATGTTATAACTCAGTGAAAATACAGAAATAAAGTGATGCCCTTACCTCGGCAAGCTTCCACAATTAAAACTCGCTCAACTCCACAATTCTACAATTCACGCTACCTAAACAAAATGTAGCGTACAATCAATAAAATACTCTTCGTTTATCCTATCGAAACGAAACTTGCTCTCAAAGCTCCAGAGGGGTCTAAAGTACTTTCCAAAGCTATCCCTCAAAGATTTCAGGTTATCCTCATAGTGTTTAAAAATTCACGAAGTTAATTGTACTATTTTTATAACACGAAAATCATTTTGTTTTCAAATCATAAACTGAAACCATTTTGGATTTTCCACTTCAAGAACTTGTTTCACACACAACAAAACCATTTGAAACACAACTAAAACTTTTCAAAAAAATATCTTTATGAAAAATCGAAGTTTTCTTGCGTTACAAGTCACACATTTTTTTTCTTCCTAACAACCTTTCCTATACTCATTTTTCTTCAAAACTAAGATTATCCAACACACACAAAATTTTCACACAATTGTGGACTTAGAAAAATTTTGGAATTTCTTCCCCACCCTTTAAAAAGGCCACGGCCATTTTTCAAGAAAACACCCTTCTACTCAAAATTTTTCACTTCTAAATGCATGGTAATATCCCATAATACCTAACTAGCACTTATCAAAACGATTTAGAAATTATAGAGTCGAATCGCAAATTTCGAGAAATCTCAAATAAGATTTTTCTTAAGGCAAGTGATCATTTTCTTTTCAAAACATCCCATAACCAATCAAACAATTAAACAATGATCATGGGAAGCTATTTGCCTCTAAACAATTTTCGAAATTCGATTCCTCGAACCCTATATGGGTGCCACGGCCAAATGAGGTAAAAAGGCAACCCTACACATTTTTTTTTTCATTTGAAACCCTAGCCCACATGTGTTAGCTCGTAACGATATTCGATCGTATACCCGACTCCTTTTGAAACTCGAAATAAATTTTTTCTAAATTGCATTCTTCGAGTCGCTCAAGAACACGAGAATAATTTTTTTCTTATTTTTCGAAACAAAGTTTATATTCAAACATCCATTTTGCCACAAAACTTAAAACTAACATCAAAAATCAAATCACCAAACAAAATCCAAAGTTATGATCATTTCAAAATTTTCTTCAAAACCCTTCACCAAAAATTTTGTGAAAACTTTTAAAACAACCATGAGAATCACTTACATGCTTCACTAATATATCCTACATAACACTCTTAAACACTACTATGGAATCAAAACTAATTAAAACTAATTTCTCAAATTTTTCTCTCAAGAACATAATCATAAAACTCAAGAATTCATGAGGTTTTCATGGATAAATAAGGAAGAGAAGAGGTTAGTTACCTTAATGAGCAAGTGATTCCTTAATAGGCTAATGATCCAAGCTTGATAAGATGAGAAAATGGAATTTTGAATGGATGAGTGAATGAGTGAGTGAGTGAGCCGTGAGAGTGAGGAGAGGAAGGAAGAGTTTTGTGATTTTTTTGCTTCTATGACCAAATAGATAAACCTCCTTACTATTTACATCCACTCTTGTGAAATCTAGGCCATTGGATCAAATAGTGTAAAGTTTTCTAATCAAACCCTAACCATTGGATCTAATTAGTCATGATTGCTTCCTTTGAACAAATATCCACTTGACGCTACTCAGCTCATCGCGGTTGCTCTCGGCGAGTCGCACCTCGCTAACGGACGGAAATCTCAAAAATATAAAATCTCACCAAAAAACGTCCGTCGTAAACCGATTCCAAATATTATCGCTAAACTTTATTCTCCGACTGAAATTTATTTCCTTAGCTCCCAAAAATATTCTGAATCTAGATTCCAACTTGCGCCGATATATAAAGTCTCCAATTAAAATTCGACGGAAAACAGAAACCGTAAAATTTTAAGAAGCGGATACAGTTTTCTACTCGTTTTTCCAAAAGCGAGAATAATCCAAAACTCGTTATTCTGACTACGCACAAACCTTCTTATACTCAAAAGAAGACTACGACCCAAAAGTCTGTGCCTTTCCAGCGCACGAGCACAAAACAGGCTCCATTTCAGCAAAAATTCCATTAATGCGACGATACTCACAAGACCGCTCCACCAAAAACCCTAAAAACTTAGCCGACACTGAAGTTCCTTAGAAAAACTGTACAGTGGAATCTTGGGTCTTACATGTTCAAACTTGATCCGTCCGAGAAACTTCGACGAAATCGCGGCGTGCATGGTCGAACCCGAAGAGGACGACGAAGTTGAAGCAATTAATTTATGTAAACCTTAATTATTATTTTTTTGTGCAATTTATATTTTTTAATTTACTATCTTTGTTCTTAATGTAATATCTCGTTGTTTTTATTGAATATTTAGTTATCACAACTGTCTATTTATTTTATAAGTCATCGAACCGATATGTCACATCAAATGAAAAAATAAATACAAATAAATATATTTTATTATCCAGACACAAAAATTACATCGATTTAAAAAAGTCATTCAAATCATCTCGCTCCTTACACTTGTGTTTCTATTTTAAAGATAAATTAAATAACTCAGATCGGACACAAAAATTACATAAAAATAAATATAATAACTGGTGGGTGGATGATTTTTCTTCGGCAGCTTCTACCACCTGGGCACCACCAGATGAATGCAGACAGCAAGGTGGTATGACCCAAAAAGTATTACAGGGTGTGAAATACCCACTCTTACAGCTGTGTCTTCGATTAATCATAGCGTACCCAAAAAAGGACATTAAAAGTTCCTCATCGACGGTGGCCTATGCGGCCATTTACTCACAAAATGATAAAAATGAAACATTATAACAAAATAAACTAACAGAAGAAGAGAAGGGGATGGTGCAAAAAATTTCTGAAGCCAAGGTCCCCTTATATAGGCATTTCAGGTACACATCAGACACAAAAATTACATCGACTTAGATAGTCGTCTAAATCATCTTGCTCCTTACAGTTGTTTTTGCATAATAAAAAAAATTACATCATAAATATATACTTTTGCGGATGCTTCAACGACCACTTGCTCACTTTTGTATGATGAGACAATCCCATTTTTGAACAGTATTCCCTCGTAATACTAAGAAAATGTCCTTCATGTCGGACATCGACTTAGATAGTCACAGCGTATTCAACTTCTGCAGGATGGGATAATCCCATTTTTTCCTGAAGTTGAACCACTTTTTGCCCTGCTGTTCCTCTGCTACTTTACGGTCATCCACTTCGGTTAATCATAGCATACTCAAAACAGGAGACTAAAAGTCAATCATCGACGGTGGCCTATTCGGCCATTTACTCACGAACTTACAAAAAATAAACATTCTAAAACTACTAAAACAAAAAAATTAAATTATAAGAGAAATGGGAGAGGTGTGAGGGATCAGTATGCTAAAGGTCCCCTTATATAGGCAGTTTGGCCACACACGTGGCCAATCAAAGAAAAGAAAATTACATAGATTCGTCTGTAACACGTGTCCGCTACTTATATCGCGAACAGGGGTGGTGCTCTATGTTAGTGAGGGGGTGCAAGTGCACCCCATGGAATTTTAAATTTTGTACTAATATGTTTATGTTTTTTGCATTTTACACCCCCTGATTTTTTTTATTTTGCACCTCTTATTCAAAAATTCAAAATACTTTTTATTGCTCTCATTCTTCTCTTCCAACTTCTCTCTAAAATTAAATTCTTTCAAACAAAACATCAAACCAAATACATACAATAATGATAAATCCTCCAACAACCTTAAAACAACATTAAGGTAATCAATAAAAAAAATCTATGGTTTAGCGTTTTAAAAGTTTGGAATTTTTTCTATAACTTCAATATTGATAGATTGGTTGATTGATTATTTAATTGAGGTTCTAATAACATATATGTGTGCTTTATTGGTTGTTTGTTAGTAGTTTGTTACTATATCAATACTTATGCACTATTTTATAGTTTTATTTTTTTTTTATTTGATATATTTCTCATTTTTTTTACTAATTGATATATTTCTCATGTAATCAATATTTGTGTTATTTTAAAAGCAACGCTTATGTTGAAAGATATTTTTTCAACAATATATATATATATAAATAAATAATTAGTTAGTTATTAAGCGAATTAAAAATATGAAACTGCGTAGCGAATATAATTATTAAAATATTAAATAAAATTTTGCACCCCCTGAGCCAGGGTCCGAGCACCGCCACTGGTCGCGAATGTGTATTTCACAAAACAACCAAAAAAACAACAGTAGAGAAGAAGAATGAAGTGGTCCAACAAATCCATTCATTATTTCATTAAATCATCAGACACAAAAATTATATACATTAAAATATTACATCCAGTATTTTCATTTCCGGTCAAAAAACGATATAAATATTACATTACAAGTTGAAATTTTTAGTAAAAATTTTCAACAGGAAACAATTGTGGTTCTCCTCCTATTATATAATTTTACGCGTTAAAATGAGAAGTTTGGCTCTGGAAGCACTGGCGAATTTTAAAGGCCAAGGCTTTCCAACATTCTTCCCATTGAGAAATTCAACAGCATGGAATGTTCAATTTTGCTGACCCATAGACGGAAATTTGGTAGATTTTCTTTCGGTTAGTCATAGTGCACCCAATAATTAGGACACAAAAAGTTCCACATCGATTAACATAGCGTACCCAATCATGGCAAATTAACACACCGATGGGTACTCTATGACTAACCAACGAAGAAATTTGCGGGCAATTACACACGAAATAACAAAAGCTAAACAAAATAACATCACAAAGACAAAAAAAACATTACTAAAAGAAGCAAAAAAATTTAGAAAAGAAGTGGGGGTGATGTGACCCCTTACAGAATCGATGGGTACTTTATTTTAAAGTTACTTAAAAATTATTTTATATATAGTTTTAAAACAATTAATTAATGTTATCATTATTATTAATGATTTGTTAAAATGTGCCTTTTACTTGGTCAAATAAAACGTTTATCTTTCAAGTCCTATTACTTTGTTTTTAATCCTAATTACTAGGACTTTTCGGTTATGCTTGAAACGTGATTACTATTAAGTGGAGAATGGGTATTTTATGTGTTAGAGACATTTGATAAATAGATGTTCACGTTTCAACATATACAAGGACTCTCCCTTGTTTTTCTAATTTGATAAAACCCCATTGCTAAGATTGAGATACTATTCTTTCTCATAAAATTGAGTGTTTATCTTCTTGGATTACATCACCGGTGTTTATTAACTTCTTGCTAGTTATGTCACCTCGGATATGATTCATATCCGAGAAGGACCTGTTGAATCCTGGGGGATTTGCGCTTATGAGGCGGATAAATCCTTAAGCACAGTGCGATCAGCACGCCTCAGGTATTATTTCATGGTTTACTATTTCACATGTCCGATTTTGTGGTCGTTTACTTTGCGGTAGCGCCGACGTCAATCACTGTACTCACAAAGATAAGTTTCTACAATCTCTAATTTATTTTACTCTAATTCATATTTGTTTGATTCATTAAACTTATATGTTGTTTTGTTATTTGAGTAGGTCCAATTTTTACAACAATCTTAAGGATTTATGTTATGTCATTGATGAGAACTTATTCCAAATTGGAAATGATGGAGAAACAGAAAGGTCAATGGATTTCACCAAAACCAATGTGAATTACGAGGCTCATTGTTGGAGCTTGGTGAACTTGACTATACTGAAAAATGGTGAATAGACTTCTACTTTCTAAAAGCTATACCTTATATTCTATCTTCACCATATTTAATTTTCAGTGTTCATATATGATTTATTTGTGTTAATTGCAAGCTATATATGTCCATGAGTTGGGTGTCTATTTGTGTTTGCTATATATGATTTGGTGGACCAGTGTTCCTAATTCTAGTTGAATATAAATGCTAGTTTTATTTAATCAAAATTATTCATGGCCATTAAAATTGAAGCCGCCAATATTTTATACAAGGTTTTCTATTTCTGTGTATGATGCCTCACAGTGTTACATGCTGGCTTTATATGATATTGTTATTGTCATTGAGTTAAATGCGTAGAATCGAGGAAACTGGAATTTTATTTAGAATAAATTGAATTATATATGTATAATTGAGAGAAGATTTTTAAAGCTGAAAATTCATTGAAAATAAATTTTATTGATATGTGCACTTTGATGAATTTGTGTAAAATGTAATTTCATGTGGATCTTATATATACATGTAAATTTCATGTTCTGAGAACTGACCATTACGTGTGTGAGTGTGTCCCTATATGAATATCATGGGTTTGAGATAATTTATTGTGTTTTACTTAATTATATTATTAATTGTAAATTGAAGAATTCTTTGAGACACATATAAAATGCGATTGAAACAGTGTCGCTTAGAAATATTCTAAGCAGACTTGTACATGATTGTGATTCATGATATTTGAGAGATACCATAAATTATAATATGGTATAGATTATCCATTGTATTGAAATAATGCAATGATGTTTAATGAGTTTTGTTTATGAGAAAATATATTTATATGAAGACTTATAAATTATCTTCAATGTGAATCTTCAATGTGAAAGTACTGTCGCTTGAAATTATTCAAGTAGACCTGAAATGTGGATTCATAAATTGTGCTAATTGTGAGAGTATTGTCGCTTGAAATTATTCAAGTAGACCTGAATAAATATTCACTTATATTATAAAATGTGGGGGTGTTGTCGCTTGAAATCACTCAAGTAGACTTGTTAATAAATCTAATCATAGATTTAATTTTTCCATTTTGTGGAGATGTCGTCACTTAGAATTTATCTAAGCAGACCTGATGAAATATATTATAAAAGTCGGTTTGACAATATATGAGATATCGATGAGCCATTATATTAAAATAATATAATGATGTTAATTGGAATTTAATTCCAATGAGAATAAAGTTATATGAGTTATTTTACTCATCATGTGAATGTTGTTGCTTAATAATCATATAAGTAGATGGATGTGTATAAATATGAGTGAAGAGATCAAGTTCATTGTTATAAACTTGGATAAATATATGAGATTAATTGACTTAGAGACGTCTTAGTCAATATTATATTGATGAACGAAAATTGTCTTCATCATTTGTGTAAAGTACGTACTAAACATAGCCCCTGGGAAGAAATAATATTGTGATGCATCGAGGGAAATTGGACTTAAGCCAATTGAAATCAACAAGTGATGGTAACCCAACCTTTGTGATTAGAGATCCCATGAATAAGGTTCATATGGGTAAGAACAAGTTGCTTGTTAGATCTGCTAGCACTACAAAATTAATTAACTAATTTTGTTTTAGTCCTTTTTCTATGGTGTGAGTGAGAAAGTGCTAGATGCTGCATTATTGAGAGGGTAAGCTATAAAGCTTTTAATGATTATCATATCCCTTATGGGTGGTGTATGATTTGCAGCATACACTTGATGAAATCACCTATATGAGTGTCAAGTGGGGCCGCTTGTATGAGATTTTGGCGAAATCTCTAGAGCACTCAAGAAAGAATCCAGGCACGCGCATGGCCTATTCGCGCAGCACAGCGGCAACAGCAAGAACTGTGGGGGTGTAATGCGATTGGTAGACCGCTAACATACGCTAAGTTTCATTGGTTCATATAGCTTGCTACACCAATGTTACTGTGTGTTAAGTACTATCAGTCTAGCACTGGTTCATATAGCTTGCTACACCAGTTTGATGTATTACATCAATGATGTTAATCCAGGAAATGTTTTGAGTAATCTTTTAAACTTTAAAATAAATTGTGGGGGATTGTTGTATTTTTTGATCATATAATTTATTTTAAAGTTACTTAAAAATTATTTTATATATAGTTTTAAAACAATTAATTAATGATTTGTTAAAATGTGCCTTTTACTTGGTCAAATAAAACGTTTATCTTTCAAGTCCTATTACTTTGTTTTTAATCCTAATTACTAGGACTTTTCGGTTATGCTTGAAACGTGATTACTATTAAGTGGAGAATGGGTATTTTATGTGTTAGAGACATTTGATAAATAGATGTTCACGTTTCAACATATACAAGGACTCTCCCTTGTTTTTCTAATTTGATAAAACCCCATTGCTAAGATTGAGATACTATTCTTTCTCATAAAATTGAGTGTTTATCTTCTTGGATTACATCACCGGTGTTTATTAATTTCTTGCTAGTTATGTCACCTCGGATATGATTCATATCCGAGAAGGACCTGTTGAATCCTGGGGGATTTGCGCTTATGGGGCGGATAAATCCTTAAGAACAGTGCGATCAGCACGCCTCAGGTATTATTTCATGGTTTACTATTTCACATGTCCGATTTTGTGGTCGTTTACTTTGCGGTAGCGCCGACGTCAATCACTGTACTCACAAAGATAAGTTTCTACAATCTCTAATTTATTTTACTCTAATTCATATTTGTTTGATTCATTAAACTTATATGTTGTTTTGTTATTTGAGTAGGTCCAATTTTTACAACATTATCATCATAATATGTTTAAAGGAACCACTTGATGATTGATTGGTATTGGATTAAGGTCACCACCAACAAAAAAAAATCCTTTCCTTTTATTTTAAACAAAAAACAGTAAGTACTAACTAAGTACAAAAAAAACCATGAATAAGAGAAAAGTGTCACCTCTTTCTCATTGCACATAGGAATCTGAACAAGTGCCAAAGGATACCCATGGTTGGAACCCATGGTTGGAACCTTCCAAATTTGCATCAACGATCAAGAAAGATTCTCTCCCCCCCCCCCCCCCCCCCCAATGACTATTTTTAACTCCCCAATATTCCAATTTTACCCCTGTACAAATTTTTTGAAAGGTATTGAATTGGTGGAGCAATATAATCAACCCTAAACCTCAACCACCTCACCTAAACCTCATGAAATAACCCTTTAATCTCCCAAGTTTGTGGAACATGTAAATTATGATTATGAAAATAGTACAAACCTTTGAAATGAGCAACAAGTTCAAACAAAAGAAATGCCAAAGCCCATAACCAAAAATGCAACAATCACTCTAAAAAGTAACTTTGCTTTCGTAGATTTATCACTTTCATCGCTTTCCACAGCATCAAAAAATATTCATTTTTTGACAGAATTCATCAATGAAAAAAAAAAAAGAATTTCCAAGCCAAGTAACACAATTTACAGCCTTATGAGCTTTGAGAAGCAAAACCCATGTGAATTGTTTAGCATTTTTGCTTCTATCTTTCTCAACTGGTTGAAATGCTGAATCAGGACCATTTATTTCAAGCACTGAGTAATTTGGAAAGTTAAATTTGAAGACTTTTTAACACAACCCCAGTTGGAAAAATCTATACTTCCTTGTCACATATAAGGAAGACTTTTTATTCGATTCGGTTTTGATTTATATCTTTTTGAAATTTTTTATTTTGTCATGTCCATGTGCAATTTATTCATTTGTTAACAAGACTTTTGATTTTTTGTCAACTAAAACAAGACTTTTGATTATATAAGATAGGATTAAGCATATTCAAACTGTGGAACACAATTCCCTTAACTTCAATTAAGTTTGGGATTATGTTGTTTGGATGATGAAGCACAACTCTCCTAACCTCAAAGTTAATAAACTGGACTGAATCCATACAGACAGCTCAATCAAAGTTTGCAAAATGGCAACACCAGTTTAAGCACCATGGAACTCGTGTAACAGGAATAAATATGAACTCTCATGTAAATCAAACTCCCATTGATAACATAACATGACCCTTAAAAGATCTTTCCTTTGGTTTCCATAATCCCGGTTAGAATAAGTTTATATTTATATTTATATCTGTTTGTAAAATATCTTATAATATCTTTTATATTATATTTGAGTATCTTAAGTTATTTTGTAGAACCGGTTTATAATGTTAAAGTATCTTATAGAATATATCTTAGGATTAGATTTTATATTACTTATTATTATTATTAATTAGTTGTTCTTGATTTATGATTGAGTCTGATAGGAACCTTGAGCCTTATGAGTGTGCGTACCCAACAATGTGACTAGGCCTAGTACTTGGAAGGTGTACACGAGGAGATCTGGAGGAAATAGTAGAAGTTAGTTACTGGGAGATCCTAGTCTACTCAATCACTTCACATACCGGAACTCTTGACTGAATTCCACTTATCAGCAGTCAGTTTCTCAGGATTTACTGATGAATAGTAGGGAACTTATATTGGGCATAAGTACACAACGGCTTCTCCGGTACAGCTGCTTCAGCCTTTACCAGTTCCGGAGCAGATTTGGGAGGACCTCTCTTTGGATTTTATCACTGGATAACCCAAATCCAGGGGGTACGAAGCTTTATTTGTGGTGGCAGATAGGCTACCAAAATATAGTCATTTTACTCCTCTAAAGCACCCATACACCGCCAAAAAGATAGCTTAAGTCTTTGGTAAGGAGATTGTACGCTTACACGGGATTCCTCTTTCCATTGTGAGCACTTCTGGAGGGAGATCTTTCATTTACAGGGCACTAAGTTGAAAATGAGCTCTTCTTATCACCTGGAGACCGATGGTCAGACCGAGAGGGTGGGTGTATCACAAACAAGTCTTTATTCAATAGTCTCGTTTCTGGAAATTACAGAATTTTATAATTCAAGAATGTTTATAACTCAAGACCTAAGGCTGATCAACATGCTATCATCTCACAAAAACATATTTATGTGTTGAACACCTAGCACATAAGTTATTACATAACAACACCCCAAACAATAGTGAAGTATAAGGCTTACCGCTTCATTAGAACCATTATTAACCTCTGCAGCCTGGAGACATGCAAGTAAGTGTCAATGACAAAAATAAATAAATCAGCTTGTTGCTGTTTTGAAACAACTAAGATTAAAACTGACTTACTGATCCTAATATCTTAACGGAAGATCTTCTCAGTTGCATCTGCTTGATTATTCTACTGGGATCTCTCATATAAGCAGCAACTTGATTACTGATATCATGCAACAGTACAACAAATTAGGAGTAAAATAATCTGTGCAACGTATTGTAGAATTCTGAGTCCAGTCACAGAACATTACCTGATTAAAAGCATACAATTTTCCTTTAATTGCAGCAGCATCGGTTGTCACTTGTGTCATCCTCTGCCATTTATTGATGGACTTGTCTCTGAAAGCTGACATACTGCAAGATACAATCGGGAATAGCATCAGCCAAGCAGACATGCAAATATAAGAACAGCACATGCTGAAAATAGAAATGCAGCTTAAGCATAATTGACACAAAGATAAGGCTAATGATTCATGAAACAAAAGATATGTATAAAAAATGCAATATCTCGAGAAAATGAATGTCCGGCACAAAAATATTGTACTTAGAAGATTATAAAAATACCTCTTGAGCATCCGAGATATCTGTGACCACTCTTGATCAAGACTGTCATCCAAATCATTAGAAACTTCTAAATCTTTTGATGATCTTTCTGAACCTTTATTAAAAAGAAACGAGAATTAGGTTACTTTGGAAGTTAAAAATCACACGGTAGAACATTAGCATCTCCAGCACAAATCAATGTTTTCAACAAGGTTGTCTTAGAATTTATCAAATGAAAGAAGAATTCGGTTACTTTGGAAGTTGAAAATAGCATTAGAACATTATCATCTCACAAGGTTGTCTTAGAGAGGACAAAGGCAAGTTTGGAGAGTGTTATTACCATGTGTGCATCATAGTTAGAGCTACAATTAGCTAGAGGCCTGCAAAAGAACACTTGGCCAGTTCTCAACCGCCTCAAACAGCTCACCATACTTCATTAATAAATCTGGTTAAACTGTGTGATATATCTATATGACCAAAAGAAACTTGGTGACATGCCATGTTATGTAAGTCTTCCAAATTGTTTAAGTTGTTGTATGCTTCAAGTACATGAAACAAAAATAGAAGCAAATCATGGTCTATATTCAGCTATATAAAAGGGAAAACAATATAAATCCCTTTCACATTCCTAAAGCAACTGCAATACTAGTATTACCATTGATAGTAAATACAAAGATATGGCACAAACATCGAAGATAACAAGGTCTAAATGAAGCACATAGGATAACAAGACAGAAAAATCTAAAAGAAACCAGAATGGAGAATAAGAAAGACGAAATCACCTTTAATGGCTTAGGTAATTGATGGATTCTTTGCGATCAGAGTCTGGAACAAAAACAAAGATCGTCAGTAATAAATATTTTACATGTAGAGATAATTGGTAACTAATAAAATTAAAGAAATTGAACATATTATTATTGTCAATGCTAATATAACAAAATATTGACATCATATAGTCTTCATATGACATGACAAAGTCCTGGTTGGAATTAATTTATAGCTTGTGGGAGCTTCTCAATTATAATAAGTGTATAGTTCTTCACTTACAAAATATTCTTATAAGGTTATAGATGTTTGAAGAGAAGTTAAAAAAGAGAGCTTTAGAAAAAAATTGAGATGCACAGCTCACTCAACTTAGATGAGAAGCTATTTTTAAAATAACTCATTTATTCTATTATTTTCGTATTTTTTAGAGCTTTAGAAAAAAAATTGAGATGCCATAGCTCATGCAACTTAGAGGAGAAGCGATTTTTAGAATAACTCGGTTATTGTAAGATTGTTTTCATATTTATTATTTCAATAGTGTTTGTTGAGAAGTTCATCCAAACTAGCTCATAGAGAAACAGAGAAATAAAACAACAACATTCAACAACTATTTTCTTTTTTATTTAAATTCTGACACAAAAACCAAACCTCATGCAGTTCCTATATAGAATCCAAAGTCTCCTTGGATGAAGTTATCAAATCTGCATATGCAACTCTAACTGTCTCATCTGATTCATAGAATGAAGCTTTTATTGATTCCTGCAGACAATTAACCATGTTTGGCCATGACATTTAGATGCAAGAAAATAGTAAATGACATTAAATCGCTAAAATGGGGTAGGATAGGAAAATACCTGAGGTAGCCTATTTGAACTTGAGAATGGCTTCTGAAGAATCTAAGCTCAAGAATTTTGTACCAGAGGGCCTACAGTCAAAATAAAATTTTGATGATATTATTACAAACTCGTAATAGAAACCACTAAATAATACGAAAGCAATCATGAAAACTACAATTGACAACATCTATATATGAGTAAACAGTTAATAACATTTTGTATCCTACTATAATATAAAGCAAACGGGGAAACAAAAGATTAAATAGGTGACAAAAAATCACTGAACACAAAATTTTGCTCCACAAAGAAACAGAAACCGCACCTTCTGGCTTTTCACAGCTTGTCCTTTCAGGAGATCTTCATCCTTATGATGCTTCAAGTTCTTCAAAGTGTTTCCGAGGTTAGAAAGATAAATTTCTCATATTTCAGAATCCACAAAATTGCATAGATTAAGCGAGGGAAATAATACAATAAGTACACTGTAGTCTGTAACTAATTCCTCCATAGAAAGAACTATAGTAACAGTTAGCCTCCAGGTTTATTGCAGACCAGATTTCTCACATTAACACATTGCATAGCACCCAAGATATTGTAACATTCCACATTAATGAAAAACAATATCTTGCACATATTATGCAATCCACAATATTAACAGAAGCAAGAACTCTCGGTCACAAAAAACGGTGTTATTGGTAAACGATACTATTACAATACATTTTGGAACAACAACAATACTAATTAGCTGATGTTTACTGATTAGATAGTCTAACGATGTGATTCAGATTAGATACACTCCCTCTGTTCCTTTTAACTTGTCAGTGTTTAAGGAAAATTCATATTTATCTTTGGTTTTCAAATTTCAAGATGACATTCCCTAATTTGTAGTCAAATATGTCCTATCTTATCAATTATTTTAATCTTAGATTAATGGAGAGAGAGAGAGAGAGAGAGAGAGAGAGAGAGTAAATGAGTGGGTCAACAACAGAAAGATAGGGGTACATTTGAAATTTGCTTATTGATCGAAGTCATTTCTAGCACTACCTTAAAAGACGTTTAACGGATATGTAGTAGTAGCAGAAAATAACAGATTGATATATACAGAGTATTTAAGTAAAAATATATATGTCATGCAAATTAAACTTATGCTGAACACAAATAGAACCAGTAGAACAAGTAAATTGAACCAAAAACAATTCAACCAAAATAACTTCAAGATAGTACCATAATTCTGAAATTTCAAATCTAGCAATAAAGGAAAACCCACAATTACAAAGCTCCAACCATAATAGGTTCTATTCTACTGTAGGTAGTCTTAACTATTTTCAAATGCAACTGTGAATCAAGCACTAGTTAGCTATGTAGCGCGCACACTTCATATTAAATGTGTGTCCGGTGTCCGACACGACGCCAACAAACTCAAGTTAGTATTGGTGTAGTATAGTATCCAATGTACGTGTTTGTGTCAGTGCTTCATAGCTAACTAGCAACATAAGTCAATAGTTAGCTATGTAGCACACACCATAATTACTTCTTTTTTTCAATTTAATAGCAAATATATAAAAAACAAACTAATAAAAGGACAAAAGGACATTACCTGGTTAAGTGAAAGTGGTTCAAGAGGGTGAATACTTGCTGGTGGGTGATTATAATTTATAACCAGACCCGCAAATCCTCCTTTGCCTTTTTCTTACCAGAAATCCTGACAATTGCACATTCCATTCTTAAAATGATGAAACCGACTTACATCTCTTACTGTTATCTCCCTTTCTGTTAAGAGAGTAATGAATTTTATTGCAGAGTGGCAGTCCGCACAAATCCGCAGATTTTTTGTAACTAGAATGTGGTTGCTGGGACTAGTATGTAGAATTCCAAATGCAATGGCTATTTTTTCACTATGATAGAGGAGAATCTGCTCCTTCTCCTCTTCTTCAACATCATGAAGAGCAAAACTAGAATCTGCCTGATATCCCAATTTTTTCATCTCCACCAACAGTTCCTGTAACTTGTTATTTATGGATGCTGATTGTGGATGATACTGATGGCCCCCAATAAATGCATGGATTACCCCAGAGATCTCAACCCAACTGCACCCTGGGCTTTTCTTGTAACCATGATGCCTTTGTATACTTCTAATATGTGCTGCATCATCCCATCTTCCTACAGAACTATATATGTTTGACATAAGAACAAAATTTCCAGTACCTTCAGGTCCCAGCAGCTGGATCTTCTTTGACACTTGTTCACCCATTTCAATATTTTTGTGGGTCCTACATGCAGCAAGCAATGCACCCCATATACGAACATCAGGCACAAATGGCATCCTTCGAATGAAGGTGTATGCCTCATCCAAATTTCCTGCTCGGGCCAGAAGGTCAACCATGCATATATAATGTGCCATCCTTGGTTTGATATTGAAGTCTTGGCTCATGGAACTGAACCAATATTTCCCTTCTGTGACAAGTCCTGAATGACTACATGCAGATAAAACAGCAATAAAGGTCACGTCATCAGGTTTCGAGTCTGACGCCATTAATTCATGGAATAGTGAAAGTGCCTCCACGCATAGGCCATGAATGCCATAACCAATTATCATTGTATTCCACGAAATAATGTCTCTGTTCTGCATCCTGTCAAAAATCTCCCTGCTGATAGTAATCTTTCCACACTTTGAGTACATGTCAATAATGGCGTTGCAAATGGAGGTGTCTTTACTGAAGCCACGAACAACTGCATATCCATGGCAGCAATTCCCATGTTGTAAAGCGGCCAAATGTGAACAAGCTGGAAGTAGAGCTATCATGGTTTCCAAATGTGGTTTGATCCCCAATGACTGCATTTGGCGAAAAATAAGTAAAGCTTTCTCTGCATAGCCATTTTGCACACATCCTGAAATAATAGCACTATAAGAAATTGGGTCTTTTGAGGTCATTTCATCAAGAAACCCCGCTGCATCGTCCATAATGCCACACTTGGCATACATTGATATCAGTGAGTTTCCTAGTGTTGTATCTAGGTGTATTCCTGACTTAATCATGTGACAATGCAAGTTTTTCCCCCTTTTCAGATCAGTGAGTTGTGCACAAGCTCGAAGCACGGTTGCAAGAGTGGCTGTTGTGGGATTCAAGTCGTATATACATACCATGTCATCATAAAGGGCCAATGCATCTGCCATGGAATCATGAAGGACATAACCTCCAATCATAGCGCTCCAGCATATCTCATTTTTTTTATTGACAGCATTGAAGATTTTTCTGGCATAAGATAAGTGATGGCACTTAGCATACATATCCAAAAGTGCAGTTGCAAGAACGACATTGTCACAAAAGAATTTCCTGAGACCGTAAGAGTGAATAGCCTTCCCCTGGCGTAGTGCATTAGCTTGTCCAATTGTGGGTAGAACAGATACAAGAGTTGAAGAATTAGGAGTAATTCCTGCTTGCAGCATTTGGGCAACCAAGTGCGTTGTTTCAGCATGAAGTCCATGAAATGAAAAGGCGGCGATCATGGCATTCCATGCGACAATATCCCTATCCATGTGGGATATAGTATTAAATAGTGTTTGTGCTTCAAACAAATTGCCACACTTAGCATACATGTCAAGCAAGGCCGTGGAAACATAGACATCCATTGAGAGACCAAGTACGTGGGCATGGTTATGTATAAGTCTCCCAAGTTGTAATGCTTGTAGAGCGGAGGAGGCTTTGAGAACAAAAGGGAAGGTGAACTTGGTGGGTGTCACGCCTAGAAGCAACATGCGATGGTACAAATGAATAGATTGTTGAAATGGGCCGGCCCAAGCATAAGCTCGGATCATCATGTTCCACAAAACAACACTCGGCTTTGGAATTTGGTCGAACACGTGACGGGAAAGTTTGATTTCATTACGTGAAATATAGTAACGGACAAGCTGTGGTGCATCAGAATCACAAGGAGCAGGATGAGTAGTATAATGACGACTCTGAATCTGTCTGTGCCTTTGCCAATTGATTAGGAGGATTAAAGCTTCTTCACGTTTCAAACATCTTCGCATCTTTGCTAGCATACAAGCCCAGCCTTACCCAACAACTAGAATGAATAATAAAACTTTGTTTGACTCTTTTCAAGAACTTGTGCACTGCAATGAAAGAAGAGAAAAAAAAGTAGTCAAACAGTGTGCATTAGTTTAAGTGTAAGTGTCTGCAATTATGATGACGGTGGCAGATTTTTTACACTGACCACACCAACTTAGATCAGATGGCAGTGCTATGACTTTCTACTAAGGCTAAGATATAAGCAAATGGTATTACTAACAACAATTGCTAAATGCTAAAATAAAACACATAAATATGAACTGAAACTGCTACAAATTGATCATCAAAACAACGTGTGCAAATTGATTTAAAAAGCAGAATGAAAAAAGTACAATGGTGTGAGGGGAAACCATAGTTAGCTTTAGAAACTAATTTAAAACCAATCTGAACTAGAACCAAACCACAATTTCAACATTTAATTATGTTGAAATGAGGAGGCGACACTGACATGCTCAATGGGAAGAATAGGTGTCGAGGAGTTGTCTCCCTGTTTGGTGTTCGCGGCAGCAGGAGATGGAGGAGAAAGAGGGAGGCGGTGACGGGATTGATGGGGCAGAAGAAGCGTCTTGGATTTTATTGTTTGTTAAAGTCTATTTGGTTCAATGGAGGGAGACGGGGTGGAGAGGCGGTGATACAGCGGCGGGGAGGATGGAGAAGGCTGGAGAGGCCGTGAGCTAATGGATATATCATGGGCCCAGAAGGGCGGAAATGAATCCTCTCCTTCAAAGTTATCTCCTTCGCTCTCCTTCTCTTAATCTTAGCCATAGGATCAATCCAAAGGTAGACAAAGACACAAAACATAAAAATCCCTGAAAAGTGAAAACCAAAACATCCGGTTTTCCTACAACAAATTGGCAGGATTTTGCTACCAGCATCCAGCAGTGCTATTTTGTACGAATTCAAATAAGATGTCTATTTTAAAAGGGGCCAAGTTTAGCATGGGAAAGGTATGTAGGTCTCCTATGGTAGGAAACAAATTTTCATCTTTAGATCACGAAGGTCTACTATAGACTATAATAAAGTGTGCACACCATATTCTATCTTCTTTCATCAAAATCATTATTTAATTTCTATATTATTATTATTAAATTAATTTTTGTATGCCAAAATTAATCTTTCTTTATCTTTCAAAAATTATATTGTGTATGCAATTTTTAATCTTTATCGATATTATTTTAATTTCTTAATCCTTTTTATTTTATTAGTAATTGTATTTGTTGTTACCTTCATTTTGTTATGTATGACCAAATATCAAGAGTAAGGGGAAAATGGAATTCTCCATGTTAATTTATTTTTTATCTGTCAACTCACTAAATTAACATTTTTAAAGTATGTTTGTTACATACTAGTTAAGAGAAAAATCAATATTTTTAAAAGTTTTATTTGTATTTCTTTAGGCTTTGAAACAATTACTAGTCTAAAAATATAATTTTTCTCATTATAATAGAAATTAGTTTATTATTTTAATAATTATTGTAAATGAGAGAGAATATTTAAAAAAATCACTATTAGGAGGTTCAATCTCTTGGGCTGAAACCACTTGATGTCAGAACTGACCACCGAACCATTAGGTAATTCAGTGGGTTGGATACTAATGGTGGAAAAAAAATCACTATTATATAGACAAAAACAAATCAAATTAAAAGTGAGATATTAAATTAATAAAATGAGATATTTAGTACAATGAGACTTACTCTTATGTGTGTTTAGTCTATCAACCTTCTCTATTTCGAAGTTCGATTTTTAGATTTTTTTTTCACCTTTGTTATTGTACATGTACACTTTGACGTGAAATATATATTACATTAAAATAAATTTTTGGCATATAAAAATTATTTTAATAATAACATATAATTAATTTAATAATAATAATAATAATAATATATAAATAAAAAAATAATTTTGATGAAAGAGGATAGAATATGGTGTAGACACTTTATTATAGTCTATGGTAGACCTTTGTGATCTAAAGGTAAAAATTTGTTTCCCACCATAGGAGACCTACGTGTCTTTCCCATGCTAGACTTGGCATTTTAAAAGGAGAAACATATAAAATTGGCACTTGGTGTAAATCATGTAGGCGGTTGACATTAATTAATGGTGAGGATTCATTCGTTGCTATTCTTGCATGCATAATTCCCGTAACAATCAGTATTTCCCTTTTGCTACACCCCAAAAAGCTTCTGATCATATCTATGTTTGCTAACCTTTGCAAGAAACAAAAACTCTGATTATTCATTAGGTTGTGTTTGGTTGAGATCAGACTTTGCGGTAATTAATCTTGGTCGTCTGATCTTTGATTAATAGCTGAGATCATTTTACTTTATAAAATTGTATTTTAAGTTTAAACTGTCTGATTTCAAATCAACGGTTATGATTGATTATCATGTGAAACTTCGTTATTATTTGACAGCAATAAATTTGGATTTGTGTTTGATTTGTAGTAAATGGAGAGGAGGGGGGAATATTTTTAATAAAATGCGTTTGATTCTTCCAATTTTTAAGAGGGGAGGGGAGAGGGGAATATTTTTAATAAAATGTGTTTGATTCTTCCAATTTTTAAAAGGGAAGAAAAGAGGAGAGGAACAGAACAAAATTCCTCTAAACGCAATTTTCGCACGGGAGACAAGCTACTACAATTTCTTTTTATTTATTTTTTACAATGCTACTACAATCTCTTTCTTGCCACTTGCGAGACACATTATTTAAGTTAATACTCTTCTTCTTTTTTATACATTTTTTCTTTTGTTTTAAATTTTGTTTTGTTATATTGAGTTAAAATAAGACTTTGGAGTTTGGACCCGTTTGAAATAATTTATTTTCACTTGAGCTAAAATAAGACTTTGGAGTTTGGACCCGTTTGAAATAATTCTTGAGCTTATACAAATAAATAAATTTTTATATTAATTTATAAATTTTCATTAACAAAAATTGTATTTTATAAGATATTTTTTCATAAACTACCTTGACAAACTTATAATAATATATAAAAACTTATTTATTTCCACTAGTTGTTTTGCATAAGCTCAAGAATAAACTATTCCAAATAGACCCTTTGTTTTGTTATACTGAGTTTCATAATACTCTTGCATATATTTATATTAAAAAATTAATTCAATTTTTTGTGTAAAATTTAATTGTATATATATTCATTAGGTTAGATTGATGAATAATTTGATTTATGGAGTTTTTCGGTCTATTGAGTTTTTATATTTAATTATTTAAAGAGTACCCCGGGGGCACTATTTAGCATTTGCCTTAAAACATATCTCCTCCCCTCATTAAAATATCTTCTCATTATTGCACCAAATAGACCCTTAAGAATCAACTATCAAGCTAAACTAAACATTTCTTCAAGGAAAAGAGTAATTTGGTCTTTTTATTCATTAAAATAAATACTTAATCAAAGTTTTAATCTCAGCCATTTAATTTATTTTTGTCACATGTCACTCTTCTATGCGATCAACTTGAATAAATAGAACAACTATCGGCGCTCATAAAAACTATCTACATTAATGGTATTTATATAAGTTAAAGATTAAATATGTTTTCAATTGTACAAAAAAAAGGGTCATGCTAACTAGGAAAATTTTTCTTTCCACCCCAACATTTAACCCTTCACCCCTACAAATAATCTAATATTCCCATTTTGCCCATAATATTATTTCACTTCACCCCTACCATTAGTTAAAGTAAAAACCGAAACACTTACAAAAATGAATTCTAAAAAAAATTCAGAACACTTTAATAAAGTGTTCCGGTAAAAACTTGCAAACCGAAACTTAGCCAGATCTCAGATATGCATCCAGTGTTGTTCTCATAAAAATATAAAATATCATGTTGGAGTTATCTGGTCTAAATTGAAAATCTGTCCAACATATCCAGGCTGATTATGTGTTGGGCAAGAATCCTCTGCATATGAGTTTTCTGGTGGGATATGGAAACAAATTTCCACAATTCGTGCATCACAGAGGCGCTCCAATTCCCACTAATGCAAAAACTGGTTGCAAGGACGGCTTCCAGTGGCTTGACTCATCTGATCCAAATCCCAATGTAGCTATTGGAGCACTTGTTGGTGGACTGGACCCTTTTTAAATGATACTTTTATTGAATAAAATGATGTGAATTAGAATCGGAGTGTGGGGGAAGAGTGTCTGGTGACGAGACGGTGGTGATTGTTTTTTAGGAAGAGGTGAACGTTGCGGTGACACGGTGGAAGAATCTGTGCGGTCGGTTTGAATGATAACATCTTATCTTAATAATCAAAAGCTCAAAAGTTTCTTCAAAAGAACTAACCATGTGCTACTGCCACTTTTTCGTCTTCTTGCTTCCGTTTGAAACACAGTCGGAGAATGAAATGGTTCATAGATGCAAGCTTTTAAGCCTTGAATAGTTCACTAGGAAGAAGAATAAATAGTACCAAATGTTTAAATCAATATTCTACCGGAACACTTTTTTGAGAGTTCCGATTTACAATTATTTTACCGGAATACATTATGCAAGTGTTCCGAATTTTTTTGAGAATTTTTTTTTTAAGTGTTTCGGTTTGTACTTTGACTAATGATACATGTGAAGTGAAATAACAAAATGGGTAACATGGGAATATTAGATTGTTTGTAGGGGTAAAGAGTTAAATGTTGGGGTAGAAAGAAAATTTTTCCCTAACTAGTGTTCCTGGGGTACTAGTTAAGGAAGCAAAAGAGGAAAAATTTGTATTGGGAAGAACATTTCTTATACTTTAAAAACATTGAATGCACAAATACCAAGATAAATTTTCTATATTTGGTTTCCTTAACGCGGGCACTAGTTAGTATTTTCCCAAAAAAAATTATATTTTTAGATCCTCATGTTAGTTCCTATTCCAATAAAATAGTAATCAAAACTAAAAATGAATAAAAATATTTGAAGAATTAAACTTAAAAGCTCATGATTTTATAGGGTTCTAAAAAGTAAAAACATAGTTAACTCTAAATTAAATTTATTAAAATATCATAACATCATCCTAGGGCTAGTATCCAATAACATATTCACATGAATTTTATGTTAATTTTCGAGTTATTTAAATTTATCACTCTTTATAAGGATTATTATCCATTTTTGTTAATTTATAGAGCTATTAATTTAAATTTGTCATTTTTTTACAATATTTATTTCATTTCAATATATATAAGAGTATGGTGTATATATTCGGAGCTTTGACAGTGACGGTATCATGATAATTAGTTTGTATGTGGATGATTTACTCATCACTGGGAGTAGGGGTGGCAAAACGGGCCGAGCCCGCGGGGGCGACCCGTTTGGCCCGCCATTTAGGGCGGGCCGGGCTGAGGTTTTCAGCCCAGTACCCTAAGTTGACCCGCACTGTCTAGCCCGCTTAAAAATTGGGTTGGGGGCGGGTCGGGGCGGGCATGCCCGCGGGCTTTGTTATATTTATTTTATATTTTTTTAACATGGAAATTGGTCATCTTGAACTCAATTCAGTATATTTTTTTCTTCTTGTTTTTGATAAAAAAGAATCTGATTGTTCATTCTTCCTTTAATACTAGGGTTCCATTTGTGTATTTCCAGTGACTCTACATGCATCTTCTTCCCGCCGTGTGTGCTACTGCATGCTATGTACTCTACGTGGACTGTCATATTGTATATTTTTTTGGCCTCTTAGTACTACTTAGGGGTGGCAAAACGGGCCGAGCCCGCGGGGGCGACCCGTTTGGCCCGCCATTTAGGGCGGGCCGGGCTGAGGTTTTCAGCCCAGTACCCTAAGTTGACCCGCACTGTCTAGCCCGCTTAAAAAATGGGTTGGGGGCGGGTCGGGGCGGGCATGCCCGCGGACTTTGTTATATTTATTTTATATTTTTTTAACATGGAAATTGGTCATCTTGAACTCAATTCAGTATATTTTTTTCTTCTTGTTTTTGATAAAAAAGAATCTGACTGTTCATTCTTCCTTTAATACTAGGGTTCCATTTGTGTATTTCCTGTGACTCTACATGCATCTTCTTCCCGCCGTGTGTGCTACTGCATGCTGTGTACTCTACGTGGACTGTCATATTGTATATTTTTTTGGCCTCTTAGTACTACTTGTACTATGAAGTGCCTTATAATAAATCTATTTGTAGTACCAAAAGAAAAGTCTTTTAGAGTTTCGTGTGAGTTTCATATACCTTATAATAAGTCTGTGTTGTTTGCTTTTTTTAAAGTTTCATGTGTAGTACCATTCTAAAACAAACTAGGCCACAAAAGCATCAAACGAAATTAAATAAGCCTTATGCACTTAAAATTATTTTTTAATTTGAATAGCTTGATATATCATTATAGAAGATTTAGTATATATTATTGTTGAGAAATTTAGTTGGGTAAATGTTTAAAGTCCAAATTTATATGATTGGATAAATTTAAATGTGAAGTTATAATTTTAATTGTAAAAAAAAAAAAAAAGTATTTGGCGGGCATGCCCGCCAACCCGCCTCCCCGCCAATAAATGGGCGGGCTTGAGTTTTGAGCCCGGACACCTAAGTTGGCCCGCCCCGCTCCGCCCCACTTTTGAGCGGGCTTAAATGGGTCGGGCCTAAACGGGTTGGGCATGCCCACTTTGCCACCCCTGGGAGTAAACAGTAAAGCAACTAAGATTGAAAAATTAAAGTGCAAATTGAAAGCATAATTTGAAATGATTGATTTGGGTGAAGTTTCATTCTTTTAGGGTATGGAATTGGTGAAGGTAAAAGATGGCATAGTGATGCATCAAAGTATATAAGTGAATTACTAGATAGATTTGAAATGGCTAACTGCAAATCAGATTCAAATCCATCTGAGAGAAATGCAGAGCTTGATGAGTGCAATGAAGAAGAAAAAGTTGATTTTACTTTGTTTAAGCAAATGGTAGGATCATTAAGATATTTATGTAATAGTAGACCTGGCATATTTAGTAAGTGTGATTAGTACATTCATGAATGATCCTAGAAAAACTCATATATGTACTGCTAAAGAATTTTTAGGTATGTCAAAGGTACAGTGAAACTTGATTTATTATTTCCTGCTATTCATCAATCTCTTGGTGTACTAAGAAACAAAGTGCATAGCAAGAACTTTTGCAACTTGCAAAGTCATTTTCAGTTATGAAGGAGCCTCTGAAGCTTATGAATGACAACAAGTCAGCCATAAGCCTTGCCAAAACTACAATCTCACATGGCAGGAGCAAACAAATAGAAATTCATTTTCATTTCATAAGAGAGAAAGTTATAAATGGAATGATTGAGGTAGTGTATGTGTATTGTCCAACATAACTGCAATTAGCAGATGGTTTTACTAAGGCATTGACAGATTTGTCTACTTGAGAAGTCAATTAGGCTTAATTCATCATGTATAGTGTTAAAGTACTTTTGCAAGTATTTTGTTTATATCGTATCCACAGGGACTAGTGTGAAATTAAGAACCATTCAACAAATAACATCATTTTAAGTTTAAGTTGTAGATTGTTTTGTTGTAAAAAGACTTGTGAATATAAAATTGCGCTAAAAGATGATTTAAGATTCAGAGAGAAAATGTTGTCGGGATTAAACTTCACTCACTCGTTTGTATGTACGTTTCTGAATCAGTCACATATATTTTAGCTATTCATCAATATTATCACGTATTGCTCACGTACGTTTCCGTATCCAAATAACGACGAGAATCACGTTATACCTATTAACCCTCGATGTCTCAAGTGATTAATCAATACAACGGTTATATTGTATTATTTAAACTTCCGATATCTCAGATAATATATAAAAACTTATTTATTTCCACTAGTTGTTTTGCATAAGCTCAAGAATAAACTATTCCAAATAGACCCTTTGTTTTGTTATACTGAGTTTCATAATACTCTTGCATATATTTATATTAAAAAATTAATTCAATTTTTTGTGTAAAATTTAATTGTATATATATTCATTAGGTTAGATTGATGAATAATTTGATTTATGGAGTTTTTCGGTCTATTGAGTTTTTATATTTAATTATTTAAAGAGTACCCCGGGGGCACTATTTAGCATTTGCCTTAAAACATATCTCCTCCCCTCATTAAAATATCTTCTCATTATTGCACCAAATAGACCCTTAAGAATCAACTATCAAGCTAAACTAAACATTTCTTCAAGGAAAAGAGTAATTTGGTCTTTTTATTCATTAAAATAAATACTTAATCAAAGTTTTAATCTCAGCCATTTAATTTATTTTTGTCACATGTCACTCTTCTATGCGATCAACTTGAATAAATAGAACAACTATCGGCGCTCATAAAAACTATCTACATTAATGGTATTTATATAAGTTAAAGATTAAATATGTTTTCAATTGTACAAAAAAAAGGGTCATGCTAACTAGGAAAATTTTTCTTTCCACCCCAACATTTAACCCTTCACCCCTACAAATAATCTAATATTCCCATTTTGCCCATAATATTATTTCACTTCACCCCTACCATTAGTTAAAGTAAAAACCGAAACACTTACAAAAATGAATTCTAAAAAAAATTCAGAACACTTTAATAAAGTGTTCCGGTAAAAACTTGCAAACCGAAACTTAGCCAGATCTCAGATATGCATCCAGTGTTGTTCTCATAAAAATATAAAATATCATGTTGGAGTTATCTGGTCTAAATTGAAAATCTGTCCAACATATCCAGGCTGATTATGTGTTGGGCAAGAATCCTCTGCATATGAGTTTTCTGGTGGGATATGGAAACAAATTTCCACAATTTGTGCATCACAGAGGCGCTCCAATTCCCACTAATGCAAAAACTGGTTGCAAGGACGGCTTCCAGTGGCTTGACTCATCTGATCCAAATCCCAATGTAGCTATTGGAGCACTTGTTGGTGGACTGGACCCTTTTTAAATGATACTTTTATTGAATAAAATGATGTGAATTAGAATCGGAGTGTGGGGGAAGAGTGTCTGGTGACGAGACGGTGGTGATTGTTTTTTAGGAAGAGGTGAACGTTGCGGTGACACGGTGGAAGAATCTGTGCGGTCGGTTTGAATGATAACATCTTATCTTAATAATCAAAAGCTCAAAAGTTTCTTCAAAAGAACTAACCATGTGCTACTGCCACTTTTTCGTCTTCTTGCTTCCGTTTGAAACACAGTCGGAGAATGAAATGGTTCATAGATGCAAGCTTTTAAGCCTTGAATAGTTCACTAGGAAGAAGAATAAATAGTACCAAATGTTTAAATCAATATTCTACCGGAACACTTTTTTGAGAGTTCCGATTTACAATTATTTTACCGGAATACATTATGCAAGTGTTCCGAATTTTTTTGAGAATTTTTTTTTTAAGTGTTTCGGTTTGTACTTTGACTAATGATACATGTGAAGTGAAATAATAAAATGGGTAACATGGGAATATTAGATTGTTTGTAGGGGTAAAGAGTTAAATGTTGGGGTAGAAAGAAAATTTTTCCTTAACTAGTGTTCCTGGGGTACTAGTTAAGGAAGCAAAAGAGGAAAAATTTGTATTGGGAAGAACATTTCTTATACTTTAAAAACATTGAATGCACAAATACCAAGATAAATTTTCTATATTTGGTTTCCTTAACGCGGGCACTAGTTAGTATTTTCCCAAAAAAAATTATATTTTTAGATCCTCATGTTAGTTCCTATTCCAATAAAATAGTAATCAAAACTAAAAATGAATAAAAATATTTGAAGAATTAAACTTAAAAGCTCATGATTTTATAGGGTTCTAAAAAGTAAAAACATAGTTAACTCTAAATTAAATTTATTAAAATATCATAACATCATCCTAGGGCTAGTATCCAATAACATATTCACATGAATTTTATGTTAATTTTCGAGTTATTTAAATTTATCACTCTTTATAAGGATTATTATCCATTTTTGTTAATTTATAGAGCTATTAATTTAAATTTGTCATTTTTTTACAATATTTATTTCATTTCAATATATATAAGAGTATGGTGTATATATTCGGAGCTTTGACAGTGACGGTATCATGATAATTAGTTTGTATGTGGATGATTTACTCATCACTGGGAGTAGGGGTGGCAAAACGGGCCGAGCCCGCAGGGGCGACCCGTTTGGCCCGCCATTTAGGGCGGGCCGGGCTGAGGTTTTCAGCCCAGTACCCTAAGTTGACCCGCACTGTCTAGCCCGCTTAAAAATTGGGTTGGGGGCGGGTCGGGGCGGGCATGCCCGCGGGCTTTGTTATATTTATTTTATATTTTTTTAATATGGAAATTGGTCATCTTGAACTCAATTCAGTATATTTTTTTCTTCTTGTTTTTGATAAAAAAGAATCTGATTGTTCATTCGTCCTTTAATACTAGGGTTCCATTTGTGTATTTCCAGTGACTCTACATGCATCTTCTTCCCGCCGTGTGTGCTACTGCATGCTATGTACTCTACGTGGACTGTCATATTGTATATTTTTTTGGCCTCTTAGTACTACTTAGGGGTGGCAAAACGGGCCGAGCCCGCGGGGGCGACCCGTTTGGCCCGCCATTTAGGGCGGGCCGGGCTGAGGTTTTCAGCCCAGTACCCTAAGTTGACCCGCACTGTCTAGCCCGCTTAAAAAATGGGTTGGGGGCGGGTCGGGGCGGGCATGCCCGCGGACTTTGTTATATTTATTTTATATTTTTTTAACATGGAAATTGGTCATCTTGAACTCAATTCAGTATATTTTTTTCTTCTTGTTTTTGATAAAAAAGAATCTGACTGTTCATTCTTCCTTTAATACTAGGGTTCCATTTGTGTATTTCCTGTGACTCTACATGCATCTTCTTCCCGCCGTGTGTGCTACTGCATGCTGTGTACTCTACGTGGACTGTCATATTGTATATTTTTTTGGCCTCTTAGTACTACTTGTACTATGAAGTGCCTTATAATAAATCTATTTGTAGTACCAAAAGAAAAGTCTTTTAGAGTTTCGTGTGAGTTTCATATACCTTATAATAAGTCTGTGTTGTTTGCTTTTTTTAAAGTTTCATGTGTAGTACCATTCTAAAACAAACTAGGCCACAAAAGCATCAAACGAAATTAAATAAGCCTTATGCACTTAAAATTATTTTTTAATTTGAATAGCTTGATATATCATTATAGAAGATTTAGTATATATTATTGTTGAGAAATTTAGTTGGGTAAATGTTTAAAGTCCAAATTTATATGATTGGATAAATTTAAATGTGAAGTTATAATTTTAATTGTAAAAAAAAAAAAAAAGTATTTGGCGGGCATGCCCGCCAACCCGCCTCCCCGCCAATAAATGGGCGGGCTTGAGTTTTGAGCCCGGACACCTAAGTTGGCCCGCCCCGCTCCGCCCCACTTTTGAGCGGGCTTAAATGGGTCGGGCCTAAACGGGTTGGGCATGCCCACTTTGCCACCCCTGGGAGTAAACAGTAAAGCAACTAAGATTGAAAAATTAAAGTGCAAATTGAAAGCATAATTTGAAATGATTGATTTGGGTGAAGTTTCATTCTTTTAGGGTATGGAATTGGTGAAGGTAAAAGATGGCATAGTGATGCATCAAAGTATATAAGTGAATTACTAGATAGATTTGAAATGGCTAACTGCAAATCAGATTCAAATCCATCTGAGAGAAATGCAGAGCTTGATGAGTGCAATGAAGAAGAAAAAGTTGATTTTACTTTGTTTAAGCAAATGGTAGGATCATTAAGATATTTATGTAATAGTAGACCTGGCATATTTAGTAAGTGTGATTAGTACATTCATGAATGATCCTAGAAAAACTCATATATGTACTGCTAAAGAATTTTTAGGTATGTCAAAGGTACAGTGAAACTTGATTTATTATTTCCTGCTATTCATCAATCTCTTGGTGTACTAAGAAACAAAGTGCATAGCAAGAACTTTTGCAACTTGCAAAGTCATTTTCAGTTATGAAGGAGCCTCTGAAGCTTATGAATGACAACAAGTCAGCCATAAGCCTTGCCAAAACTACAATCTCACATGGCAGGAGCAAACAAATAGAAATTCATTTTCATTTCATAAGAGAGAAAGTTATAAATGGAATGATTGAGGTAGTGTATGTGTATTGTCCAACATAACTGCAATTAGCAGATGGTTTTACTAAGGCATTGACAGATTTGTCTACTTGAGAAGTCAATTAGGCTTAATTCATCATGTATAGTGTTAAAGTACTTTTGCAAGTATTTTGTTTATATCGTATCCACAGGGACTAGTGTGAAATTAAGAACCATTCAACAAATAACATCATTTTAAGTTTAAGTTGTAGATTGTTTTGTTGTAAAAAGACTTGTGAATATAAAATTGCGCTAAAAGATGATTTAAGATTCAGAGAGAAAATGTTGTCGGGATTAAACTTCACTCACTCGTTTGTATGTACGTTTCTGAATCAGTCACATATATTTTAGCTATTCATCAATATTATCACGTATTGCTCACGTACGTTTCCGTATCCAAATAACGACGAGAATCACGTTATACCTATTAACCCTCGATGTCTCAAGTGATTAATCAATACAACGGTTATATTGTATTATTTAAACTTCCGATATCTCAGATAATATATAAAAACTTATTTATTTCCACTAGTTGTTTTGCATAAGCTCAAGAATAAACTATTCCAAATAGACCCTTTGTTTTGTTATACTGAGTTTCATAATACTCTTGCATATATTTATATTAAAAAATTAATTCAATTTTTTGTGTAAAATTTAATTGTATATATATTCATTAGGTTAGATTGATGAATAATTTGATTTATGGAGTTTTTCGGTCTATTGAGTTTTTATATTTAATTATTTAAAGAGTACCCCGGGGGCACTATTTAGCATTTGCCTTAAAACATATCTCCTCCCCTCATTAAAATATCTTCTCATTATTGCACCAAATAGACCCTTAAGAATCAACTATCAAGCTAAACTAAACATTTCTTCAAGGAAAAGAGTAATTTGGTCTTTTTATTCATTAAAATAAATACTTAATCAAAGTTTTAATCTCAGCCATTTAATTTATTTTTGTCACATGTCACTCTTCTATGCGATCAACTTGAATAAATAGAACAACTATCGGCGCTCATAAAAACTATCTACATTAATGGTATTTATATAAGTTAAAGATTAAATATGTTTTCAATTGTACAAAAAAAAGGGTCATGCTAACTAGGAAAATTTTTCTTTCCACCCCAACATTTAACCCTTCACCCCTACAAATAATCTAATATTCCCATTTTGCCCATAATATTATTTCACTTCACCCCTACCATTAGTTAAAGTAAAAACCGAAACACTTACAAAAATGAATTCTAAAAAAAATTCAGAACACTTTAATAAAGTGTTCCGGTAAAAACTTGCAAACCGAAACTTAGCCAGATCTCAGATATGCATCCAGTGTTGTTCTCATAAAAATATAAAATATCATGTTGGAGTTATCTGGTCTAAATTGAAAATCTGTCCAACATATCCAGGCTGATTATGTGTTGGGCAAGAATCCTCTGCATATGAGTTTTCTGGTGGGATATGGAAACAAATTTCCACAATTCGTGCATCACAGAGGCGCTCCAATTCCCACTAATGCAAAAACTGGTTGCAAGGACGGCTTCCAGTGGCTTGACTCATCTGATCCAAATCCCAATGTAGCTATTGGAGCACTTGTTGGTGGACTGGACCCTTTTTAAATGATACTTTTATTGAATAAAATGATGTGAATTAGAATCGGAGTGTGGGGGAAGAGTGTCTGGTGACGAGACGGTGGTGATTGTTTTTTAGGAAGAGGTGAACGTTGCGGTGACACGGTGGAAGAATCTGTGCGGTCGGTTTGAATGATAACATCTTATCTTAATAATCAAAAGCTCAAAAGTTTCTTCAAAAGAACTAACCATGTGCTACTGCCACTTTTTCGTCTTCTTGCTTCCGTTTGAAACACAGTCGGAGAATGAAATGGTTCATAGATGCAAGCTTTTAAGCCTTGAATAGTTCACTAGGAAGAAGAATAAATAGTACCAAATGTTTAAATCAATATTCTACCGGAACACTTTTTTGAGAGTTCCGATTTACAATTATTTTACCGGAATACATTATGCAAGTGTTCCGAATTTTTTTGAGAATTTTTTTTTTAAGTGTTTCGGTTTGTACTTTGACTAATGATACATGTGAAGTGAAATAATAAAATGGGTAACATGGGAATATTAGATTGTTTGTAGGGGTAAAGAGTTAAATGTTGGGGTAGAAAGAAAATTTTTCCTTAACTAGTGTTCCTGGGGTACTAGTTAAGGAAGCAAAAGAGGAAAAATTTGTATTGGGAAGAACATTTCTTATACTTTAAAAACATTGAATGCACAAATACCAAGATAAATTTTCTATATTTGGTTTCCTTAACGCGGGCACTAGTTAGTATTTTCCCAAAAAAAATTATATTTTTAGATCCTCATGTTAGTTCCTATTCCAATAAAATAGTAATCAAAACTAAAAATGAATAAAAATATTTGAAGAATTAAACTTAAAAGCTCATGATTTTATAGGGTTCTAAAAAGTAAAAACATAGTTAACTCTAAATTAAATTTATTAAAATATCATAACATCATCCTAGGGCTAGTATCCAATAACATATTCACATGAATTTTATGTTAATTTTCGAGTTATTTAAATTTATCACTCTTTATAAGGATTATTATCCATTTTTGTTAATTTATAGAGCTATTAATTTAAATTTGTCATTTTTTTACAATATTTATTTCATTTCAATATATATAAGAGTATGGTGTATATATTCGGAGCTTTGACAGTGACGGTATCATGATAATTAGTTTGTATGTGGATGATTTACTCATCACTGGGAGTAGGGGTGGCAAAACGGGCCGAGCCCGCAGGGGCGACCCGTTTGGCCCGCCATTTAGGGCGGGCCGGGCTGAGGTTTTCAGCCCAGTACCCTAAGTTGACCCGCACTGTCTAGCCCGCTTAAAAATTGGGTTGGGGGCGGGTCGGGGCGGGCATGCCCGCGGGCTTTGTTATATTTATTTTATATTTTTTTAATATGGAAATTGGTCATCTTGAACTCAATTCAGTATATTTTTTTCTTCTTGTTTTTGATAAAAAAGAATCTGATTGTTCATTCTTCCTTTAATACTAGGGTTCCATTTGTGTATTTCCAGTGACTCTACATGCATCTTCTTCCCGCCGTGTGTGCTACTGCATGCTATGTACTCTACGTGGACTGTCATATTGTATATTTTTTTGGCCTCTTAGTACTACTTAGGGGTGGCAAAACGGGCCGAGCCCGCGGGGGCGACCCGTTTGGCCCGCCATTTAGGGCGGGCCGGGCTGAGGTTTTCAGCCCAGTACCCTAAGTTGACCCGCACTGTCTAGCCCGCTTAAAAAATGGGTTGGGGGCGGGTCGGGGCGGGCATGCCCGCGGACTTTGTTATATTTATTTTATATTTTTTTAACATGGAAATTGGTCATCTTGAACTCAATTCAGTATATTTTTTTCTTCTTGTTTTTGATAAAAAAGAATCTGACTGTTCATTCTTCCTTTAATACTAGGGTTCCATTTGTGTATTTCCTGTGACTCTACATGCATCTTCTTCCCGCCGTGTGTGCTACTGCATGCTGTGTACTCTACGTGGACTGTCATATTGTATATTTTTTTGGCCTCTTAGTACTACTTGTACTATGAAGTGCCTTATAATAAATCTATTTGTAGTACCAAAAGAAAAGTCTTTTAGAGTTTCGTGTGAGTTTCATATACCTTATAATAAGTCTGTGTTGTTTGCTTTTTTTAAAGTTTCATGTGTAGTACCATTCTAAAACAAACTAGGCCACAAAAGCATCAAACGAAATTAAATAAGCCTTATGCACTTAAAATTATTTTTTAATTTGAATAGCTTGATATATCATTATAGAAGATTTAGTATATATTATTGTTGAGAAATTTAGTTGGGTAAATGTTTAAAGTCCAAATTTATATGATTGGATAAATTTAAATGTGAAGTTATAATTTTAATTGTAAAAAAAAAAAAAAAGTATTTGGCGGGCATGCCCGCCAACCCGCCTCCCCGCCAATAAATGGGCGGGCTTGAGTTTTGAGCCCGGACACCTAAGTTGGCCCGCCCCGCTCCGCCCCACTTTTGAGCGGGCTTAAATGGGTCGGGCCTAAACGGGTTGGGCATGCCCACTTTGCCACCCCTGGGAGTAAACAGTAAAGCAACTAAGATTGAAAAATTAAAGTGCAAATTGAAAGCATAATTTGAAATGATTGATTTGGGTGAAGTTTCATTCTTTTAGGGTATGGAATTGGTGAAGGTAAAAGATGGCATAGTGATGCATCAAAGTATATAAGTGAATTACTAGATAGATTTGAAATGGCTAACTGCAAATCAGATTCAAATCCATCTGAGAGAAATGCAGAGCTTGATGAGTGCAATGAAGAAGAAAAAGTTGATTTTACTTTGTTTAAGCAAATGGTAGGATCATTAAGATATTTATGTAATAGTAGACCTGGCATATTTAGTAAGTGTGATTAGTACATTCATGAATGATCCTAGAAAAACTCATATATGTACTGCTAAAGAATTTTTAGGTATGTCAAAGGTACAGTGAAACTTGATTTATTATTTCCTGCTATTCATCAATCTCTTGGTGTACTAAGAAACAAAGTGCATAGCAAGAACTTTTGCAACTTGCAAAGTCATTTTCAGTTATGAAGGAGCCTCTGAAGCTTATGAATGACAACAAGTCAGCCATAAGCCTTGCCAAAACTACAATCTCACATGGCAGGAGCAAACAAATAGAAATTCATTTTCATTTCATAAGAGAGAAAGTTATAAATGGAATGATTGAGGTAGTGTATGTGTATTGTCCAACATAACTGCAATTAGCAGATGGTTTTACTAAGGCATTGACAGATTTGTCTACTTGAGAAGTCAATTAGGCTTAATTCATCATGTATAGTGTTAAAGTACTTTTGCAAGTATTTTGTTTATATCGTATCCACAGGGACTAGTGTGAAATTAAGAACCATTCAACAAATAACATCATTTTAAGTTTAAGTTGTAGATTGTTTTGTTGTAAAAAGACTTGTGAATATAAAATTGCGCTAAAAGATGATTTAAGATTCAGAGAGAAAATGTTGTCGGGATTAAACTTCACTCACTCGTTTGTATGTACGTTTCTGAATCAGTCACATATATTTTAGCTATTCATCAATATTATCACGTATTGCTCACGTACGTTTCCGTATCCAAATAACGACGAGAATCACGTTATACCTATTAACCCTCGATGTCTCAAGTGATTAATCAATACAACGGTTATATTGTATTATTTAAACTTCCGATATCTCAGATAATTTGAACAACACAATATCATTAAGTTCCAATACAAAAAGTGAATATTAATCCTGAATCTATGTCTAGAATTTAGGGTTTTAACAAGTGTTCATCTTAGTTCCTTGATTCAAACATTATATGTCCATGAATTCAAATCAAAAGATAAAACATGAAGATTAAAGATGACACTAACATTGATGAATGAACTAAACCATATATTAACATGATTAAGAGTTGTACATAGTCACAAATGAGCTACATCTAATCCCAACAACAATAGATTTAGTTACACATGATTTCAGCAAGCTTACAAATGAGAAGAGAAGAGAAGATGATGAACATCACACTTGATATCTCAAGTTTTGTTGATCCACCTTCACAATCTCCTTAGACTAATGATTTCTAAGCTTTCTCTCTGTTTCTGAGTTTCTATTACCAGTCATCTCTAAGACAAATGACAGCAAGCTCTATATATAGTGTTTCTGAAAATTAGAACTCGCCGGGCGAGTTCAAGCACGCCATGGCGAGTTCACCTTTCTTCATCAGAAGGTTTTGCCACGTCATAAATGAACTTTTAAACCGCCTTCATGCGCTCTGGCGAGTTCCTGCTCGCTCTGGCGAGTTGTTACTCGCTCTGGCGTGTTGACCTTTTTTCCATTTTGATGCTCTCTGCCTCTACTCGCCCTGCACTCGCTCTGGCGTGTTGGCATTGCTCGCCCTGGCGAGTTCTACGCGCTCTGGCGTGTTTGCCTTTTTTCCAAGGTGATGCTCACTGCCTCTACTCGCCCTGCACTCGCTCTGTGCTCGCCCTGGCGAGTTAACTTGGCTTTTTCTTCATTTTTTTCATTTCCTGCATCAATAGTTGAGATTTATAAAAGCTTAACAAAATATAACGTAAAACAAATATATACACTAAAATGGGGAAAACCTAATGAATATCTTACAAAATAAGTTAATAAGTGCTTGATATATATATGAATTTTAGCTACTTTTGGGCACTTATCAACTCTCCCCAACTTAGGACTTTGTTTGTCCTCAAACAAAAGTAAAATCAAAATATGGACAAGTTAAACTATTAGGTTCTCAAGAGCAAGTTTGTAATCAATCAAGTTTAAAACATTTTTCTTTGGCATGAGTAAAGCATTTGCAAATCATGAGCAACCTTCAAAATATTCAAAGAAATAAAGCATGATCATGAAGAGATTGCTATGCCTAAGTAAAATTCTCATCTTTCTAATCAAACAATCAAATTCAAGTGTTATCACAAATTCCTTACAATTGTATCACTCAAGGATAAGTGTTTCACTCAATCCAAACAATGTGCATGCAACAATTCAATTCAAGCATTCATCCAAGCATATCATAAAACATGTCATCAATTGTGAATCACTAAGGACTTTATTAAGCTTGTAATGGGGCTTGGCTACAAGAAATCATTGTTTTTCTTTGGATTCAAAGAGCCTTAAGGATAAGAGAGCATACTTCTTTTACATTTGCATCAATCATTCACTCTCTTTCACTTTCCCCTTTTGAGACATGGTGAGTTTTTTTTTTCTTTTGACACTTCTTCTATATTTTTTTTTTTTCAATTTTTTTTTTTATACATGATTTTCTCTTTTTCTTTTCTTTTCATGGTGTCAATTTTTCTTTTTCACTTACACTCACCATTTCAACCACTTTTCAAAATCACTTTCAAACTTTTTCTTTCTTTTAACCTACTTCTCCCCAACTTTGAATTTTTCACAACCCTTATTTGAATTACAATTGCTCTCCTATCCTTAGACTAGGGTAGAGTAGTTGTTTTTCTTTCTTTGATGGTTAAGGGTGTATAAAACAAACAAATTTTTCTTTTAGGCTCAAATGGGGACACAAAGGATCACACACTCACAATGTAGGTTAATTTGGCTAAAGTAGTTGTACTCAACAAGAAACATGGCCTTGATCATATTCACAACATCAAACACATCTCTGATAGCAAGATTAAACTAAAATCAAATGAGCCTACACAATTGCCGGCTCTCAAATATTTATGTAAACAATGGAAAGCTCACACAATCTCACCCGGCTAGGTTGGATAACACATGTCAAATCATGTTTCACAAGAATGATGAGAATCATCTTAGGACAAACAACACAATTCAAAAGCATGCTGAATTCCTAAGCATATTTCAAAGATTGTTCACAATTTGACATAGCTTCACAAATTGAATCATGCTAAGTCATTGATTTTTCACAAACCTGTCTTGAGAAAGCATCTGCTTGTCTTCAAAAATTTGATTCACATATTTCATAAAAATTTAACTACTAATCAACTTACTTAATATAGAATAAACCAAAATATAAAATATAGCAAAAAAAATTTAACATTGACATTACTAAAACATCATTGTTGTTCAAACATCACAAAACACTAAATAAAACACAAGTCATAAGCCAACTAACAAAGTTCCACATGTTCAAACCAAAATACACAGAAGTAAATAAACAAACTAGCAAATAAGTTTGACTGGAAGCTCTTAAAATATCACTCATTTAGGTGAGCTTTCAAGTCTTTGTCTTTTCTCTTCATTCATCATCTTGATCCATCTCCTCCTCCTCTCCACTTGCATTGGCACTGAACACCTCATCATCATCTTCACCATCTCCCTCGACATCATCATCATTACCATCACCATCACCTTGGCCAGCACCATCACCTTGTGCACTACCGCCTCCATAATGAAAAGGCCTGACCCCAGGCCAAGCAACATGCGTCTGATACGCCTCTGGAGACATTACCTGCAAAGCTGCATCATCGGGAATTCCGGAATGCATTTGCATCCGGGACAATGAGTTCTGGAGGGCAGACATTGCCCTATAACTCGCATCGTTTTGATCCCAAGTATAAGAGTAACATGCTTGAAGCCGAGGGTCAAAGTTGGAAAAATCCAACGGTTGCGAAGCTTGTGGTACACGTGGTGCACGAGAGGATGAAGGTCTAGATGTTTGTGGCCTCTGTTTTGTTTTCTTGTCCATGTTGCGAGCAATAAAAACATCATCAATGGGGTTAGCTATGGTTTCATGTACTTGAGGTGGGATAGGGATGCGGATACTTGAAACCAAACCCATGATTAAACCCGGTAGACCTAGAGGACATGAGGGTGTGAATTTGCCGCTAAGTGCTATGTGTATAAGTTCAGTGGCAATGATGCGTGCCACATCTACTTTGGTGCCGTCTAGGATGGAACAGATGAGTGGTGTAACTTCAACGGTGGTGGAAGAGGTGTGACTTTTGGGTCGGATATTATGGACAATAAGCTTAAGGATTACTTGAGCGGGAGTTGTCATGTCTCCCTTCAAAGCTCGGTGTGGCCTTCCCGCGGCACTCACATCATATGTTCGTCCTTCCTTCAAAATGGTTCTTTGAATGAGATCATGATCCCAATTTCCTTGAGCTTGTTTTCTGTGGAAGGTACATAAATCATCAGGGTGTCTTAGAGGGAACGGGTTTCCAAGGTAGGTGTTGATGGCCTCTCGATCAAATGAGAATTGTCGACCCCTAACAAATGTGGTGTAATCAAAATGTTTCTCACTAGGATCACCATCTTCGTCCACCGGAAAGGCGTTGGCAAAGAATTCTTTCACAATATCCGAGTTGATTTGAGTGTAAGGTGCAAGTAACCGACCCCATTTCCTCTTTTCAAAGATATCCAAAATGCCTTTGTACTCTCCCGTCGGAGAGATCTTAAACTATTTGTCATGCCACAACTTGCGGGGAGACAGCTCCTTAAATCTCTCATAATGTGCTGCACTACGGAATCTATTGCCATCAAATTGTGCTGGGCGTGTTGGTCTTCGAGGTTGTGAGGATTCAACACCCTTTCTTTTGGAACCTTGAGTTTGTTTTGGTTTCGGTGCCATTCCTACAAAATAATCATAAAAATCCAAGCAAGACTCTACAATTATGAGTTTAAGCATTTAGGAATAAACACAGATGAGACAAGACTTGATATGGATAGTAAACAGAAAACAGATTTTTGGTCCTGTCAAACTCGCCCTGGCGCACACCTGCACGCCCCGGCGAGTGACTCAGTGAAAAAAAAAAATTTGACAGTTTCAAACTCGCCCTAGCGCATACCAGCACGCCCCGGCGAGTGACTCAGAGTTACAACTTTCACATCTTTCATGCAATCAACAATAATGATATAGAATTGATGTAAAATCATAATTTTTCTAAGACAAATCACAAGACCCATATTTATTTCTTGATTTACATCATGGGTTAATTCTCAAAAGGGTGATTTTTCTTATCAAATCAAAACAACAATTATGATTTTATATCAAATCTAACATTCTAAGAACTTAGACATTCAACCCTAATTCCTTACTTAACAATTTCAAACCCTAAATTAACAAAGTTAAAAACAAGAATATAAGAGAAGAAATCAAACCTGTTGAATTGATGTTGAAATAATGCAAAGATGAATGCAAGGATGAGTTTGATCTTCAATGGAGTGAAAGAGTTGCTTAGGGTTTGTGTTTGTGGTGAAAAGAGATGAAAAGTGTTTGTTTGTGAAAAGGGAAGGTTAAAAACGCGTGGAGAGAGAGTGGGTAGGTGAGGGGTAATTAATTTTTTTGAAAAATTGATAACTGCCAGATCCGCACAACTCGCTGCGGCGCACACCAACTCGCCCGGGCGAGTGTTTTGGTCATCAACACAGGTCAAAGGCCTGTAATACTCGCCCTGCCGTGTAACTACTCGCCCGGCGAGTTTGACAGTGCAGAAATTTTTCAATTTTTGACTTCTGTTTTGAACTTTTGTTGATGCATTTTGGTTTATGACCCTATACTAATAATAAACAGTAAATTTACTTACAAAATTGGGTTGCCTCCCAACAATCGCTTGTTTAACGTCGTTAGCTCGACGCCTTTTTCGTTGATTCAAGGATCGGTAAGTGGAATTTTAGTAGTGAATCTGTTAAATTCACCACCAAAATAGAGCTTTAGCCTCTGGCCATTCACAGTCCACCTGTCCTTTGTCATAGGGTCTTCTAATACCACTGCACCAAAAGGTTTGACTTCATGAATTTTGAAGGGGCCTGACCATTTGGATTTCAACTTTCCGGGAAACAATTTGAGTCTTGAATTGAACAATAAAACCATTTGCCCCGGCTTGAATTCTTTGTTGACAATCCGCTTATCATGATAGCTTTTGATTTTTTCTTTGTATAGCCTAGATGATTCATAAGCTTGTGACCTCATTTCCTCTAATTCTTGCATTTGAAGCTTTCTTTTCTCCCCGGATTGAGTTTCATCAAAATTCAAGAACTTCAAAGCCCAGTATGCTTTGTGTTCTAATTCCACCGGAAGATGACAAGACTTTCCATATACCATTTGAAATGGTGTGAGGCCAATAGGTGACTTGAAAGCTGTCCTATATGCCCACAATGCCTCATCCAACTTCATTGACCAATCTTTTCTTGATGCGGACACGGTTTTCTCAAGAATTTTCTTTATTTCTCGATTCGAAACCTCTGCTTGTCCATTGGTTTGTGGATGGTATGGTGATGCAACTTTGTGTTTGACTCCATAATGCTCAAGTGCTTTAGCCAATTGTGAATTACAGAAATGCGATCCTCCATCACTAATGAGCACACGAGGAGTTCCAAAACGGGTGAATATATTCTTTTTGAGAAATTTGACCACCGTTTTGCCATCGGCTTTTGGTGATGCAATTGCTTCCACCCATTTTGACACATAATCAACCGCCACTAGAATGTATTCATTGGAAAATGATGAGGGAAATGGTCCAACAAAGTCGATACCCCAACAATCAAAAACTTCAACCACATGAATGTTTTGTAGAGGCATCTCATTGCGCCTTGAAATTCCCCCGGTTCTTTGACAGTTGTCACATCTTTGAGCATATTCATAAGTGTCTTTGAAAATAGTCGGCCAAAAGAAGCCCGACTGTAACACTTTTGCAGCAGTTCTCTCTCCATTATAGTGACCACCATATGGTGAGTTATGACAATGCCACATTATGCTTGTGGCTTCCTCTTTGGTAACACATCTTCTCAAAAGGTTATCAGCTCCAATTTTGAAAAGATAAGGATCATCCCAAACATAATGGTTAGCTTCACGGAGGAACTTTTTCTTCTGGTGCCAATTGAAATCATCCGGTATTAATGCAGATGCTTTATAATTGGCCAGGTCAGCAAACCACGGCCTTTCTTGCACCATGAGCAACTGCTCATCAGGAAATTCCTCAAGAACTTCACGTTCGTGTTCAGTCACCTCATTGTTCACCAACCTGGACAGATGGTCAGCTACCAAGTTTTTGGTTCCCTTTTTGTCTCTGATTTCAAGATCAAACTCTTGTAATAAGAGCATTCGCCTAATGAGTCTAGGCTTGGAATCGGACTTTGTGATCAAGTACTTGATAGCTGCATGGTCAGTATAAACAACAATCTTTGAACCAATCAAGTAAGAACGAAATTTTTCAAGTGCATATACGATTGCAAGCAATTCTTTTTCTGTTGTTGCATAATTGATTTGAGCATCATTTAACACTTTGCTTGCATAATGTATAGCATGAAAAATTTTGTTCTTTCTTTGTCCAAGAACTGCACCAACCGCATAATCACTAGCGTCACACATTAATTCAAATTCAAGTGTCCAATCCGGCGCTATGATTATGGGTGCAGTTACCAATTGTTTTTTCAATTCTTCAAAAGCAAGTAAACAGGCATTATCAAAATTAAAAGACTTATCTTTGTTAAGCAGGTTGCTTAACGGTTTTGCAATTTTGGAGAAGTCTTTGATGAATCGCCTGTAGAATCCAGCATGACCAAGGAAACTTCTGATGCCTTTGACATTAACTGGAGGTGGCAGCTTTTCAATAACATCCACCTTTGCTTTGTCAACTTCAATACCTCTGGAAGAAATCTTGTGGCCTAGAACAATGCCTTCGGTCACCATGAAGTGACATTTCTCCCAATTCAGTACCAGATTAGTCTCAACACACCGCTTCAGTACGGTGTCCAGATTATTCAGACAATGAGCAAATGATGGACCAAACACCGAGAAATCGTCCATGAACACTTCAATGCATTTTTCTATCAAATCAGAAAATATAGCTTGCATACACTGCTGAAATGTTGCTGGAGCGTTACACAATCCGAAAGGCATCCGTCTATAAGCAAAGACACCGAAGGGACATGTGAAAGCAGTCTTCTCATGGTCTTCAGGATTGACAGTGATCTGATTGTACCCCGAATAACCATCTAAGAAGCAATAAAACTCTTGACCGGACAACCTTTCAAGCATTTGATCCATAAAGGGCAATGGAAAGTGATCTTTTCTGGTGGCTTTATTGAGTCTTCGATAATCAATACACATCCTCCACCCCGTAACTGTTCTTGACGGAATCAGCTCATTCTTGTCATTTGTGATCACCGTCATCCCTCCTTTCTTTGGAACTACCTGGACTGGACTCACCCAGGCACTGTCTGAAATTGGATAAATCATGCCAGCTTCAAGCAACTTTACAACTTCTTTTCTCACAACCTCTTTCATTGTCGGATTCAAACGACGTTGAGGTTGTGCCACAGGCTTGTAGTCATCTTCCATCATGATGACTAGTGTGAAATTAAGAACCATTCAACAAATAACATCATTTTAAGTTTAAGTTGTAGATTGTTTTGTTGTAAAAAGACTTGTGAATATAAAATTGCGCTAAAAGATGATTTAAGATTCAGAGAGAAAAGGTTGTCGGGATTAAACTTCACTCACTCGTTTGTATGTACGTTTCTGAATCAGTCACATATATTTTAGCTATTCATCAATATTATCACGTATTGCTCACGTACGTTTCCGTATCCAAATAACGACGAGAATCACGTTATATCTATTAACCCTCGATGTCTCAAGTGATTAATCAATACAACGGTTATATTGTATTATTTAAACTTCCGATATCTCAGATAATTTGAACAACACAATATCATTAAGTTCCAATACAAAAAGTGAATATTAATCCTGAATCTATGTCTAGAATTTAGGGTTTTAACAAGTGTTCATCTTAGTTCCTTGATTCAAACATTATATGTCCATGAATTCAAATCAAAAGATAAAACATGAAGATTAAAGATGACACTAACATTGATGAATGAACTAAACCATATATTAACATGATTAAGAGTTGTACATAGTCACAAATGAGCTACATCTAATCCCAACAACAATAGATTTAGTTACACATGATTTCAGCAAGCTTACAAATGAGAAGAGAAGAGAAGATGATGAACATCACACTTGATATCTCAAGTTTTGTTGATCCACCTTCACAATCTCCTTAGACTAATGATTTCTAAGCTTTCTCTCTGTTTCCGAGTTTCTATTACCAGTCATCTCTAAGACAAATGACAGCAAGCTCTATATATAGTGTTTCTGAAAATTAGAACTCGCCGGGCGAGTTCAAGCACGCCATGGCGAGTTCACCTTTCTTCATCAGAAGGTTTTGTCACGTCATAAATGAACTTTTAAACCGCCTTCATGCGCTCTGGCGAGTTCCTGCTCGCTCTGGCGAGTTGTTACTCGCTCTGGCGTGTTGACCTTTTTTCCATTTTGATGCTCTCTGCCTCTACTCGCCCTGCACTCGCTCTGGCGTGTTGGCATTGCTCGCCCTGGCGTGTTCTACGCGCTCTGGCGTGTTTGCCTTTTTTCCAAGGTGATGCTCACTGCCTCTACTCGCCCTGCACTCGCCCTGGCGAGTTAACTTGGCTTTTTCTTCATTTTTTTCATTTCCTGCATCAATAGTTGAGATTTAGAAAAGCTTAACAAAATATAACTTAAAACAAATATATACACTAAAATGGGGAAAACCTAATGAATATCTTACAAAATAAGTTAATAAGTGCTTGATATATATATGAATTTTAGCTACTTTTGGGCACTTATCATATAGCAGTTGAGAATTAAGAGACGGTGTTGTAAAACTAATTCTCAATTGCATAACAATAGTTAGTTAAGTGGTTAGAGGGTGTGTTTGTTAGTTAGAAGTTGCAGAAAAATAGGGGTGAATGCTGTTATGTTTTATTCCTCAGCCTTAGCTGTTTTAAATGGAACTGGTATAATTAATTCTCTCCTTGAATTAAGGAGAAAATAATTACAAAGAGAAATAAAAGGAAATATTAGATAACTTTAGAATCTCCTAAAAGGAACTGGTAGACATATGATTCCAGCATCTAACTTCTCTTTTATGAAATGTCGATCAATCTCAATATGCTTGGTTCTGTCATGTTGAACTGGATTATGAGCTACGCTAATAGCAGCTTTACTGTCCGAGTATAATTTCAATGGAAGCTCAATTTTCATCTTAAGCTCTTCTAGGACTCTGTCGATCCATAATCCTTCACAAATACTTTGAGTCATAGCTCTAAACTCGGCTTTTGCACTACTTCTTGCTATAACTCCTTGTTTCTTATTCCTCCATGTCACAAGATTACCCCAAACATAGGTACAATATCCGGAGGTTGATCTCATGTCGGTGACTGAACCTACCCAATCAACATCGGTGAAGATAGACATATTTCTTTCACTAGTCTTCTTAAAAAATAATCTATTTCCAGGATTTGCCTTCAAATATCTCAGTATCCTATAGACTGCCTCAAGATGTTCCTCAAAAGAAGAATGCATAAACTGGCTTACTACACTAACTGAGAAAGCAATGTCAGGTCTAGTGTGTGACAAATAAATCAATTTCCCAACCAATCTCTGGTATCTTCTACTATCAACAGGAACACTACATTTTTCCCAAAGTTTTGCATTAGGATCCATGGGAGTATCGGCTGGTCAACATCCACTCATTATTGTTTCTTTCAATAAATCTAGAATGTATTTCTGTTGAGAAACTATAATACCATCCTTTGATCGAGCAACCTCCATACCAAGAAAATATCTCATGGATCCCAAGTCCTTGATTTCAAAGTCTACTACTAGTTTCTCTTTTACCTTTGCCATTTCAACTATATCGTCTCTTGTAAGGACGATATATATAATCAACGTAAACAATCAAGATAGCGATTTTACCATGTGAGAACTTTGTGAATAAGGTGTGATCGGCTTGTCCTTGAATGTACCCTTGTTTCTTCATGGACTGAGTGAATTTTTCAAACCAAGCTCTTGGAGTGAGGAACTTGATGGCCTCTCAACAGAAGTGATTTGTGTAATTACTTGTCTAACAAGCAACCACTATATGAAAAACACTTTGGATGTTCATAATCATAACTAACGAAAAAAAACTTTGCATTCAATGAAAAAATAAAATAAACTTCGCATCCATTATTCATCAGTGTATGTTCATCTTGCTTTGTTGTGTGCCTATTGATAAACTCAAGCCCAGTATTATACGCTGGCACACTGCTTTGAACTCATCCTGCACTCATTCATGTGTGTGTTCCTGGGCCTATCTTGATCTAACAAAAACCAATAACTTTGATTAATAAATTTAACACAAAATATAATTTAGTAATAATCACAAACATTTCAGACAAGTTTATTACTCCAATAACTTTGATTAATACTACTTGTCAAAATAAAATTAATACTCATGATTTTTTATACAGGTTCTATGTCATTCAAAGCAGACAAATGTTCTCTAAAGTAGCTAGAGAATCGAGAGCTAGAGTTTGATCAGAGTCTAAATTCAATACAACCATCTCCGGAAGAAAGATGAAATTCATAATTTCAAGCACAAATTTCAGGTTTTGTAGTCAATTTTGATGCAATAGTGAAATCTTGATCAACTTCTTTTCTGGATCCTTCCCAAAGCCTGTGTTCAATCCCCAATTTCCTCAGCTCCGAAAGCCCTTGTTCAACTGAAATTTGAAAATCTGTATAATTAACTGGATGAAAAAAATTCTCAAGAATATTTAACAAGAATTCATTCCTTGGCATAATTGAAGTCATCACCAATGTAGGTAAAATTAAAGCATAATCCACAATTTTCTACATGATAACACCAGCACATTTGAATAAAAGTTAGACATCTGGTATTTATATTTTTAAAGTGCAATACAAGCCTGACGTAAACACACTCCTGAAAGTGTCTTTGCATTTTAATATCAACAAAAAAGACTCTCCATAATACAGTGCAATGTTTATGCTTCATATTTATGTTATTCAACTATCTTCCATGATTAAAGGTGATTAGTAGTGAAACATCCACCCAAGCAATATGTTAATGGAAACACCTAAGTTGAACATTTTTCTTCCCAACCAATTAGCATAATATGGGGTTGATAAATCCATCTGAGATACAAAGTAATTTTTAAAATAAAAATGTTAATAGACTACCACCAACAGCATCGTGTGAAGTAGGTGAATGCCCACTCCGACCAATCCAAAACTGAAGACGTTCTTTGGCAATGTCCTCCTCTATACCATGAGCCTTGGCTCTTCTCCAAAAATAAGTCAGCCAAGCCTGACACGAAGAGTAAATCCACTCAGAAGGCATGTTTCAGTAATACAAATATACTTCTCAATGAGAAAGAGCATGGAATGATTCATAAAAGAGAACGGAATACCTCCTTGAAAAGAACATCCTCAGATTCCTCTGGACTCAATTCTACAAAAATACAATGATATTTAGCACATCGTTTAAATTACCATTTGCACAAAAGAAACAATAGGTTGGGGAGAACATACCAAAGGCTTCCATAAATTTAAGATCCCCTGGTGATTTAATATCTAGCAACGTCCAAAAGTTTATAGAATCAGAATGTTACTAGTACATATAAAAAAGATTTTAGTCCGACATGTTTTAAAGCATATAAAAAACAAGCCAGTAGAGAGGCAACTCCAATCCATGCTTGCTTAATGGACCTACTTCCAACCATGTGTTACTCCTAGTTAAAATTACTTGTATGGTCACGACTTTCTCTTTTTATATCTGACCCAACTTTCTCCCATTATGTATAATGTTGACAAGTACATTTGCTAGGAAATATTCAGTATCTTGTGGTTTTGTTTTTGGCCCTTTGTGATCTGAATTATGGGTCACGTTGGTATACCTAGATTCCCCAAAGAACATATTAGTGTACTCTCAACAGTTACAGATTTCTTAGCTAGTTTGCTTAGTAGTTGTATTTGTATAAATTGATTTGAATTTCTTGAGAGAAATTACTCTCAACCTTGCTATATATAGCCAAATGATTACAATCAAATCCCTTGATTATAGTGATAAGAATAAAAAAACCTAATCATAAGATATTTATTCAATGGAATATAATTAAAATCATATGCATATCTTAACTCTCCCCCTCAAGTTGGTGCATATATATCATATTCATCAAGCTTGTTACATATATAAGATATCCCCAGGCCTCTGAAAGATTTGGTAAAGATATCAGTCAATTGATCATTAGAGTCCACAAATGATGCAACTATCCTCCCAGAAAGAAGTCGCAGATGAAGTGGCAATCAGTCTCTATGTGAAGTGGCAATCAATCTCTGGTGCATAGTTTGCTCATGGGAGATAGGATTAGACGCAATATGTAAAGTTGTCTGGTTATTACAAATGAGACTCATTAACTCGAACTTACAAAACTTTAACTCATCAAGGAGTTGTTACAAACCAAATAAGTTCACAAGTAGTGATGGCCATAACTCAGTATTCAGCCTCTGCACTAGGCTTAGCAACAACACTTTGCTTTTTGCATTTCAAAGAAATAAGATTCCATCCACCACAACCAACACAATGTCCAATGCAGGCATTCCATAGTGTTCCAATCAGGTGGTGATGCAAGTGCACGGTGAGCGTAGTAGCCCCCTCGGGCATGCATGCTCTTTGTACAACCAAGCGAAGAGCTAGTGAGAGCCGGAATGGAATATCGTATGTAGTGTAGAATCGGATCTGACTTTACTAGGATTGGAACAAGCGAGGAACGAGTGACCACAAGCTCCGCTTAAGCGCTCGGCATGCAGCTAGCTTAAAACATGTTCATCAAATGGTCATCACATGGAGTATTTAGAAATTGGCAAACCACACTGAGAGTAAAAGTAATGGCCAGTCTAGTCACCAAGAGGTAATTAAGTTTGCCAACCAGACGTCGATATCTACTAAGGTCTTCAGTGGCTGCCCCCGCCCCAGTAGCTTTGGGATCCATAGGAGTCTCACTAGGCCGGCAATCAAACAAGCCGGTTTCCTCGACCTCGAGTATATCTAGAGCATATTTTCACTGAGTAACCAGTCTTGGATTGACCAACTTCAATCCCTAAATCGACTTGTATGGTGAGGACTGCCTCTACTTATAAACTCATGTTCAGGTCTCATCCCATCCAATGTGGCACTCTTAAGTCTTAACACACTCCTCACACAGGACTGAAGATCTGGGGCGTGACACGAGTGGCCCAATAATGGTAACCTAACTATAGGTGGCCCAACAAATCTTAGATAAGCTTTGATACCATGTGAAAACTGAATATATATTTCAATTTATGAATATTGTACAAGTACTAATCTGTTTATATAGGCTACTCTAATATAATGGGACTGACTAATGGCCAATACACAAATTACAACTGATAATTATAAAAAACACATTATTTACAACAATATACATATATAATGGTTTGAGATATTAATTGGCGCAATTTTCAGCAAATGCATCTCTCTCCGCCTGAAGTGCATGATTTGTGTTTAATATACGCACGAACAATGAAGATAAAAAGAGTAGTGACATAGCAGTGATGCATACCTGAAACTAGTTGTCGAGCAGAATTTGGACGTCGTTGTTGGGCTAATGCTTGCACAATAGCATCCTCAACCTTTGAAAACAATCAATACACACACACACAGAGAGATTAGTGTTGCTTATGTATAGCGACCTTGCTATGCTGAAAAGTATATAGCAAATACAATGAAATCTAAACAAGATCACACAAAACTTGTGGCAAAATTTTCTGCTATATATGAACATGAGGAAAACCAAGATCACCAATGCATTTGCTGAACACCTTTAAAGAAGCAAGCTCCTTCAGTCCCATTTCAACCGACAACATACTCTCAATGTTTCCTTCTCCAGTAAGATCATTCAAGTCTGGAACAAGATTGCTCCTCTTCTCTGTTGCATCATCACCTGCTTAAAAATAATAACAATTATGCATTGAAAATTCACAGGCTTGTGTAATATTATAACGAAAATCATCATAGGAAAAAATATAACAGCATAGATTTGTTCTACTATGCAGGCAAACTAATATGAACTGTAGAGTCCAAATCTTTATTTCATGCCTTTTTCCAAGCATTCCTCCTTGGCTTTTTGTCCTGCAGAAACAACAATCTCAAATGGAAGAGGGGCTAAGGATGACCAAAGCTCGTACTTTGAAACTGCAACATCTGCACAAATACCTGTAAACAATGGAAAATAATATTAACACAAAATAAAATATATCAGGAAGGAAGTGAACTGTGAAATTATTCACTTGTGCAACTCCGCCAAATTCAAACTAGATATACAACCAAAATATAATATAAATGCATATAATAATACATTTGATTTTAAGGAAAGTTGATACTTAAAAGCTTTTACAATGTATTCCAGTGCTGCCAATAGATGCATGCATTTAGCCCCACCACCGAAAGAGCAAAAAGGAAGATACATTACCACTTATTGTAGCTTAGTTTATTGACAGCTAAAACACAATATGCAAGCAATCCCAGTATGTACTCACACACTCGTTAGTTTTACAATATTGACAGCTAAAACCCAATATGCAAGCCATGTTTTCTGCTCATTTAAACATGTATTGAGTTTGTAGCGGAACTAAACTTATCCTTCATTTTATGCTTTTGCGTTAAGCTCATTATGAGCTAATTTCTTTAAATAAAGGTTTGAATTAGCAAATCATGTCAATTAGGATTGATTATATTTATTCTATAGGCTATTATAAATAGAGTTGAGTGTGGACTATGGAATGATTTAAACATGCAAATTCAACAATTTGAATTGAGTTTGACCACTTTAGTTTAAATGCTAGTCTGTGTAGCCCTATAAACTGATGATTAGTGCTTAGTCTTTTGTATTACTTTAGTAACAAGCCGTTGTCAATTTACTATCAATGATATTCAAGTTCTTAATTCTTATTATAATAGGTAATATAAAAACCAATCCTAAGAGATAATGTAAGACACCCTAAGATTATAACATGATCCTAGAAACAAACCAAGATACTCAAATAGAACATTTTTATATTATAAAATACTTTCTTACATTCTAACATAAATTAAGATGCTCCAGGTTCAATAAAATATCTTTCTGCAGTCCACAAAATATCCCCTGCATTTTTATTTTTGGCACCATATACTTTTCTATGCCAAAGAATTTCTCGGGGTCTATTAAAAGGCATTAACATGTGGAACCAATTGATATCAAAATGACTGGTTTGTCATTGTCAGGAAGAGATGCCATAATCCCACCACCAAAAGAAGAAGAAAAAAGTACAGTAGCTTACCATATTTTGTGGCTAAACTCCAATAACGAGCTAGCCAACACCTCTTAAGAACAACTTCCTCCTGAAAGAAGATAATTTATATAATGAGAATTCCAAATAACTTACAAATACCATTGGACTCCAGAAATACCTACCATTTCTTTCTGAGTTAATATCATTCTCTGTGTCATTGATCGAAGAGCTTTCACTTCAGATTCAGCTCCATTCAGCTGTCTCACTGTGGCTTCAGTCTCTGCTTTTGCATTCTATTTGAGAGGAAATTGTTAAAACATAAATGGTAGCCTTCATTGAGAATATTTTAAAAAAAATTTGAAATAATCACCTCAACTTCAGCCTGTAAAGATGTGACTTCCTTATCAACTCCATCCTTTGAATCTCTGGAACTTTTAAGTGCGGCCTATGAAATATAAAACTGTCATAATAAGCGACTAAATAAGAAATAGTAGCATATGCTTCTATTTTGCTGAAAAATAGCTCCATCTCCATTTACTGAATAGTGTATATTAACTACACCATAGCTTGTATGATATCCTGCAAAGTTATTTCCATTTACCTCTCTTTGACGCAATGCTGCATCCTTTCTGTAATGTAATAAGATTTGGTTCATAAATTCTACAAGTGAAGGAACACCCATTTGAAAATTTAGCTTTAATTTACTCACCTGCTCAAGAGTTTAGCTTCCAAAGATACTCCTTCTCCAAGGGAAGCAACCTACAAACTCATAAAAAAGGAAAGATTAAAAATGGCATATGCAGACTTGACAGAAAGTTCACCAGTGCACAATATACAAACACAAATATCTAAGTTTTCCTGCAATATTGTATACCGATAAATAGGGGTAGGAATAGGATGGGCCAAGCTAAGTTTTCCATAAATACGTCTGGCATGTTCAAAAAAGTCAAAGTCTAAGCCTAGTCTGTTATTTGTCGTAGTCTTATTCTCAAGTCTGACCTTTTTGGAAGTTCGGTATGGTCTGTTAGACTATTTAAACTTTAAAGGCCTAACGTCTTTAAATAAGTAATCTGACTTATCTTTAAATAGACTAATGAGCTAAAAGGTCAATAATGATAAGTTCTATTTTGAGATTTCACATGATCGTTTAGAAAATTTGACTTTATATGGCATCCTATTTAAAACCTTTTAGAACAACAAGGTTTTTTTGGTATCTCAAGCCTGACATATTTAGCTAAATAGGCTTATAAATAAAGATTTAGCCTTGTCTACATAAAAAAAATTGGTCTGGTTTGGGCCTCGCGTAAACTTGTCCATAGATGTGTTGGTCTGTCTAATCAATTCCCACCGCTAATGATAAAGAAACGAAAGTAGCACCTGCTTCTCAAGCTCCCTAACTCTGGCGTCTGCTTCCTTGCATCTCTCTTCCTCAAGTCTAAGCTGTACATTTTTAGAAACAGTTGAGTACTTACAACTTATGTTAGTTTATTCACAAACGTGAGAGAGAACATTAACATAAGATGGCATTACCTTGTCAAAAATATTTTCATTCTCTTCCCTAAGCATATCGACCTGCAGACAGCGAGGGTTTGTTTTGGGTTAATTTAGAAGGGAGAACCGGAGAAAAACGTGAAAACAATATTTGCCACAACAAAGTAATTAATTAAACCTCATCACGAAGACTAGAAGCCTCACGGTTGTCTCCTAAATCTTTTGGTTGAAGGAGTCCAGTATCAAACGGAAATCTGTAAGTTTTCCATCAAACTTGTTACATAAGAGGAAAAGAAAGAAGAAAAAGGAAGGACTATAAATGGAGCGTGAGTGAGTGTATTCTTAATTAATTCTAAGGGATGGCAGTGAGGGGTTATATGCATAAAACCCAGCACGCCACCAACAACAAGTAAAAGCTAGAATAAAAGACCTCATGGTAGGCACAAAATATGATGATGATGATAATTGAAGGGGAAATAAGAAATATTATGAATGAGAGTGGTATGACAGAGGCACAGACAGTTCACCTTTTATCTTTGGAATTACTCTTATGATTATGAATGGGAGGGTCTATTGGCAGAACAGGAGCTGGAGTCCTCTGGCTCAGAGGTGGTCTATCACTATTGTTAGGTACTGCTACTGGACGAACATACATTGGTTCTTCTACTACAAGGTTCCGAGCTAACTAATTAAGTTATTATCAGCAGCAGCAGCAGCAGCAATGAGCAGAAAAAAATTTAGTTAGTTAGTTAGTTAGCTAGTTGGTTAGTGACAAATGTGAAGTGAAAGAATCGCGCACCGCATGAGATGAAGATCTATTTCTACTTTGAGTTGTATTAGTGTTGTTGTTGGAGGACTTCCTGGAGAGAGTGAGAGGAGGAGGAGCACTGTAGCGAAATCCTAGATCGTCCTCGTCGTCATCCTCGTCGTCGTCGGCAGCCTGAGAAGCCATGACTTGGGCGAGTCGTTGAGCAGCGGCTTTGGCGGCAACATTCTGAGTCCTTTTAATGGTTGAAATTCCGGTGAGGGAAGATGATCGAGCATGTCCATTGCGTGAGTACTGTGATGGGGACGACATCACATTCCCAGATTCACTACTCCATTGCCGGATAGAAACCGGACTTTCCGTTCCTCTCCGCTCCATCTTCACTTTACCCTTTCTTTCCAAAATGTGTATATAATTTACTTAGACCGTCTTAAGGGGTACCTTAAATACTTCCATTCCAGCACAAATTTTACTTTTTAAATTCATTGTAGAATTGATGTATCTACACTATATTATTGTCTAAATATATCCATTTTGAAATAAATCTAAAAAAAAGTAACTTATTTTTTATATATAGGACTAGAGAGAGTAGTGTCTAATCTTATTTGTGTTTTTTTTTTTTTACTCTTACTTTTAGCGATACACGCACGGATTAAATTGAAGTCTCTCTTTCTCTTTTGTCTTTTTCTTTCTCCTAACACTTTATCTCTCTAATGAGAAGTGAGAAACTGAGAATGATGTTAAGAGATAAATAGAGATTAGGAGAGGGAAGGACAGTAAATATGAGGGACTCCAAATCCGCGGTGGATGGGATCATGGATCCTCATTCTATTTTCTTTCTTTCTTTTTCTAGTAAAGGAGTTAATTTCTATATTTCATTTATCTAATAAATTACTCCCAGTGTTCCTTTTTAAGTGTCTAAAAACGTCGAATTTACCGTTCTTATTTAACTGTCCATTTAGTATTTTAAGAGTATGATTTGTCAATTATACCCTTTGTCAATTGCTCATATCTTTTCCAATAAAACTAATTAATGCTATATATTTGGAAAACTAAATCTTTTTTATTTTTTTCTTTTTGGTACATAACATATTAAATTTTGTTTCTTTTTTTGTGTGTGCATAATATATTAAATTTATTGGAAAGAGAAAATGTGTGCAGAAAAGTAGGATTTGATTGGTGAATTAAAATTAGGGTATAATAAGAAGATAAAGTGCAAAAATATACTTTTTTAATTTGGTGTTACTCTTCAAAACGGACACTTAAAAAGGAACGGAGGGAGTAATAAATAAATTGTGAAATATAGATATTGGTGAGATCATTTTTTAAAATACTACTCCGGTGTCAAATGTAAGCAAATATTACCTTTTCTAAATTCATTGAATTATTTAATATATTTTATCTATAATATAGACCAAATACATTAGTAATTCAATGAACTTGAAAAATGAATTTTTGTTTATATTTGAGACCGAATAGAGTATTTTATAAAACTTATTCAACTAAAATCTTTATAAATTGAGCTCTACATTTCTTTTACGGGAAGGATAATCTGAATGAAAAAAATTATGTTCATATTTTATTTAGAAAAATGTTAAACAATGCTTCAGAGGCATTAGTTAAGCATTTTCTAATATTTCTTTGTGTCAAACAATAAATAAATATCTAATAGAACTTGTTGCCATCATACATAATCATAACATTTATAACGTATTAATTGTTATTTTTTTTAAAAAAAATACATATAAAGTTATATAATCATATATTATGTATATAATTTAAATAATATGGTCGGAGTCGGGGATCCGCGGTGGCGGAGGGACCTTCCCCGTTCCCCACCCCAAATTATCAATGGAGGAATTTCTCCGAGAGAAATTGTCCCTTCATCCCTGTCCCCACGGGGAAAAGTATCTACGACTTTGGATATCCGTACAGATTATCCCCACGGATAATCCATTACCAGATACAAATTGACATCCCTAGTCAAACTCACTCTCCCTACTCTTTGTCTCTCCCTTTCATGGTTGACCTTCCTCCTTTGAGTGTTGGGTTGATTTTTCTCTTTATTTTGTCTGGTGATTTTTATGAAGGTTAATTTTTCGTGGTTGGCCTTCCTCCATTTCTCAAAGCGTTGTTGCTTCTTTGAAAGAAAACTTTAGGCTTAATTACAGTTCTGGTCCCCCTATTTTGCTTTTTTCACAGTTTTGGCCACCCTATTTTAATTTCAATCAGTTTTAGTCCCCCTTACAATTTTGCTCTTATGTGTCATATTTTTAATGACGTCACAAACATAATGCTGATGTGTCAGAATCCACATGTATTAACATTTTTCATGTCACTAATTATATATATATTTTAATTTATAATAAAAAACACAAAAATTAAAATAACAAAATAATAATAATTACAAAACAAAAAAAATAAAAAAATAAAAAAAATTGTTACTGTTTGATTATATAAATAAGAAACAAGATTGTTATTTGAAAGTTCTAAATTAATTCCAATCAAGTTTTCATTAAAACTTATGCTGATAACTGCAAAATACAAAAGCACTTGCTCCGGTACTTCAATGGAGAGAATGAGATTTGAGAAATTTGGGGTTGATTGTTTCTATTTTAGAGTTTTTGATTCTTATTTATGGAATCAAATAATAACAATATGATTTTCTATTTTATTTTTTTGTTTTATAATAATTGCTATTTAATTATTTTAATTTTGGTATTTTTATTATTAATTAAAATAAATGTAATTAGTGACATGAAAAGTGCTAATACATGTGGACTCTGACACATCAGTACTATGTTTGTCATGTAATTAAAAATAGGGTAAAATGATGTTTACCCCCTGCAAAATAGGCGACTTCTGGATTACCCCCCTGAAAAAAAAATTGTTTAGATTCCTCCCTTACAAAATTTGGTTTTCTGGATTCCCCCCTCAAAATCACTACGTGGCAGCTGACTGAGCCAGAATTTCCACGTGGCAGAAGGAATCTCCACGTGTCAGCTGCCACGTTGGTAATTTTTAATTAAAAAAAAATAAAAAATTCCATGTCATTCAATGATTTTTTTTTTGTTTTTTTTACTGAAATATTATTAATTATGTTTTTTTAAAAAATGTGACAATTTCCCCACCCAAGGGGATTCAAACCTGTACCCTCTCACTCATGGGCGACGTCCTTTACCACTGGACTATGCGCACACAAGTGATAACATAACAGCTTAAAATGTATATAACTTAAATAACGCAGGAATTTGATCTTCATACATTCATCTTCCAAAATCAACAAACGCAGGAATTCTACTCACAAAACCAACAAACGCAGGAATTTGATCTTCATACATTCATCTTCAAAAATCTAAACGCAGGAATATTCATCAAAAATAAATCATCATCACATTCATCCAAATGCATGAAAACCAACACATTCTCATCATCAAACCAATACTAATTTAAATCAAAATTTGAAAAAACACATCTACTAAAGTTAACACATCTAGATTCATTTTCTAGAAAAAGTTAACAAAATCATCTTCCAACTTATTATCAAATCTAAAACCCAGATCTTAAAAGAAAAATCTAAATCAACAACAATAACAATAACCCCCAAGAACAATCACTCATATAATACGCAACAAAATGGATCTGAAGCAGTAGCTGAGTTTTATTAGTGCTCGATTTTTGGATTTCCTTCTTTTGTGTTCGTTCCCCTCTCTCGATCTTGTTTGGATGGGTTTTTATGGAATGGGTTTTTGTGGGTTTAAGTTTTAATTTGTAAGTTTAAGTTTTAAGGTGATGTTGTTGTGAGGGAAATTAAGAAGGTAGAAGAAGACAAATTTGCCATGTAGAGAATGATCAAGTTGCTGGTGGTAGTGATGAAGAGGATGAATAAATTGTTTTAAGTTATATACATTTTAAGGATGAATAAATTGCTTTAACGAATCTAATGAGAAAATCGAAGGAGCTTTTAGGATTTTTTAAAAGAAAGAAGATCACTGAAGAAGGAAAAACACATACGAACAGTGAAGGAAGAAATCTATAAATCACCTTCAAAAAAAAAAAAACCTAAATCCAAAAAAACCCAACAAAGAAAATATTGAATCTGATGTTATTGAACCTGTAAGGTTCAATTTGTATCAGCATTCACTAAGATATTAAGGTATATATATGCAAAATACGTGGTCCTTGAAGGAAGAAGGGTGGTGATGTTATTGAATCTTTAAGGTTTTGTTTCGATGAAGGCAAATTACTATGTCCTTGTTGTTTTTGTTTTAAGGTTTTTTATTTACTTTTAGTTTTAATTGCTTTTATGTATTCTATTTATTACTTAATTAAAATTAAAAAATTTTGTATTTTATAGTTAAATATGTCAATGTGTGGCACATGTAACTCCATTATTGGCCAACTCTTTAAAAAGGGTCCACATTTGCTCCATCTCAGCATTCTATTTGTTGACTATGAAAAAAACAGACAGTATTGACCAATTTTGATAACAGAAAAAATTGTAGGTGTTTTTCACTATAAATAAAATATAAGAACTATTATTGACTATGGGGCAAAATGTAAGGAATTAATAAAAACATATTGAACCCCTTTTTTTATTCTAATATCTTTTTCTTTTGACAAATTTTATATCTTTTTAGTTTTGTTAAATTAGTACTTTCATATAATAGTTAATTACTACTCTCTTCGTCCCAAAATGATGAGTAATTTTGACTAATAAAAAAAAAATATTAGGAGTAACATATAAGATGTTGTTGGATTTATCTCGATGAGTATTTTCAAAATATCATTTTTTATAATTTTTACTATTATACAATTAAAAATATTAATCGTCAAAGTTATGCATTGGCATGCGTGACGCAGTCAATTGTCTCACTCATTGTGGAATGGAGGGAGTAATATTTTAATTTTTTTTTTGGGCAATTTTTTGTTTTTATTAACTTATATATATATGGGGAGGGATCAAATTACATCGGTGTAACATTTGAGTAATGTTACACCGCTCAATAACGCTTTAACGAATTCAAATTTTACAAAATCCACCGTTGCATTGAAAGTTTATATCGTATAGATCATATACGTTGAGTTTTACAAAAATCTAAAATCGTTTGAGATGTTATTGAGACACATCAAGATTAACGGTTTATGCGTTTTTATTGAATACCGTTAATCTTCATGTGTCTCAAAAACATGTCAAACGATTTTAGATTTTTGTAAAACTCAACATAGATGATCTATACGATATAAACTTTCAATCCAACGGTAGATTTTGTAAAATTTGAATTCGTTAAAGCGTTATTGAGGGGTGTAACATTACTCAAATGTTACACCGGTGTAATTTGATCCCTCCCCTATATGTATATAATAAGTTTAATGAGGCCGATAAAAGAATACACACTTGGATTTGCCATATAATCATCTTCAATGCCACATCAATTTTTATAAGATGAAAAATTGGATTAGGACCAAAACTGTAATAAATGTCAACTAGGGGTATTATAATATTCAATTTTAAAATAAGGAGATCAATTTTATTAAAATGGTAAAATAGAAGGACGAAAATGCAATAAAGTCTTTTAATTAAAACTAGTTTTGAGACTCGTGCATTCGTCCGGGTTTATTGATTTTTACATATAAAATATTGTTAAGATATAAATGACGTCATTGTGTTCTTTCTTGTAAAATTTATTAAATTGATAATTTTTTTTATTAAAACAATTGTCTCGTGTATGGTTTTTGTGTACTAAATTATCATAAATAATAATAAATATTTATTATTCAATTTTTTTTATTAAAACAATTGTCCCGTGTAAGTTTTTTTTATTTATTAAGGCAATTGTCCCGTGCATGAATTTTTTATTTAATTCCTTTTATGTATTAATGATAAATATTTTGTCTTGTGTTGTTTTTATATTTATCATTGATGATTGAGAATTCATTCTTCTATTGTTTTAAAAAACAACTATTTGTGAATGCTCATTTCCATTGATTTTAAAAAAATTTTATATTTAAGATTGATATTATACTAAAGTATAAAATTTATTTAGGATAAAATATTTAGAAATATGTTATAAAATATTTTTAAAATATAAGTGACGCCATTGTGCTCTTTCTTGTAAAATTTATTAAATTAATATTTTTTTATTAAAGCAATTGTCCCGTGTATGATTTTTGTCTAATCACTACAAGAAAACATCATTTTTCCGACTGATTTTCCACTAAATTACCGGCCGTTTAGGCAGCCGCTAATTTACCGGCCACCCAAGCCGCCGCTAGTTAACCAAATTCGCCGGAAAGTAATAAAATATATATTTTTTAAAATGCTGCTCAATTACCGGCGGGCAAGGCCGCCGCAATAAATAAAATAATAAATTTTTTAAATGCTGCAAAATTACCGGCGGGCATATCCGCCGCAAAATATGCTGCCTGCAACGTTGCAGGCCTTGGGAACTGATATAGCAGGTAGCGACGGACCAGGCCGCCAATACCTGTTGGCCGATAAAAAAAAAGAACCGTTGGGCTTTAGCGGCGGGCAAGGCCGCCGGTATTGGGTCCAGATTTTAAAAAATTAAATTTGGCCGTTGAAACAGCTTCCCAGCTTCCCTTTATATTTCATTCTCATTCATTTCTCAACTTTCACCCCTTCTCTTTATATTTTTCTCCACCTTCTCTTTATATTTTTTTACTTACATGTATTTTGTGAATTCTCTTTTTTTGTTTTGATTCTAAGTAAATACATATGATTAATTAGTTGGTCTTCTACATTCTCCCGGTCTATACTCTTGTAAGTATTTTTTTTAGCATATTTATACAATGTTAGAATTTGTCATATTATATTTATATTTAAAAGTTATTGTGTATTTATTCTAATAATTATATTTTTAATTTTAATGTAGAAATTGTTGTGTTGTTTGCGATTGGAGATAAAAGTATGTAGACTCTATTTGGCATAACAAGTAAGTATGATTTAGTATCTACTAATTTATTCTTGTGTATATTTATAGTAGTTAAATTTAGTTTGAACAATATTTTTTATTAGAACTGTAAAAACCAAATCTTTTATGTTTAATGATTTTAATTTTATTATATTTTCTTTATAATCAGTATATTTATGTTAATAATGTTGTTTTATTTTATTTAGAGAGCGTTGTTTGGTTCGTCGGTTGTCGTAGTTTTGGCCTTCGCCGGTTCATCAAGCCAGACCCTACTCGGCACAACAAGTAAGTAATATATTTTAAGTGAATTTTAGAAAACAAATATTAACCTTTTAAGGTTAATTTTTTTTTTCGGACAAGCCAATTTATTTTTTAGTAGTTTTTTTGTTCTTAATTTATATATTTATAACCAAAAATGGTGAATTGTTATATGAAGCTAGACTTGGTGGACCTGTTCAATATAGATGGATGTACCCGTTTGAAAGATTCATGGGGGATTCAAAACGTTCGGTGAAAAATAGAGCTAAAGTCGAAGGTTCAATTTGTGCAGCTTACTTACACCGTGAAACAATTCACTTTTGTTCTCATTATTTCAAAGACACATTGTCAGGAAGGCCTATTGGTAGGAATGAGTCTGGTAACAAAAGTTTTATTCACCCGTTAACTCTATCAGTATTCAACTTGTCTGGGCGTCATGCTGGCTCTGAGAAAGTTGATTTTCCCGGTCAAAAAGTATTACAATCAGCACATGTTCACGTGTTGATTAACTGCACCGAGGTTCAACCCTACTTAGAGTTATTTTTGGCATCAAATGGCATAACTCCAGAACAAGCCTCGGCGAGGACACATGAATTTTTTCCAACATGGTTCAGACAACACATGTATCAACAAGAACCAACTCCTATGATACAACACTTGAGGAACTTATCTGATGGCCCGATGTCAAATGTTAAACAATGGCACACCTACTTTGTTAACGGTTACAAATTCCATACACGTAATTGGACTGAAGGAAAAGAAACAGTAAATAGTGGAGTGTGTATGAAAGGTGTGACTGAAAATGGTGAAGATGATTTTTACGGTGTGATTGAGAACATAATTGAAATCTCATACAACTATCTTGATTACAACAAAGCAATAGTATTGTTTTATTGTACTTGGTTTGATCCATCAAACAGAGGTACAAAGTATAATTCAAAGACTAACACTGTGGACATAAAAATGAATAGGAAATATCAATTGTTTGATCCGTTTGCCATCGCTAACAATGTGAGACAAGTTTACTATGTCCCTTATCCATCAACAAAAACTGACAAACGAGGCTGGTGTGCTGCTATAACGACAAAACCAAGGGGTCGAATCGAAAAGGATGGAATAGAAGAAGAAGAAGAAGAAGAAGAAGAAGCCACCAAAATGGCTTGGCGATGTCAATGGCAACTTATGGAAGGGGTTGATAGTGAAATGGGAGACCGACGAGTATAAGAAGAAGTGCGCACAAGCGAAAAAAATAGATCGGCGCAACCTGATGCGGGTCTCCACAAGGCTGGTTCGACATCTTCTTCTACCATACGCATAAGATTTGAGCGGGTAATCGGTCATAAACCAACTTTGGATGATATGAATGAATATCTGCATTGTAAAGACGGTATTTGGGATACTGTGCGGGCCGAAAGAGCAAGTGTGAGTTTTTTTTAAAATTTTATCGCTCAATTATAATAATTAATTGGATAATTTGTATGTTTTAATTAATAACTCCTTTTTTTGTAGACCTTGATTAAGGAATATATAAAAAAACTCAAAGAGTCTGAGGCTGCACTTCCACCTGAGCAGCGGCTATGTGATGAAGTTCTCCAGAATAAAATACTGGACAAATTTGTGGAGTTCTCTGGGGGAAAGAAAAAAGGACATATCCAAGGTCAAGGTTGTACATCTTCGCTTATTCAGAGGATACCAGCTGGATATGTAGATGTTTCAAGTCGGTCCTTCAACAATTCCAGCATGTCTATTGACAGATTTGCATCTGCACCTGTTGAAAGTCGTGAAGAATTTGAACAGCGAATTAGAGCTGAAGCACAAAAGTCAATAAAAAAGGCTAGGGAGGATATCCTACAAGAAGTGGCGGACCAGAGGATCCAGGAACAATATCAGAATAGCAACAGCTTCAGCAACAACTCAGGGAACCAGTCAATCCAGCAGCAACGACGTCAGCACCATCAATCATCCCAGTCAAACCACCAAAATTCTCAGCGGCAGCAACAACATCACAGGAGACCACAAGTTCAACAGCAGCAACAGCAGCACATTGAGGATGAGTATCGACCTCAAAATGTTGATTTTATGGATACTGACCAGGTTTTTGAGGCTGATGCGGCATTCTTAGAAGGTTTCCAGAATGATCCATTATTGCAATCAGTGATGAGGGGAGATGGATTTGAGCACTTTCAGAATGCTAGTCAAAATAATCCTGCTGCTTGGAATCCTGCTGCTTGGAATCAAGGCGGCGATGTTCCATTATCAAGTCCCGGGATTAATTTTAATCAAAGCGGAGGGAATGCATATATTAACCAACGCGACTCAAGGACTTTGGGAGGAATTGTTCATGGCGGTAGTATAAATGAATTTAATGATGGCAGCCGAAGGACAAGCGCCGGAAGGGCAGGCGCTGGATGGGCAAGCAGAGAAGGAAGTGCAAGTGGCGGAAGGACAAGCGCAAGTGGCGGAAGGACAAGCGCAAGTGTTGGCGGAAGAGCAAGAGGAGGAAGCGGCGGACGGACAAACGGAAATGCATAAATGAATATTTATGTATGTTGTAATTCTATTTAATTTGTGGAACTATATATTTTGGCGTTTGGTTTGTAATTTAAGACAATTATTGCGTATTTCGACTTTCATATTTGGTTTGTAACTTATGACATTTATCGCGTATTTCGACTTTCGTATTTGGTTTGTAACTTAATTATGACAATTATCGTGTATTTCGTTTGTAATGTATGACAATTATCGTATTTTATTATTTGTTATTGAATAATTCTTTTTTAATTTATGTTTTTTATTATATATTAAAAATGATTTTTTGTTATTATTTATTCAATTAAAAAACATTTTTATAAATTGAAATTTATATTTTATAAATTAATAAACATAAATTTAAATAAAATAAATAATTTAAAAAATAAAATAAAAGGAAGGATTTAAAACCAAAAAAAATAAAAGGAAGGATTGAATAATAAAACACTACACGGTACCACTCACTCACAATTACACATATTCTCTTTCTCTCTTCAAACAAACCCTAGCGCAGCCAGAGAGAGAAGGAGTGATCGTTCGCCATCGCCGCTCCACCACCGTCGTCTCACACCGTATCGCATCTTCAAGGTAACATTCTCATACGCATCTTCTTTCTCTGCTTGGGTTTGCGATTTGAACCACCGTTCGCCATCCGCATCTTCTTTCTCTTCAGGTTTGCGATCTAGACGGCGGCGGTTTGGGCGATTTGGACAACGCGAACAACGCGAAACGCGGTGGTTTTTAACAACAGAGCAGCGTCTGTTTTGGCGGTGGTGGATCTTGGTAACCTCCTCTCATGGAAGTGCAGAAAGTGGGTCTTTATGGACCTTATTTTGGTATGTAACTGTTTTCTGTTTTCAAAAATAAAAAAAATCCAAAACTTGCTTGAATATATTGTTTTGCAAAATTGTTTCAAAATTGCTTGAATATATTGTTCTGCTTTACTCATTTTATTTACAGCAAAATTGTTTCTAAAAACTTACATGTTTCTATTTACTCATTTTATTATATGATTTTTTTTCTTATTAAATGTCTCACTCCACTTACACTTTTGTTTAAAATTTAATTTACAAATTATTTATTAACTTGAAGATGATATATTAAAAGAGAATAATTAAGAAAAAATGGAATTATGTATCAAACAAGTGTTATATAGTTTAGTTTTCAAAATATATTTTGAAAATAAATTTACCAAACAAGTTTTTAGTTTTCCATTTTCAAAACAGTTTTTAAAACTAAGTGTACCAAACAAAGTTTTTGTATAAAATATTTCTTAAAAATTGTTTTTAAAATCTGATTTGCAAAACAGTTTTTCAAAACTAAAAACCAAAACTAAATCAAACAGGCCCTTAATGTTTGGTTTCTTAGTTTATATGTTTTTCTTTTTTTGTCATTGTTTTTTGTGATTTACAATGATGTTTTTTTTTTGTGTGTTTGGTGTAGTGGATTTCCTGTTTGGTTGAAGTATGTTCCTGGAATCAGTTTCAGAACTGATAATGGCCCTTTTAAGGTTGAGTTTTAATTTCAGTTCAATCTTTTAGGAAATAAGTTCTTGAATAGTTTGAATAAAGAAATGTTGAAATTTTTTAAAGAAAAAAACACTTTTTTTTAGGCTGCAATGGAAGGTTTCACTAAGAAGATTGTTGAGATGATGAAGAATGAAAAGCTATTTCAGTCACAAGGTGGTCCAATAATTCTTTCTCAAGTAAGTAGAGAGTTACTTTCAAGTTTGACTTTTTTGGAAATAATTTAAGTGTTTGTTCAAAATTTGTCTCCTACATGTTGTAAAAGACCAATAATGTGTAGATCTAGTTGAAATCATGTGTTCAAAAATTCATGGTGGTCGGCGGTGGTTTTGATTGATTGTTTTGTTTTAGCAGGTTGTTATAGTGTGCTGGTTTTTTGTTTTGTTCCACTCCTGTGATGAAGCTGTAAGGTTTGGAGGCTTAAAGGAAGAAACAACATGCCTTGTAGATTTTATTCATTTTGGGACATGAAGAGGGTTACAATGCTTATTTAGAAAATTGGAAAATTGATGTTGGTATTGGAGGATATAAAATTGAATTATATAAGTGTATAATATTTTTTAATAGTATTTTGCTGAGTATTTATTGTTTTTTTTTACTATTTTTGAGTATGTATTGTTATTTTGAATGTATTTTGTATTGTGTGTTAATTTTATTGGGCCAGAATTCAAATGATATAACAAAAATTGCCCAATTTCTATTAGGTAGAATGTAATTATCATTAAAATGAGACAAAGAAAAATAATCCAAAAGTAAAATAAGGGTCAGTAAATGCTTTAAAAAAAAATGACCAAGCAAAAAAAAAAATGAGACAAAGTAACTTAATTTTATAAGAAAAAATGCTTTAAAAAAAATGACCCAGTAAAAAAAAATCATTTGGGCCAGAACTGGCCCAATCCGTAACAAACTATCCGTTTTACCCAGTAGCGACGGCCCCAGCCGCCGGTAATCCAACATACAACGTGGCAGGATGGCAGGGAATAGCGACGGCCTAGGCCGACGGTAATGCAACCTGCAGTGTGGCAGGCATTGCAGGGAATAGCGACGGCCTGAGCCGCCGGTAATTGCGTGGCATGGTGTCAGACTGCGTGCAGGAATTAGCGGCGGACATGGCCGCCGGTAACTGCTTCCGGGGCCGTTTTTTGCGGCCGATCATGGCCGCCGGTAATTTTGCCAGTTTTTGATTTTTCCGGCCGTTTTTCTTGTGTTCCGGCCGTTTTTTTCCGCCGCTAATTGGCTGTTTTCTTGTAGTGAATAAATTATCATTAATATTAATTATTTAATTCCTTTTTTTTATTAAAGCAATTGTCCCGTGTTAATTCGTAATTTTTTTTACGCATGTTAATTCATAAGTGTTTATTAACAAAAAATATATCTTTATAATCTGTTTACGTAAACTAACTTATAAAACTTATAATAAATCAATCTAAACGGGCTCACTGTGTTTTCTTATATTTTTTTCTTCTTTTATTTTTAAACTCATAAGTAAGTATCTTCTTTTATTAGATTTCTTCTATTTTTATTTTGGCTTAATTACATATTTTGTCCCTTATGTTTATTTTAAGTTTCAATTTGGTCCTTTAGGTTTAAAAAATTTTCAATTTACTCCTTTTAATCAAATTTCCGTTTAAATCGTCCATGTAACTAACAAATTTGCATACATAAACCACTTGGAAAGGCATCATATGAAAGTTTTAGACGAAATTAACTCAAATTTTAACAAAAAGTTGGAAAAAAATTAACTCAAAATTTAATTAAAAGGACGAACTTATGTTGATATCAGTAACATAAGAGACCAAATTGAAACTTTTAAAATATAGAGAGTCAACTTGAAATCTAAAATAAAAATAAGGGAACAATATACAATTAAGCCTTTTATTTTTTATATATAAATTGTTATATATTAGATTGAGTTACTATTTCTTCATTCAATTTATTCAAAAAAAAAAGAACGTTAGTACTATTTTTTATGCCGTATCTTTTATATTTACTTTTGTTCCTATTTTTATACGTCAATTTCTTTTAATTAATTTTTTAAAATATATTGGATTGATACTTGTTTATACGTCCATGTAACTAACAAATTTGCATACATAAACCACTTGGAAAGGCATCACGTGAAAGTTTTAGACGAAATTAACTCAAATTTGAACAAAAAGTTGGAAAAAAATTAACTCAAAATTTAATTAAAAGGACGAACTTGTGTTGATATCAGTAACATAAGGGACCAAATTGAAACTTTTAAAATATAGAGAGTCAACTTGAAACCTAAAATAAAAATAAGGGAACAATATACAATTAAGCCTTTTATTTTTTATATATAAATTGTTATATATTAGATTGAGTTACTATTTTTTCATTCAATTTATTCAAAAAAAAAAGTTAGTACTATTTTTTATGCCGTATCTTTTATATTTACTTTTATTCCTATTTTTATACGTCAATTTCTTTTAATTAATATTTTAAAATATATTGGATTGATACTTGTTTTGATATAGTTTCCGATGCTATTTTTATGGGAATATTTATTTCATGCTTGTCTTTTTTTTTTCTTCTTCCTATTTTTATTTTATATTTTTTTTGTTTAGAGTTAAAATTACATTTAAGGGCATAAATTCTGAAATATTATTAAACTTTATTGGACAAACTTAAGATTTTAGTAGTAGTTTCTTTTAATATATTGTAAGTAGATTTCAGAATTATCCTTAGTGTCAATTTTTTTGTGCTGGTATAATATTTCTCTAAAGGTCCGTTTGGATTTGAGGAAAGAAAGAGGGAGGAAAGAAAATCACGGATATCAATGAATGAACCTAGCTAGACTAAAGTTTGTCAAAATTCATTCATTGATTTACGTAATTTTCTTTCCTTCCTCTTTCTTTCCTCTCTTCCAAACGGAGCATAAATCCAACCAATTCTATGATTCACGTTGTCCCATTTGTCAAATCAAAACATTCAAAAAAATAAGCAATGGAGATTTTTTTCTTTTGGCTTTATCATCTTTCAAAGGGGAGAAAATTACTTTAGTGCGACTATATTGCTTCTATGAACGTATCATTTCTTAAGTCTTTGGTTTATACTCCACACGTGCTTCTGAGTCCATTTTTTTACTTTTATTTCCCCATTTTTATTCGACACTATGCACAATCAGAAAAGAAAAACAACTTAAAATACAAGTCTTAATTTATACAATATTTTATTTTTTTATTTAAGTTGAAATTCAATTACAACGTTAATTGTTGTATTTTTAGAATATTCCTAAAAAACTAATGATTTATTATGCCACAATCATCATTTAGGTTCCAACAAGACTATGTTATATTTGAGCTTGTTTGATTTTTTTTTTTTTCTCAGCGACAATGTGGTGTGCTAAGTGAAAATTAATGGATATGGAAGGAGGCAAATAAAAATTGGTTTTCATGTGATAAATTTTAAACGTGTGGCTTAAATATTCACATAAAAAAGTATTTTGAATAACTCGTCATATTTAATCTAACAATTGAGATTTAGTGTAAGTGATGTTTTAATTCACACATGGTGTCAGTATATCCCATATTCTATATCTATATATGAAATGTGATGACTTTTTTTCATAATAAATAAAAGAAATAAGTGATGAAATTCATGTTCTCCTTCGAGGCATAGATGTAGCATTTCCAACAAAAAAATCGTCAATCAAAGTCTCAAGGTCGTCAGGATGATACTTGATATACTTGTCGATATGTTTGCCTGATTCTAGATAATGCTTGAATCTTCCCATAAAGGAGCGGTACGCAGGTATGACCAAAGAGCATATTGAAACTCTTAGCTCTGATTGAAGTTGTTCATCGCTTACGATCCAACTGCTTTGTGTCTTGTGGATCTCTTCAAACATGGAATTAAAGCACTTAAACCTCTCTCTCAAAATTTGCTTGGACACTTTGTTCCCCTGCTGTTGCAAACCATCGGGGTTGAGGCATTGTACCACCTTGGTCCAAGTCTCTCTCTGATAACTCTTATGGTGCAACCTCAAACTTGATTGCATCCTTCTACACCAATTGTCGCCCATGGACTCGTGAAGATCAACACACCCTTTAATCTTTTGTACTATGTATCTTCCATTGTTCATTAGAAAAATACAACGTAAAGCCATATCCCTATATAGCATGGATTTTCTTTCAGTATTTACATCTAAAAGGTCCATAATTGTCATCAATTGAACCACAAAAGGTGATTTCTTTGGCGTTTCATCCAATTCTTGATCTTCTGATGTATTATTTTCTTCATTTTGAATCTTTGTGGTGGTAGTGGATGTACCCTTATTATTATTAACAGAATGACGATCAATAGTAGTAAGATAATGATTCGTAAAATATTGACAAAACACTTGCTCTAATGTCACTTTGTATTCACATGCATATTTAAGATAATTCATTACATAACGAGTCAATGGATGAACCGCACCGTAGGGGATTGGAATCCTTTCATTGTCACCCTTAATGGAGTTTTCCAAATCATAAAACATTGCCACAACAGCCTCTACGATCCCATGCTTTGCTGCAGCCAGTTCGTACCCCAAATATTTGGCACACTGCTCTGAACCGTCATCATCAATGAGTACGACGACAGACTCCACTTCATCCCTTAAGGTCTCATACATATCAAGGAATTTGAAAAGTTTTTCTGGTGATGGCTTGGTTAAAACAACTGCTTGTGCAAAGTTTAGAAAGTTGACGATGACAGCTTGGGCAATATCACTAAATACGACTCTAGAAATATGTGGCTGATTTGAAAATATTGAATTATATAGCTTTCTTTCAGCGTTGAAGAGAACACTAGTGCAATGCCGAAACACTCTGTTCCATGTCGCAATTTCTCCTTCCAACAACCCCCATTGCATTTTATAAACCTCGTCCATCCTTATGCATGTGTATCCCAATTTTTGCAACACATTTTTGAAAGCAATTCGTCTAAAATTGGTAAAAGCCATGCAACACTCTGTATGATAGCCCACATTGATCATGACAGTCACAATCTTGTTTAGAACGGAAAGGTCTTCCGTAGAGAAAGTTGGCAATAAGTCGTCGTCATCCTCCTCACCCTGATCATCATTTGGGTTGTTGGGCTTTAGAGATAATTCCCTCTCATCTTGAAGTTGAAACTGAAGCTGAAGGGAACCAAAGGAGGACGATTTCTTGGGTGGTGGTGTTGGTCTGCAATTTTTGGATACGGGGTCTTGTAAAAGAGCACAAAGGTTATTCTCTAAAATAAACATAACTCTTTCTAGGATAGAGCTTGTTTGGTCTAAATAGAAATCACTCAAGTTCAAGGTGGTAGAGAGCTTAAAGATGCGATCCACCATATATAGAAATGAGTTGTCATCCTTTGGATCTTTTCCAAATTTGCTTCTTCTTCCGTTACACCGTTTATTATATTTATCCATCGTAGATTCTAACAATTTGTGCAACACAGCGACACAATTTGGAACTTCTTCCCTATAACTATGATCAGTTGTTGCGTTATCGAGAAAACAATCCACATCCTCCAAAACCTGTGAGAGAGGGACCAAATCATCTAATTGTTCATGAAGATTATCCCTCTCTTCTTCCCATTGTTGCCTTTCGGTGTCCACAACATTATTTGTTCTTGACGAGAAGCTCCACAACTTGTCCATTGACCGCAACAAAACTCACCTGCAAGCTAGCTACAAAATAATTTGACCCTCCACATGCATATTATAATTTATTACGTACCATCGTATAAATAAGTATCAAGTTTTGAGTGAAAATAACGTAATCAAATTCAAGATGAACAATGAAAAAACTTGATTGTTTTCCATTGCGTTCACCTCTTTATATCTAAATGAGAATTGTTTTCTTTGAAACGACCAATGGAATGTTAGATTGGATTAATTGTTCATTCTTCTTGCTTTTGTGTTAAGTATTACATAACTATTTTATTTTCCATGAATGTTTTTGTCTGTATTTTTCTTTCTATTTTATTTCACTCCAACTTTTTAGGTGGAAAGATGATGTGTGGAGTGTTTTGACCAATGACTCAAATGTGAGGGCATTCCGATCATTGTGCACAACGTACATCCATCATTTTTCATCTTAATATGGGAATTTCTTACTTTTAGTATTATTATAATATAAAATATATGTATCTACAATATAATATACTATATAAACATTTTTAGTATAACATAAAATTGTACTCATGTTGTTTATCATCACCATAATTATTTAATGTCATCATATTTATAAATGACAATCAAAGCAATTTCTAATAAATATAAAAAAATAGGCTCTTTTAAGTATATTGTCTACTAAACACAACACCAAAATTTATTTACCCAACATTCTTCATTTAGTTTATTGTTGTTTTTGAACGCACACTATGCACACAAGGTTGTTGTGAATTCGACGATAAACTCACACAAATAATAAACTGATGTGTAGGGTAAACGTAACAAGCAACCAAATAATGAACGGGATAGAAACGATGATGCAATAATTCAAGGCAATAATGGCGGAAGATAAAGAACACGATAACAATTTGTTTACCCAATTCGGTGTTAACTAACCTAGTCTGGGGGAGAGAACAACTATCCGTTCTACTATGATCAAAGAGTCACTTTACAGGAAATTCTCAATTGAGTTACAAGAATTAATCCTAATTCTACCCAAAAACTCAATCTCTTTCCGTGGCCAAGAGACTCAATTTGATCTAGTCTACCCAAGGTGATTATGTTTGTTATTTACTTTCTCGCACTTTAACAACGCATTCTCGTAATCTGGCCGGATAAGCGGGAGCGCCCATAGAATAAATATTAGGGTTTACTTTAATATTTGTCCGGAACTAGTAGTAAATATGCTAGGTGAATAGAGACGGTAACATCCTGAACTAGTTGTGAACTGAGCAATTAGAGGAGAAATCAGAAACTAGGTGTGAACTGAGCACTTAGAAGCTGAATAGCCCGAAACTAGGACCTAGAGGCATTGGATGTGTGAAGGATATAATGCATGTATAATGTGACACATCGAGGTTAGGCTCTCGTAGGTACCTTAGTTATTAACGTAGAGAAACTTCATATACATAGGGTAATAGTAAGATATTACCATAACAATAATAAAGTTACCGCCGAATAATAATCTAAAACACTATGTTATACGTCGATTATGCCAAATATGAAGAAGAGAGCAAGTCCAACCACCATACCTATCATCTATGTTTCTGAATCATTTATCTTGACTTTTCTGCAAGCATTCCGCTATTTTTATAAAACCTTTTTCAAAAATCAAGCGAATGCAAAACCACAAGCTTAAATAACGCTAACGATACTTTGGCACGATCCCTGTGGATACGAATTCAACACCTAAAGTCACTACTAGAAAAATTTTAAATACCGATGGACAAAATCTGTCTCTAAAATGCAAATATTCTGTCACTAAACATGCTAGAGACGAATTTGATGCCGTCGGTAATTTCCTTGTCTCTAAACTATTAGAGACGGACAAAATCTATCTCTAAAATGAAAATATCTGTCTCTAAAATAAATATATCTGTCTCTAACTGTTTTTTCTGTCTCTAATTCCATCTCTATTAGAGAAGAAATATATCTCGTCTCTAAATTCCGTCGGTATTTCAACTTTTTCTAGTAGTGAGTGTGATTTATTACTCGACGACAGACTGGTGCACTTGCCAGAATGCAGTCAAGTTACAAGAATTAATACTAATTCTACCCAAAAACCTAATCTCTTTCTGTGGCCAAGAGACTCAATTTGATCTAGTCTACCCAAGGTGATCCCACAAGATGATCCCAAGAATGATTTGCCCAAACCCCTAGGATCCTAAATCCCTAACCTTGCGTGGTGGCAAACCCTAATTCTCTACATCTTGTCACTCTCTTTTTGCTCTCCCCAATTTTTCTATGAATAAACAACCTCTATTTTTAGAAAAATATATGCCTATTATTTTAAAAGCAATCTTTTAAAATAAAACCAAATCTCATATTGTTTTTAAATATATCCAATTTAAAACCAAACACAATCCAAGTCAGATATTCTTCAAAAATATATTTTTCCACAAAATCTACAATATTCTGACTTTCAATCTTAAAATTTTAAGGTATATCCAACAATTAATAAATATACTAGCAATATATCTATTGAATTTTGTTCATTTCTAAGATTAATAGATACATTCACATCTTTATGACATAGAAATGGAATGAATTAACGACTAAACTTTTTAGATAATCCTCTAAAAACAAAACTTTTATGATGATATACTCCTACTATTATACAATCTTTTTATGATATATTCTCATTGGTCAATTTTTAATTACAAACTTTTTGTTTCGCATCATTTCAATTTTGAAGATTGAACCTTCATTTTTGCCGTTGGCTCCCAAATATTTTGATATGCTAATCAGTTATCACAATTAAAATTTAAAAGTTACCAAACTTTGCCAGTGTTTCTATATAACTCAATTTAGGCAAGACACTTGTGTTCATCGGTTAATTAGTTGATTATATGTGTAATGACTTATATATATGTGTGCCTATAGTTTCCGAATTTTTTCTTAAAAAAACTTCTATTTGTCTTCAACTACTTTTTTCAATTTATTCTATTCCTCTTCATATTTTTTTATATATTTATTTTGTTATTTTGAAAATTTAAAAAATATTTAAATTATCTCATTTTTCAAAAAAATAAATTTTATAATTTTTTTATAATATTTTAAACATATGTAAAAAAAATGTCTAAAAAATTTAACAGATTTAAACTTATATCATTTAATGATGTTCTTTGTAGATGAAATAAGTCTCTTCGACCTTAATCAAGATATGAGTTCTATATCTGACTTGAACATGAAATCATGTTAAAAAAATTTAAAGAAATTTGCTGTCTAATTAGATTCTACAAAGCTCGAGAGATTAATATTTATAATTACAAGCAAAATAATATCTGATTTATGCTAATAAAAATATTTTAAAAAAGTCGATAATTTTTTAAAGAAAAAAGTTAATTTAAATTTTTTTTAACCAAGAGTGATAGAGAGAGTTAAGAGGAGAAAATGGGATGGAGAGGATTGATTAGTACGAGATCTTTCCCTCCCTCTTAGTCTAATCAAAGTCTTTCTATCTTGTAAGGACTACTGCTAGTTGTTCTTTCTTGTTAAAATTGTAATAATCCCAAAAGCAAGCAAACTGCCTCCTCTGTTCTAACTTCTAAAGGCTTCTTTCTGCCATAAACCACGAAAGCAAGCTTTTCATTTATCATTTTTTTATATATTAATTAATAATTAGAGAGTCGAATCGAATCTATTTGTTTGTTGTTTTAGAATTGGAAGATGACTTGAGCCTGCCCTTGATTGCATAGCCGGCTTCGGAAATCCATCCGGGATTAAATGGGTTGTTTTTCGTGTTTCGATTCGAAGGAGGATGAGAAGCTGAATCCAAATCCTCAGCAGCAACAGCAGCAGCAGCAAGAAACCCATCATCACGATCATAATCTCCCCTCTCATGTTTCCAGATTGCCCTCTGCAGCCTCTGGTTAGTTGGTTAGTTAGTTAGTTATTCTGTATTATTTATTTGTTTATATTCCAATCGAATCCGACTCAACTCGTGTGGTTGATGATGATGATTATGATCTCATTCTCTTTCTGATCTGATGATGATTATGCCGAAGAGCGAAATGAATTCATTCATTCATTCATTCTTTCTTTCTTTATCTGCATCTTCTCTTCAAATATTTAAGAAATCAGATCCCGTGTATTACTATTGTATTGTATTGTATTGTATCCTATTTGAAGTTGAAGTTGACTTTACCTTACCACACCATAAGTAGTCAGTAACCATGGATTGGACAAAGCAAGCTAGCTATCCCTTGATCACCTCTTATGCTTTTTTCTGTTCAATTCATATCATCACTCACCGCCGAGTTTGGCCTGTGAGAGCTAATTATTATTAATTTTACGTTGTGTTGCCTAGCAGGAGCAGAGAAACTGCGGTCAACAAGTAATGGAGGAGCATCCAAAAGGGAATTGACTGCTGCTCTTAAAGACGGGCCGCCTGGCCAAATTGCCGCTCAAACTTTTACTTTCCGTGAACTTGCTGCTGCAACAAAAAATTTCAGGCCTCAGTCCTTTTTAGGGGAAGGTGGTTTCGGAAGGGTCTACAAGGGACGCCTGGAAACTACGGGTCAGGTATTATATTATAATTTTTCTTTCTATGCATCTTTTATTCAACTCATCATTATCTTATTCTATCATACAAATCATATGGATTGGTGATCACTCAGTCCTCATGTTTGTTCACTTACCTATACAGGCTGTTGCTGTTAAGCAGTTAGACAGAAACGGTCTCCAGGGTAATCGGGAGTTCCTTGTGGAGGTTCTCATGCTCAGTCTTCTACACCACCCTAACCTTGTCAGTCTCATTGGATACTGTGCGGATGGGGACCAACGCCTCCTGGTTTATGAATTTATGCCGTTGGGATCATTGGAAGACCACCTTCACGGTATGATTGTGTTCTTTCCTCCTCATATTGGAATGTGACTAGAAATTCTTTGTTATAGCCTTGTATTTTATTTTTATTTCCTTATAATATTGGTAATTAGTATACTCTTTTTTCACAAGTATCGTGAACTGAACACAACCCAGTGACAATACGTTTGAAAAATCAGAGTCTCATTAGTATTTGGGAATTCTTATGCATTACTAGTACAAATGAATTTGATATTATAAATTGTCTGAAGTTTTGGATGTCTGAGCAAATACTAACGGTCAGATGTTACATAATCTTAGATACATGATGAAATTATGGTATAGTTTAAATTATTACTGTATATTTTGCAACACAGAAAAATATGATTTGATACTTCTAAAGTAGGTAAAAAGGGAAGCAACCTCAATTTGCACCAAGGCTCTCCTTCATTCATCTTTTAAATAGCTGTGATAAAATTAAGTTACGTAGTAGCAAGTGTATTCTAGGACATACCCGACTTTCTCTTTTAGAATCTCATTTCTGTTTAATGAGTGGCATGTTCATGCTGGGACTGGGTAACCAACTAACCATGGATAAGTTCCTGTAGATTAGCACTTGTTCTCTGCAGTGTGTTACTTGTTTTTCTTCCATACCAACTTAAATGTGATAACAAAATTTCCCTTTTGGTGCTTTTGATTATTCCACAACTTTTTCTCTTTAACTTATTGTGGTTATAAATATTTGTTTGTGGTTTTTGCCTTGTACGGAAACACCTGTGCATCTATGCTCATGGTGTTATGTGTTTTTAGTTAATATTTTCTGTGCTGTTCTTTTCAAATGTATATGACTATAGCTGACTGTTACATTACATAGAAGCTGGCAGTAGGATCTAATGATCATGAATTGAATTTGTAGCTTGCTCAGAAAATCATCTGCATCATTGATCGGGATGATTTATTGTGGTATCCCTCAAAAGTTCTCGCTTAGTGTCAGCAACAATAAGAGGCAGTTATAAAATGAAAATTGAAATTAGTTTAAGCCTTGATACAACTTGGTAGCTTTTCTTGGTTCATAATCTCTCTCTCGCTCTCCCTCTCTCCCCTATTTAAGTTTGTGCGTTGAGGGAAAGGCGGGTACATCTAAGCCTCTTCACTTGGCGGGTAAGATTACACACATCTACCCTTCTCAGATGGAAGTCTCATGCATTGGGCAGCCATATATTATTTATTGAGGATTTGATGTAGAGGGGATCTTTGGGGATTAGCTTTTGCATGGGAGCCAAGCTTTTCGAAAGAGAACACTAAATATTACTCCGTTATGGATAAAAGTAGGATGCTTTAAGGGTCCTTCCAAACTTTCATACAATAAAATTTAAATTAAAGAAAAGATTTAAACAATTCAGAATTATGAGTTAACTTGCTAAAATAATGAGATAAGAATTTACACCAATTGAAAGTAAGATAAATTATATTATATTTAAAATTTGAAAATTATGTAGAGTTTATTTCGGAAGCGCATATATATATATATAGGGGTCATATCTAATGAGAATGCTATTCTTTTTATGTGAGAATGATAAGAATGCATATTAGCCGTTAGATTAAATTATAGGGCCGGAATGAAAATATTTTTCAAGTTAGTCGCGCGAGTTACTTTTCTGTCTATGTGCTCCAAAATACTTAGAACGCCTTTTTATCTTCTCCTCTTCCCCAAACATACCATCGCCGTTGCCAACAACGAGAAACAATCTCCAGTACTAGCTTTCTCCCTTCCTTTTTTCAATTTTTATTTTACTTTTTGTAAATATCTACTTCACCCATTTATATTGAGTATGAATAGACCATTAAATTTCAATAAAGAATTGAGATGAAAAAGTGGAAGAAAACCCCTTAAGTAGATGAAGATGCATTTAAAATAAATTGAAAATTATCAATGTAAAAAAGACAAGTCATATGCAGATGAAGATTCAGTTAAAAATTAGATTTTATATGGCCTTTAAAATCTTCAAGTGAATATTTCTTATGCTACGGGAACTTCTATACAATCCAAAACCACCACAAATGGTATTATGTGTGGTGTGGTATTAGCGTCGTCGTCGCCAGTAGCCATGTCGTTGGTCGTGTGTGTGGTGTGGCTGGCGCTGTGGTTCCTGGAAGCTGATGAGGCGGTTTCAACATGGAACAAACGGCAAATGAGTACTAGAACTTGGAAGAGGAGAAGATAGGCACGTCAGGAATTAAATTTACCTTTTTAATCTTGGCTATTCATTCTTATCTAAGGGTTCACAAGTATTCCTATCATTCTCACATAAAAATTTCATTCTTATATATATATATAGGGAGAGAGAGAGAGTTGGGCCGAAAGCCTCAATAGGTAGGTACGTTTTAGCTTTCTTATATGGAAAATAATACCAGAGATGTATGTAAGAATTGAATTTCTTGGTTGGTAGAAGATAAAGTAGAGGTAATTGCAAGTTCGAGGTGTCATAAAGTATCAGATTTTGTCGCTAATGAAGCTTCCACAAATCTATGCCATAGATACAACAAGAGGGATGGACCAATGCATCTTGAACTTCTTCAGGGCTCCGTGTTAGCTCCTTCAAGAGATAATAGAAAGAAGAATAAAGTTTTAAAACTGGAACTTTTATACGTATGATCAACTCTAAAGGTCTTCTGAGAAGCCTGATTAACTTAGTGTGTGGAATGGCCTTTCTTGTTGATTCCAAGTCATAGAAAAGAAATATCATACATTTGGTAACATTGTATTGTCTGCCAGAGGTGTTTCGGTTTTTCCTTCACTGTATTTGTACTCTGATGATTGGGAAATGTTCCTAAATTTGGGAAAAATGGAGGATAAATGATGGTTGTTACATCACTGTGTTCTTAGTAATAATGCACTTAACTGCGTAGAAAAAAATAAAATAATAATGCACTTAACTTGATAATAAAAAGCGTTTATTCATTCTGTTCAAAAACATGTGTTTATTCATTGTTCGTGTTTATTCATTGTTCATTGACTCATGCAGATCTCCCCCCTGATAAGGAGCCATTAGATTGGAACACTAGAATGAAAATAGCTGCTGGTGCTGCAAAAGGATTGGAATACCTCCATGACAAGGCCAATCCTCCAGTAATTTATAGGGACTTCAAGTCATCTAATATATTACTTGATGAAGGTTATCACCCAAAGCTTTCTGACTTTGGTCTGGCGAAGCTTGGTCCTGTTGGGGACAAATCACATGTTTCCACTCGTGTCATGGGAACTTATGGTTACTGCGCTCCTGAGTATGCTATGACTGGACAACTGACTGTAAAATCTGATGTATATAGTTTTGGGGTAGTCTTCTTGGAGCTGATTACTGGCCGTAAAGCCATTGACAGCACCCGGCCCCATGGAGAACAAAACCTTGTTACATGGGTACTTCTCTGATATTTCTTGTCATTTTAAGTTAATTTAGCTTGCATCAACTTATGGATGTATAACAATAGAGTGGCAATGATGGTTTCATATTTTTGAGCAGGCACGGCCGTTGTTCAATGACCGTAGGAAGTTTCCAAAGTTGGCAGATCCACGATTGCAGGGTCGGTATCCCATGCGGGGTCTTTACCAAGCTCTAGCTGTGGCATCAATGTGCATTCAAGAACAGGCAGCTGCACGTCCTCTGATTGGGGATGTGGTAACGGCCCTCTCTTATCTAGCCAACCAGGCACATGACACTAACAATGCCGGCATTGGTAATAATAAGGGAGCTAGAGATGATAAAGGTGGAAGAATATTACAAAATGATGAAGGTGGAGGATCTGGACGCAGATGGGATTTGGAAGGATCTGAGAAAGATGACTCCCCACGTGAAACTGCAAGGATGTTAAACAGGGATCTTGATAGAGAACGTGCTGTGGCTGAAGCCAAGATGTGGGGAGAGAACTGGAGAGAAAAAAGACGGCAGAGTGTGCAGGGCAGTTTTGATGCTTCTAATGCCTAGTTTAGATTTTGCAAATCCGAACACCGTCTTCTGTAATATCTTGGTTGCGGCCATGTAATACAAGGTGAGTTTTTTTGGATCTCATCTTTGGTAGAGCTGGTCTATGACAAGTCTGAATGGCTCATTTTGTCGGGCTCTGATTTATTTGCAGTGGCTGCAACGAAACATAATGAACCTGGTACCAAAATGTTACTTTAGCCTTGTATGCACTTTGTTTTCCTTTATGTATTTCATTTCCCCCCGTTGGTTACGGGCATATTGAAGTTGTACATTATTTGCTAGTGCTAGCCCTACTAGGAGTGCAAGGTTACAAAACCGGTGTTTAAAAAGAAAATGCTGCCGTAAAAGCATGCACTGATGCAAGGATAAAATACTAGTTCTAATTTGTTTCGAGGTTTTGCTCTAGCTAAATTGAGAGATTCCAATATTCTAAGTAAGCTCAAGCAGTTTGCAATAATTTTGTTATCCAACTAACATTTAATTATCAGCAAACAAAAACATTTAACTAGAAGTGGCAAAATAATTAATTTATCAACCATCTAAACCGGGTATCCAAAGGAAAAGGTGACCAAAATACCAGAGGATATTATATGTCCATTTAATGACTTAGTTTTACTTTTGGTTTGCCAAGTTTTTCAATTTTACACCGGAGATACGCCACTAATGTTGCACACGTGCGACAGCAGCAGCGGTGGTTTTTTTTGTAATACTCCCTTGTTTTCTGCAATGGGAAGCTGCATTAGCTGTTGAAGGCTTCCTATTAGTGAATTAGGGTTTTAGAAAATGGGTCATTTTCCTTAAACGTGGCTTTTGTGTGCTTCTTTCCCCCCACCCCTACACCTCTCATGCCCCTGAAATTTAAACATTAACCTTGTGCTCAAATTCTAGAATTTGCAGCGTGTTTTGTTTACTTCGGGCTGCGAGAAACCAAAATGAAAACATAAACATTACATTAGAACAAATTCAACCATACACACTGCAATTTCATCAAATGTTTTAGGACAAATTAAACTTGATAATATACCATGAACATATGTTTTTTAAATTTTAAGAGGGGTGAAAGGTGGGGGTGAGGAGGGAAAGAAGCTAACTTTTATTTTAATTTTGTTTTATCTACTATAATATATATTTTAAAATTAATTTTAGTTAAAAATTGAAACATTTAAATATGTAAAAAATTAGTGTTTAAATTACAAAAAAGGTTAGAAAATTTATAATTTATCACAAAGTACAAATTTTAGTATAATAATAGTTATTTATCTTCTTTTTTTAATTTTTTTTATCACAAGTAGAAATTCTATAACTTTTTATATTGCCCAGTTTCATTTAGTAATTTAATATACTTTTCATAAAAAAAGTAAGACCTTTATAAAAAAAATTCATATTCACCAAAATTGTAAAATTAAACTTCCGTATCATGAGTTGAAAAGTAATATTCCCTCAAGTTTCATATATATAAGCAAAAATTCATTTAATAATTACGTACCTAAGAAAAATATTAAAAGTAAATTTTAGTTTATGCGAGATTGAGGAGTATTAAATTTAGCAACAAGTTTACTTTTAAGAAAAACTAAAATATCTTAGAATGAAATATTTGACTTTGTAAGTTTCATGTTTTGTTTATTCTAAAAGTGTTAGGTATAAATTTGACCTATCACATGTCCAAAACCATTTTAGGGTATGATCTAATCTAACCTATTTAAAAGTCTGATAAAAATTTAAGTGTTTCTCTAAAAAAAAATTCATTATTTTTTTATGGCAGTCTACACCACTTTTACAAATAGATTTATAAGTAAATATATCATGAATGTTATTGAGACACAGCTTTTCATTCACAAATATATATACAAGGGTATTTCTGTAATTTTCTATTTTTTCACTTTTTTCTTTTTTATTTTACAGCATCTTTTTTTTTTTTTCTTTGAGTTTTGTTTCTCTCTCAACCGTGCTTCACCACCACTCCGACGTTGCCCGTGCTCACCACCACTCTGACGCCGCCCGTGCTCACCACCACCACCACACTGAGAAAGATCTGAGAGAGATTTTTCCACCATCAGCATCATATAACAAAGAGAATTAGATCCGATGAGTGAGAGAGATAGTAGCCGGATAAGAGAGAGGGACCGTCGGAGAAGAGATAGATGGTCGCCGAAGTAGAGAAAGAGGATGATCGAAGAAGAGATAGATGGTCGCCGGAGTAGAGAAAAAAGATGTTGTGAGAGAGAGATAGAAATCCGTTAGAGAGATGTCGGCGAGTTGAGTAACGAACCGCCGTGAGGAATAGTGCTGGTTCGTACAGAGGCGTGGCGGTGATAACCCGTAGAAAGCAAGAACAACATCATGGATCAGAGAAGAGAGAGAGAGAGGCAGGTGACGTGTTTCAACGAATAAAAAAATATAAATGAAAATTTAAGTATAAACAAACAGTAAAGTATGTGTGTGAAATTTGTGTAACTAGTATCCAGACCCGTGCCAAGCACGGGTAAAAATACGTTTATAGAATAATTAACTTATAAATAATATATTTTAATATTTTTTACTTTATATCGAATAATTAAAATTTTAATTGCTAATGAAAGATAATTAATGACAACAATGTAAATATTTACTCCCTCCGTTTCTTTTTAATTGTCCTTTTAGAAAGATAGCACCAAATTAAGGAAGTGTATTTTTGCATGTTATCTTCCTATTATACCCTCCTTTTAATCCCGAATAAATTCCTATTTTTTTGCCCACACTTTCTCTTTCCAATAAATTTAATAATTTATATAAAAAAAAAAAATTTAATATGTTATGTACCAACAAAAAAAAAAAAAAAAGATTTAGTTTTCCAAATATATAGCATTAATTGGTTTTATGGAAAAAGATAAGAGCAATTAACAAAGGGTATAATTGACAAATCATACCTATAAAATACAAAAAAGCCAATTAAATAGAAACGCGAAATATGATAGTAAAAGACAATTAAAAAGAAACGGAGGGAGTATAATTTATAATCTTATACTCCCTCCGTTTCTTTTTAATTGTCTTTTACTATCATATTTCGCGTTTCTATTTAATTGGCTTTTTTGTATTTTATAGGTATGATTTGTCAATTATACCCTTTGTTAATTGCTCTTATCTTTTTCCATAAAACCAATTAATGCTATATATTTGGAAAACTAAATCTTTTTTTTTTTTTTTTTGTTGGTACATAACATATTAAATTTTGTTTTTTTTTTATATAAATTATTAAATTTATTGGAAAGAGAAAGTGTGGGAAAAAAAATAGGAATTTATTCGGGATTAAAAGGAGGGTATAATAGGAAGATAACATGCAAAAATACACTTCCTTAATTTGGTGCTATCTTTCTAAAAGGACAATTAAAAAGAAACGGAGGGAGTATAATTTAATAATTAAAATGACAGTAATAATATAATATAATTATATCATCTATCTCAATATAAATATTAAAATAAAAATTAAATTGTCGCTACAAAATTTATTAAATATTCTTTAAATAATATTTTTTTGGATAAGAATCTTGAATAAATAGGTGAACACTCCTACTAATTTCGAAGGTAAAACTTGAGTAGAAATTACAGAAAAAAATGTTCGTTTATAAATATATAAGTAAAAATATAGATTATAATATAAATTACATAAACCTCCCGTATGAATAATGAATAAAAATATAAGTTCTCGTGGAAATTAAAAAATAAAAGTCTTCATATTAATATATGAATAAAAAATTCAAAAAGAAAATAGGTTTTTGTATTAATATATGAGTAGAAGTATATGTCGCCGTTACAAAAAAAAAAGGCCTCCGTATTAATGTTTGAGTAGAAATTACAAAAAAAAAAGTCTTCATATATTAATATATGAGTAGAAATATAGGTTAAAGTATAAATAATTCCGTATTAATATATAAATAGAAATATAAATCTTTGTAAAAACTAAAAAATAAAATACTCCTAATATTCTTTTTGTAATAGTCCTCCCTCTTTTTGTACAAAAAAATATCCTCGTATTAATATATTAATATATGAGTATATAAATACAAATGGTAAAAATGTAAAAGATAAAGACAAATAATAGGAATGGACTATTAAATACAATAGAAAATATTGTGTCAAAAAAAATACAATAGAAAATCATTTACATAAATTTTATCATAAATTAACCCTCCCATGTAAAACGACACTTTAGTTTTGAGCGCGATTGAAGAAATTTATAAAATGTGATGACTTTTATCATATCTTCCACTCGCTTTCCCGTCAATAATCCATAAAAACTTAAAATCATTTATATGAATTTTATAAAGAATTAACCCTCCCATGTAAAAAGACACTTTTATCATATCTCTCACTCTCTTTCCCGTCAATAGAAATTCATTTAGATATATTTTATAAAGAGTTAATCCTCCCATGTAAAAAGACACTTTAGTTTTGAGCACGATTGGACAAATTTGTAAAATATGATGACTTTTATCGTATCTCTCACTCTCTTTCCCGTCAACAATCCATAAAAACTTAAAATCATTTATATGATTTTTACAAAGAATTAACCCTACCATGTAAAAAGACATTTTTATCATATCTCCCACTCTCTTTCCCGTCAATAGAAAATCATCTAGATAAATTTTATAAAGAATCAATCCTCCCATATAAAAAGAAACTTTAGTATTGAGCGCGATTGAACAAATTTGTAAAAATGCGATGACTTTTATCATATCTCCCACTCTCTTTCCCGTCAATAATCCATAAAAACATAAAATCAAACGTATATATGTTGAACAAAAAATAATAATAGTGCAAGAATATTATGCGTAAATTTAATTTATATAAACTAATTCTTGACTAATATTTATTTTTTTCATGAAAGTGCAACATTTTTTTAAACGGTTATATTTTTTATTATATAATAACAAAAATGAAGGTAATAATGAATGTACCTACTAATTTAAATATAAATATTAAACCTTACAAAAAAAAAATTAATTGTGAAATTCAAATTCGGCATATATCCCTCTGCATTAAATTGGCATATTTTATTACCGAAAAAAGTTGAACATTTCTTTCTCTCTATTTTGGTCTTAAAATAAAAAATATTCTATAATTCTATATTAGGAATTTTTTTGATAAATTATCGGAAAAAAACAAATTTGGAATAACATTTATTAGTATTCTTAAAATAAAGATTATGCCGTTACTATTAGAGCATGAATTTCATAGTGGGTACTTATAATTTAAATATTGTTTTATATTTCCTCTGTGAACTTATATATGAAAAGAAAAACAGAGTATAGCCACATAAAGATTATCATAGTATAGCCATTCACAATCTTTACATTCTTTAAAATATTTGATGAAGTTCATCTCTATTACTTCAAAAAATAATGATACATGTTTTCTTGTTAACAAACTCACGTGTCAAATTGATAGTTTGTCACTCACAATATCAATTTGTTCAATAGAATTAAAATCAATAAATTTATTCAAAATGTCCTGAAATTGTATAGAAAAAAAATTAGATATAGTTGAATTAGAACTCTTCAATTAAGAATATAGTACGTAAGCTTCAAAATCTTGAAAAAAAATTGATTACATGCATAATTGCTTGTCTTTATACAATGGTCAACTTTTTCATTAATTTGATTATAATAATTTAATGTCAAAATAATTAATGATATAAGAGAATTGATTTAGTTATGTCGTGTGTATCAAATCTTGAAAAAAAATGTCTCAAATAATATGTTTCTATGTTTTCCAATTTTTGCTGAAGCCTTAAAATATTCCTTATGTTTTTCGTTGCAGGCTTAGAAGAGATTTTTCTTTTTGCAATATTTAGAGTAGGATGTCAATAGAATGGTGTACATAAATAGGATTTAGTTTTGTTCTAACGTAAGTTTATTATATTATCTCAATAAAATAATTTCCTGGCCGCTAAAAAAATAATATATTACTTTTTTTTTTACATTACCTGCAAAAATAATAGTATATTATAATCTTCACGATAAAAAATCTGCAAAAATTGAAAAGTATTGTTAATTATTAGGTATAAAAATGATAGACACGTACATATTAAAAGCAACCTAATGCATAGAAAAAAGTTATTGAGTTATGCATATCACACAAATTAAAAAAGTTGGTAGAAGGAGAATGAAACAAACAAATATATATGAAAAAAGCCCCCAAAATTCACACAAGACATGATAATAAAACATACCAAGAAAGCTGATTAATAAAATATCAAATAATAGGAGCGATAAAGAAAAAGAACAATCTGCGAATGAAGTTCAGTCATGAAAAAATGGTAAGATACTTACATTAGAATCGAGCAAAAACAAACGTGATAGAAAGAATAGACATAATTGTGTTTATATATAGAATTCTTTTTCATGATGAATCATGAGAATTGAAATTTCATTGCAATTCATTAGGAAATATATAATATCAAATCAGGTAATTGTGCTCTCATAATTGTGCTTTTAAAATTCGGTTTGACTTGAAAATTGAATGCCAACAAAAATCAAAAAATAATATTTAATTCATTTATTGCTAAAATAATATGGGAGAAGAATGAATGTGGGATTGCCACGTGTACATAAGACTTGAGAAAAAGGGTCTCAAATAATATATATATAGATGAATGTGTGTTATAATAGCATTTCTGTAAATATATCCTTGAGATTAACTTTTTAAGAACCAACATGATCATTTAGGGAATTTAACTTTATGTGACATCCTTGTATACAAAAATATATATGACAATATATTTTATAATAAATACATTTGGATGTTTAAATTACAGAAAATGTTAGAATGTTTGTGATTTATCATAAAGTGTAAAAAAAATGGGTTAGGATATATGTCTGCTGAAACAAAGTCTAAAATATATATATATATATATATATATATATATATATATATATATATATATATATATATATATAGTAGTTCCTTATTCATTCCGGTTGTCAAGCGGAAGAAGAGGGAGAAAGAATGGGCACAACCCCACCAGCAGCCCGCGTTTTCGACCCGAAAGGAATGGAAAATGAAACAAGAACAAGAATCTGTGTTCACTATCTATGGAGTGGAGTGACTATCCTTAATCTCCTCTTCCCTATCTCCCCCTTGCCTTTTTTTCTTTTTATCGCCTATATATATATATATATATATATATATATATATATATATATATATATATATATATATATATATATATATATATATATAGTAGTGATATTTGTACAATTAAAATGGTTGTCAAATAGACAATTTAGGCAAAATATGTGAAACAATAAAATAATAAAAAAATGAGTTGTAATGGGATAGTATAAAAGTAGTTGTTGGACAACTAAAATGATGTCAAAATAACATTTCTCATATATTTTTGATGATAAAAGTCTAAAATATTTCTTGACCAAAACAAAAAAAGTCTAAAATATTTTAAATTGAGGTCTAATGTAGATTGAAACATATAAACCTTTATCGGACAGTCTTATTTATTCTCAAATTGTGACATATGGTCAATTTGTATATATTCAATAGTATATTTTTTTATTCAAATGTAAAGACACATAAATTAATTTTTAAATTAAATTGAAGATTAATTTATAAAGAAAAAGTTCTCACTCTTGTCCTATTTGAAGTGTTATATTTACTTATGTTAAAACTATAGCATGAACGGTTCTATGGTGTAGTGGTTAGCACTCTGGACTTTGAATCCAGCGACCTGGGTTCGACTCCCGGTAGGACCTTTATTTATTAATTTTGTATATAATGAATATTTTTTTTTTTTTTGGGGAACATATAATGAATGGTTTTGTTACTACTAATATTTTATACTTTTCAAAAAGAAATAGAGCCAGCAAATTTGTTTGGCTAAGGAGAATGGAAGAGAACTACAAAACCCTAGAAATTGTGGAGAAAGCTCCAAAATCCGGTGTGTTGTATCTTAACCTGAATCGTCCCGCACAGCGCAACGCCCTGACGCACGATTTCTTCTGTGAATTCCCGAAAGCACTGTATGGACTCGATAACAACCCCGATGTCAAGGTTATTGTATTGTCCGGTGCGGGAAGCCACTTCTGCTCCGGCATCGACCTTTCCCTTTTAAAATCTACCGGCGGCGATTCAAATTCTGGGTCTGGGGAGAGTCTTCGTCGACAGATCATGGCGATGCAAGATTCGGTGACAGCCCTGGAACGATGCCGTAAACCTGTGATTGCAAGTATACACGGAGGTTGCATCGGCGGTGGTATTGATATCATAACTGCTTGTGACATAGTGATTGCAAGTATACACGGAGGTTGCATCGGCGGTGGTATTGATATCATAACTGCTTGTGACATAAGGGTCTGTACGGAGGAGGCGTTTTTCTCGGTGAAAGAGGTGGATTTGGCCTTGGCGGCTGATCTTGGAACACTTCAGAGGCTACCCGGCATTGTTGGTTTCGGCAACGCCATGGAATTGGCTTTGACGGCTCGAAGGTTCTCAGGTTTGGAGGCTAAGGAAATGGGTCTCATTTCTCGCGTTTTCCATTCCAAACATGAGCTGGATGAAGGCGTCAGGGATCTAGCTCAGGGTTGGTTTTCTTATTTATTTATTTACAACTACTGCTGTCTATGTTGTTTTCTTTCATTTCCTGTTTGTCCGTTTGCCTTATATTCATATGCCATTATTGTATATTTATTAATGAGATTCAACTTTTTGATGATTTGTGAATCACACTACACTACACTTGTTGATTGACAGCAATTGCTACCAAGTCTCCCCTTGCAATTGTCGGGACAAAGACTGTGTTGCTTAGAAGTAGGGACTTAACAATCGACCAGGGGTTGGATTTTGTTGCAACCTTGAATTCTGCCAGATTGTTATCCCCCGACTTAACTGAAGCAGTTATGGCACTGAGGCAGAAACGGAACCCAGTTTTTTCCAAGCTCTAATTCCAACTTGGTACTTGCTTACAGCTGCAGCATGTCAAGAAATAAAAATCAACTTCTTTTACTGCTTGCTCCTGCTATTCATTCTTCGTTATTCTCATTCCCTTATTTGTATGCATTATTACTAGTATTGAGGGGAAGTAAACATAAGCTTGTTGTAGCAAACAAAAATATAGCAGAAAAGAGAAAGCACAAGCACAATCAGACAAGATTAAACATTCCATGCCTCATTTCTATCCTTCCATTTTGTTATATAGTACTTCAATTCTACTCGCTTCCTCTCACCTCCTCATTTTCCATGCTTTTCCTCCGTTATTAACAAACTTGTTCTCTTCATTTTGTTGACTCAACTTTTTTAAATGCATTTGATACCAAAATAGATGCATTTAAACCTGATGCGACTTGCGAAAATGTTGTAAAACATCAACATGAAGTGTAAAATGTAAAATAGAAGCAAAGCAATGCAATAGAATTTCTTTTCGTGACCGGTCCTCCTCATGTGATCCATGCTTTTTTAACTTTACCTTCTTGCAGATTAAGTTGCGAGTGTGTAAAAATTGGAAAAATACCGTTGGCTATATGAAGTGCGAACTCAATTCACAGATTAACTAGCAAATCTTATAAAAATCTTTTTTTCCTCTTCACCCTTCCTCCATCTCCATGAAAATATTTTGAATAAACACCGCTTGCAAGTTAAAATGTGTACTCTTCCTTTACTCCCATGAAAATATTTGAATAGTTTATATAATTTTAAAGTGTGTGTGCTTGGTTGATGTTATGTTACAACAACTCTAGTGACCAATTAAAATATGGTCTTTGACGGTGGTTAATTTTAATTGGCCATCGGAGTAGCTGCAACATATTATCGATCAATCACACGCACCCTAAAATTCTATAAATTGAAATATATTTTTTTTATTTTTCAATCACCCACTCATATCGTATTACATTCAAAATATTTTATTCGGGTGAGGGAGACGAAAGGAATAGATTTTTGTAAGTTGCAAACTTAATTCACATTTTAAATAGTAAATTGAGTTTGCACATTAACTAGTGAGTTGTATTTTTTGAGAATAAAAAAATTGCTAACAATTTAAAAGGTTAAAGATTTGACTTTTTTAAAACCGAGGAATTTTTATTTTTTTTGACGTCTCCTTATCTATAAAAAGGTTAAAGATTTGTTGTTGATAAAAAAAATTAAATATTGAATTGTGTAATTTGAACAAGTGGGTTGAACAAAATTGTTCATCAACTTGAAACGAATAAATTTGAATTAAAAACATTGTTCATATTGAACTTGAGAATAGGTAGAGTTGAACTATTAATTAATAACGAATCGAATAAAACTTATCCAAGTTTGACTTAACTTTTTTATTTTGGTACAAGACTTGACTTATTTTCAACTCTAACTAAAAGCAAACTTGAAAAATTTGGAATGTTCATTATGGCTCAGATACCATGTACATGAAGGTTTTTTTGTTGAAACTTGGTGAAGTTATGTTCTACTTCCTCCGATCACAAATATAAATAAAAGTATATTTTTTAGATTTATTAAATAATATATATATATATATATATATATATTTTGGTCCGTATTATAATTCAAGCTATATGTTCAAACTTGATCCGTCTGAGGACCTTCGACGAAATTGCGGATCATTTGTTTTGTTTATTTGTGTTAAATTTATGTTTTTAATCTACTGTGTTCATTCCTAATGAAATATGTTGTTGTTTTTATCGAATATTTCTTTATCGTAATAATTTTATTTTTCCATTTTTCTTTATCGAATATTTCTTTATCGTAATAGTTTATATATGGGGAAGAACTTATGTGTTAACGATAACAACCAAAAGGTTGAAGATGGTCCACCGGCCCACGTGTCAATGTTTATCAATGTTGCTTTTAGCAGCATCTACCACTTGCTCACCATCATACAAATGCAGACAGCTAGGTGGTATAACCAAAAAAGTTTAGCAGGATAAGACAATCCCATTTTTGTTTGGAAAAGTCTCACTTCTGCACGTGTTCCCCCGGTGGGCCTACGGGCCTCTACTTCTCTATGACATTAATTTTGGCTAGTATACCATACCAAATTAGGACAAAAAAAAGTCCCTTGATGATTCCCATACAACATCCAACCATGGTGACCAAATACACCGATGGGTGCAGTATGAGTACGCCAACAAAAGACTATGCAGTCATTTACACACGAAATAACATAAACTAAACAAATTAAAACTACTAAAACAAGAAAGAGATAATAGTCATTTATCCCTGCAAAATAGACGAATTTGATTTACACCCCTACCTAATTCCCCCCCCCCCCAAAATAAACCTTGCAATTTAAAGATATTTTTAGAATTTATAGGATTAGTTTGTTATTTAAAGATTTAATTTATTTTTATGTAGCTCTATATAAAAGACATTTGACTAAAGCAGAAACTTGATCATCTACGAATCCGCTATTAAGTAGTGGATTGTGCTGTTAAGTAGCGGATGACTCTATGGTAGAAGTTGAAGCACATGAAGATAAATGGCCAATAATTTTTTTTTAAAAGTGATTTATTTTTTTAAAAAATAGATTTTTTTGCTGAAAAATCTGAATTTTTCCGACAAGCTAAATGGCCAATAAATTTTTACACAAACAGTATGAATCACCACCCGTGGTTCTTGGTGATTGTTCGGAGGTGGATGTGCGATGGAGAAAGCGAAGGGTTGCGTGACTTTGATGCACGGCTGTGTTATAATAACGATGGACGGGGAGCAGCGAGTGTTTAAGGAAGGAGGTATCGTTATTGAACAAGATAAAATCAAAGCAATCGGACATTCCCAACAGATTCTTTCTGACTTCTCCGAGGTCGCCGACCAAGTTATTGATCTCACCGGCCATGTATTGCTCCCCGGACTTATCAACACACATGTACACAGTTCCCAACAACTTGCGAGAGGCATTGCAGATGATGTTGACTTAATCACCTGGTTGCACCACCGCATTTGGCCTTACGAATCTAACATGACAGAACACGATTCTTACCTCTCTACTTTGCTTTGTGGTATTGAACTCATTCACTCCGGTGTAACCTGTTTTGCTGAAGCTGGAGGACAACACGTTTCTGGAATGGCCACAGCAGCCCAATTGCTTGGTTTGCGTGCTTGTTTAACACAGTCAACTATGGATTCTGGCCACGGTTTGCCCTCATCCTGGGCAGCTCTAACTACTCATGATTGTATTCAATCTCAAAAGGAAAATTATCACAAGTACAACAATACTGCCCAAGGTCGCATCAGAATCTGGTTTGGAATCAGACAAATCATGAACTCTACTCATCACCTGCTTCTTCAAACCAGAGATGCTGCTGCACAACTCAAAACGGGAATACACATGGTATACTATGCTATGCTATGCTATCCTATCCTATCTAGCTAATTCATTTCTCTTTCTTCTTTACATACTTGTTACTTGTTAGATAGATTTACTTATTTATTACATACCTTTTTTATTTTTTTTTTATTTTCAATTTTCAACATATATTATTGAGTAAAATTTGCATAATTGTCAGCATGTTGCAGAGATACCATATGAGAACCAACTAGTCGCAGATGTTCACAAAGTTAATCATGGAACTGTTACATACTTGGACAAGATAGATTTCCTTCAAAACAATCTGTTAGCAGCTCACTCAGTTTGGGTGGATGATAATGAGGTAATTTTTTTGCCTATAAACCATGATTATATACACCCATTTATCTTTCAACAAAACTCAGTTTCTGAATGAAATTTCTGTTCTTTCTTATTGACAATAAGTGGTAATGTAATGATGGTATACAAATAAAATTCACAATTGTTTCCAAGTATGCACATATATGAACTTTGTGAATCCAACAACAGACTTTACTAGAAATAATCCTTTCATCTCTTAAATGTGACAACTTTAAAAATGCATAATTTGTAGTAGAGATGCTCAATTCAGCAATGCAGTTTTCCTTGATAAGTATCGAGGGGTATACAGAACAAGAATATCTTCTTGAGGTGTGTATATTTGTTGGCAAAGTTCGACTAACAAGCCAACCCAACTAAAAAAGGGTATGAAAAAGCAAAATGGAAGTATCAATACGTACTATGGGATAAACTGACCTTCGTAGACTATGTTTAAAAGTTGTGTTGGAATGGTAATTAATCATACAGTTAGTGTAAGGAACACTGATTATTAATATTATTGCTCAAAATTTTCAGATATCTCTTCTTTCAAGGGCAGGGGTCAAAGTGTCTCACTGTCCAGCTGCTGCTATGCGAATGCTTGGATTTGCACCCGTAAAGGAGATGCTTGAGGCTGGTATCTGTGTTTCCTTGGGGACTGATGGGGCCCCATCAAACAATCGCATGAGCATCGGTTCATCTCAACTTTATACTTTTATAATTCAGTTTTGTTTATTTTTCTATTTTTCCTTGGCATTTCTCATTAATATCGTGTATACAAATATGGATTTTGATGCGAAGTAATTTTTATTTTAAATCCAATAGTAAAATACACCATGGAAACAACCTACATGCACGTGGTGGGATGGTTTTGTGTAAGCCAGTGTACATCAAACCCTCCCCCACACTGCATAGTGGTGGGAGTATCATGCCTGGGATAGAAAATGCTAAGCGGTACACTTTTAAAAAGAAATGCTAGATACAGTTTACCGGGTGGGAACTTTCATCAATAAATTATATTTGCAGTTGATGAAATGTACCTTGCTTCTCTAATTAACAAAGGACGGGAAGTTTATGCTAATGGAACTACAGATCCAACAGCACTGTCTGCCGAAACTATTCTTAGAATGGTTACAGTTAATGGTGCAAAGTCGGTACTATGGGACGATGAACTAGGTTCTCTTGAGGTTGGGAAAAAGGTTGGTATTGGTTCCGATTACTTAGCTATCATTTACCTAAAATTTGTGTTAATTTTACTTACTAACAAAAAGATACTAGACTCTTGAAGTAAACAATTGAGTGCATTTTCTTGAAACAATGGAAATACCAAAAGATTGTTTTCATTATTTTAGAAAATGCATCATCTCTAATCTCTAAATAGCATTTCATCCTCCTCTATCACAATTGTTTATTTTAGGAGTCTCACATCTTCTTATTAACAAGTTAAAATGAACACATATTTTAAAAAGGAAAACAGAAAATGTTTTCACAAAGTAAACGGGGCCTAAATATTTTTATTCTCATTGTTGTTGTTTTTGTTGTTCTTTTTTATTATTATTATTATTATTATTATTATTATTATTATTATTATTATTATTATTATTATTATTATTATTATTATTATGGTTTTCTCTTCCTCTTTTAACAAAGACTTATTACTAGAATACCTTTTAGTTGGACACAATCTACTACAAATATTTGAATTCAATGCAGACAACTTGGCGTGAGGAAGCAAGATTGCTAATCATTTGTTATTGTGCATAAAGTACAATTGAAACATGAAAAACTTGATATCTGTTAGCCATTAGATGATTCATTTTGTGAACTTTGGCAAACAATGAAGGTATGTGCGGAAAGTTTTTAAGATCATATGGACTTAAGGCGACAATTAAACCATCACTATTGTCAAACTTAGAACCATACTTCAAAGTTCAAACCAGCAACAGAAAATCGGAAATGGACTTCTGGTCAATACTTCAATATTGAGGCCAGCTCCGACTTTCTATCTTGTCAATACTTTCAATTTAGGCCATATCCGACTTTCTGTTGCTGTTTATCACCATTGTCAGTAACAAGCTGCCACCCATTTCCCAATGGAAACCTCAATAGAAAGTTCATGGTCCCAGTTTCATCCAACCATCAAAGACACCCACTGTTCGAAATCATATTGTGCCCATCCTGCTCCTGTTTGCACAAATCTCACATGCTACCATTTAGATTGTGTGCATTGGCGTGTTTGGCCGGAACTCAACTAAATTCTTAGTCCATCCTTCATGACCTAACCAGTGTCATAGTCTGCATTGAGCCCCTGCCCAGCCACCACTAAACTGTAAGTCATGTCTCACCTAATTAAGACAAATCCTCCATCAAAATGTTAGAGGCTGAGATAATTCACAGCCTGTTAGGACATAGGAGACAGGGAATTAGTTTGAAATAGTTTTCTAGCTAGTTAGAGGGGATTAAACAGGTATGATTTACAGTTTATTACCATTGAATAAACAGCGCTATAGCACAGTTGTAAGAGTTTTCTTTATTCTAGTATTGTCAATTGACGAATATTCTTCATTTCTTTGATTGTTTCTATTAATTTCTCATTTCTTTTAACTGAACGGTAGAGAGCATGTCAACCAAGACCTTTTTAAATTTCTCAACGGTGAAAGTATTGTTCATTAGATCACGTGTTGATACTTAACAGAATAGTATTGCCAAAAGAAAAAGTTGTTATTTTCCTGAAATCACGAGCATCACTATTCCAAATTCCTATTTGATAAATATGATACATTCATAGAGGCTTACTTTCCCCACCCCCAACATCAGTTCAGAAGTATGCATCCGTAAAAAATAGCAAATTGTTCATAAATTTACATATAAATGTGTACTTATGAACAATTTGTATTGTCCAAATCCACACTGTCTGGAACATGCGAGACTTTTTTAGTAGCGAGGGAAGGGTAAAAAGCAGTGCCTTCCACCTTATGCTCTTATCATGAAGAGACCACAATTTTTTTATTCATGTTGCCTTTATCATATACATAGCTAATGTTGGGCTAAACTTGATTGTGGTGCAGTCAAATGTGATTTCTCATGTTATGATCCAAAAATATTTGTAATCCTGTAACTTTTTATCCTAATTTGATTGTGATGATTTCTCATGTTATGTCAAATTCTACATATCGTTTGTGTGTGTGTGTGTTGTACCGTATCAGTGTATTTGGTCTACCCTAATATAGTAAGTCTGCTATGCTAATGTATTAGTGTTAAGAAGTCCCACATCGGTTGTGAGAAGGCCTGAACAAGAGTTTATAAGTAAGAGGCAATCCTCACCTTACAAGCCGGTTTTGTGAGGATGAGTTAGGCCCAATACTAATTTCTAATATGGTATCAGAGCCTCTCCAAGATCCGTTGGGCCACCCGTTATCGGGTCACCTACCGTTTATATCCACGCACCAAGCCCAATAGTGCTGGGCGCCCAATACTAATTTCTAATAATTAGGACGTTGGGCTGACCAAATGAAGGGATAAGCCATTAATCCTTTCACTAGGAAATGACATGACAAGATAGTTTGGGCTGACCGACTGAGTGGTAAAGAGTTTGAGGGCATGCCCTCATTACCCATACGGCCCAAGACATAAGTCTCGTGAGGAGCCCCATTCACTTTCTATATAAGGAGCCTGCCTTACCCTATTTTAGCTCTCTCCGATTCCCTGTTCACGATCATGTTATACTGAGACCGAGTTTGTCATTGGAGTGCCTTTTGTATATAATGTTGTAAAAAGACCAATGTACATGATTTTATTAGTAAATTCTGCTTTTTTCTCTAGCAACAGAAGCTGATGGTGCCTGTATTTGTCCTTTGTTAGGCTGACATTGTTGTTGTCAATCCTTTCTCTTGGTCTATGGTTCCTGTTCATGACTGGTACGAACCCACTACTTCTGGTCAAATAAAAAATCTTTTAATTACTTACTTTTTATGGCCTATTTTCGAATTAGATGACTATTAATATTCTTCTAGGGTGAGATTGATATTATAAAACGGTTAGGCTTTCCCAAGCATTATATAAAGCAATTGTGTGATTATGTGACAGAAGTTCTAAATCCTCTTGTAATATTGACTTGCTTAATACAGCTTCTTTATCATCATCATGTCATCCTAAAGTTGTTTAAACCTTATATATTTTGTTTAACCAATATGCAGCATCTCCAACATAGTGTATTGCATGCGAACAGAAAATGTGGTTTCTGTCATGTGCAATGGTCTGTGGATAATGAAGAACAAAAAGATTATCAACGTGGATGAGGTACTTTATTGTGAATTACTTTACTTAGGAGAGGTGTGAAATCCTTATTCCAAGAATATATCTTTCAAATTGGTTTTGGCTTCCTTGCTACCATCTAAGCAACATATTTTTTACTGTGTTCATCGTGACTTTAATTTTGATTGTCCATGACAGGAAGAAGTTATTTTGAAAGCACGACAGGCTTCTGTTGAACTTCTGAAGCGGGCAGGCATAAAATTACCAACTAGAATGAACGTCATTTGATTGTTATTTTGCAAACAGTGTCTATGATAAGGAATAAATGGAAAGGTTTGAATTCCACAGCTAATATAGATAGTATTGTCTATAATCTATCCTCCCGAGGAGAAGTTTAGTTTCAAATCCTCTGATTCAAACGGGAGTCAAATTTTTTTCAAGGAATTCTGAAAGATGGGATACAAGCAAAAATGTATATCCCTATATAATGAACTTGTATCTAGGAGGCGTCGTCTCCTGTTTTATGCTGCCTATGCATGTGACATTGGGCAAGCGTACACGAGTGACTGAGTTTTTGCATTGCATTGCTGATGGGGGAAGGCGTGGATATATGATTTAGGTCTCCCACAGTGGGTGAGTTCACTTAATGGTTGGATTTTGACAGTTTATGAATGTTTATGATATACACCCGAACACTTTCTCTTCTCTTTCACTATGTCTCTGTTCGTTATCTCTGTCAAGATTCAAGATTATATTACTGCAGGGCTTAAAAATCAGTACATATTTATATTCACAGTTTCAAGTTTTTTCCTCTATGCATTTTTTCCATTGAATCTATTTTATTTTTCAAGTTAAAACTTAAAACCAAGACTTTTCATGATTTTGTCCAAAAGATGATTTAAAGTTTTCCCATTTCTCAATATTTGTAAATGTTTCGGCATTTAAGTTGAGACACTCAAATTTCAATTTCTCTGTTCCTCTTTTTCAATTTCTTTTGTCCTAATTGAAATATAATTGGCAATCTACTAACTTGCGACTAACAACATGAACTGAGGAAGAAGAATCCAACAAATCCAGAAAGTATAAAATGTAAATATGAAACTAAGAAAGAAGACTCCAACATAAGCATAGAAAGAATAAAAAATACTCAAGCTTCCTAGTCCACCTAGAAAATGAAGAACAAAATGAAGTTTCAAAATAATGTATGAAAAAAAATAATTATTCATTTTATGACAAATTTTGCCAAGAGAAACATTAATAAATTATAATAGAAAGAAAACCATTTGTTGCAATTAATAAATTTTGCCAAGAGAAACATTAACAAATTTTCCTCATGTGTTTTTCTCCACCATTTTTTTTTCTTTCTTTACAATTACAACTATAGTAACAAATTAATTATAATTTTCTTGCAATATTAGCTTTATTATTTACATATAAGATGTATCATAAATTTATTTTAGCTTATGTAATATATATAATTGAATTATTTATTTGATTATGATTCTTATAAAGTTTTTAACTTATTTAATTGCTCGTATTTTTATTTAAAATTATATGATTACTTATTGTTTTTTTTAAAAGATTATTTATTGTTTTATATCATATTTTTTCACTATTAAGTGCACAACTGTTTAAAGGACATGTATTTTTAGTGTAAATTAATTTTATACTGATAATTAATAAGAATGTTTCAATCTTTCATGTCATATAAAAAAAGTGGGGTTAAATAGAGTGACGTAGCGAAAAACATAATTATAATTAGTTGAAAATATAAAATTATTTAATAATTTTACACCGAGTGCACATATTCATTTTTCTCATTCTACATATACCCTTTATTGACTTTAATGTGAGGATATTACAGGTAATTGTGCGGTGCATCCATTCCACACCTGGGGCAGAGGCAGGGGTTGAGTTTAACAACTAAGACGGGGGAGATAGATAGATTGGTCATTGGCATAGCGATAGGTGAGCGAGGAGGATATACTTATTTAACGCGCGCGTTCCTGCACTGACTAGATGGCAGCATTCAACGTTACAGCACCGCCACTTTTCTCACTGGTAATAGTTAGTATTTATTTGGTGGTTCAATTGATTGATTGATTGATCTTTTTGTTTTGGTTTGTCAGTCAAATGTTGCAGATAGCAGCAGAGGCATAAGAAGAATCCGAGCTCTGAACCCTAACCCTAAAAGTATCACCGGCATCGGATTTGGCCGTGAGAGAGGTGTGAAACTGCCACTGCCACTACTACTACGAAAACAACAACAGAACATTAGTATTGCTGGTACGAATGCTGCTGCGAGCGTGCGAGTGAGGGCGGGCAGTGCTGCTGAAGAGGAAGTAACAGTACAGTCAAAAGTGACTCACAAAGTATACTTTGATGTAAGTATTGGAAATCCTGTTGGAAAGTTGGTTGGAAGGATTGTGATTGGACTCTTTGGTGACGATGTACCCCAAACTGCTGAGAACTTCCGTGCCCTTTGCACCGGTGAGAAGGGTTTTGGCTACAAGTCGTCTGCCTTCCATCGTGTCATCAAGGATTTTATGATTCAAGGAGGCGATTTTGACAAAGGAAATGGGACCGGAGGCAAAAGCATATATGGCCGTACTTTCAAAGACGAGAATTTTAAATGTGAGTGACTCCTCAGCCTTTCATATTTCATTTTAATGTATGGATGGATTGATGTGCTTGTTTGTTAAAGGACATCATTCATTGTAATTGTAATTGTAAATGATTGATTGCTACTGAATTAGTTTAAGCAATACTAATACTGATTATCTATCTATCTCCAGTGTCTCATACTGGACCAGGAGTAGTTAGCATGGCAAATGCAGGTCCCAACACTAATGGGAGTCAGTTTTTCATATGCACTGTCAAGGTATTCATTCATTCATTCTTCTACACTGATTAATTCTGCCCAAAATCCACTGAGCTAAACTTAATTGTCTAATCACATTGGCAGACCCAGTGGCTGGATAAGAAACATGTTGTATTTGGCCAAGTTTTGGAAGGCATGGACATTGTTAGGTTGATTGAATCGCAGGAGACAGATCGTGGCGATCGTCCCCGAAAGAAGGTGGTTATCAGTGAATGTGGTGAGCTTCCAATTGCTTGACATGTTTTGTTTTCTTGCTGCTCTGGAGGAAAAGGAGCTCCTACTCTCTGGAATTTTTGTTTTACTATTCTAAATGACCTCAGTACCTTTCTTAATTATTACTATCATACTAGGACCTACAAACTCTTACCAGCTATTTGTATTCTAGTAAAAATATAGTTGGATTTGGTATCATATTCAGGGATTTTAGATCCTATCTGAATATCCTGGAGTTATGCCAAAGTCCAGATTTCACGTGGAATCAAATGATGAGGGAACTCAAGGAATCTTCTACAAGTTACTGGGTCAAATTTAATACTGTCATTTTGAATGAGTTCTCTCAGACAATCTGTGAGCAATTCTATGACCTTTTTTCCTGATCCATTGAGAATGTTTTAGAAGATTATGAACGAACTTCCTCTTACACATTAAACTAAATATCAAAATATCTCTGACTAAAATAGTAATGGTTAAATTTTTCTCATGAGGGTGTGGATCACCTTCAGTTACTCGATTGATTTCAATACAAGGTAGAAAACACACATAATGTGACCTTTATATCTTATGATCCTTGAGATTGTGAGGGACATTGGAAGTTGCGATATCAAAGGATAGCGGAAGATGAAAACTATTTTCATTGGTTGGTACAGTCCACCTGAAGGTTGGACGAAAATGTGATGGGGCACATAAAGAGTCAGTGGATCTTGTTGGGTGTGGTGTTTTGTTATGGGACTCAAATGGTCGGCGGGTTCAGGGAGACACTCAAAAGATTGATGTTTGTGGCACTTTGTATGTTGAAATGAAGGTGGTATGTAGGAATAAATTTGGCTTAGAGACAAGGAGTTATTTACCTCGTTGTAGGAAGTAGAAAGTGACTCTAAGAGCTCATAAACCTGGATTGGTAGACCCAATTTAAGCATGTACCTGAAAGACAATAGAAGCGTGGATTAGTTAACTGATCTTAGTCTAATTTATAGCTCTTTTGATTTATTAACTCTGAAGACTTCCCCCAAATATCTTAAGTATTCTCTTTGATGATATTTTTTTGGAGTTTATATGTCTAAAATTGCGCCTTTAGGTTTGTAATTTTTTTTATCTTAGACTTTTCCCCTTTCTTATAAAATACTAAAATCCATGATAAAATAATAATTTTTAATTACTTTTTTTTACCGAAGTGATCCAATAAATAATGGGCAAAATAAACTACACGTCTTAATTCTTAGCCAACCAACGAAAAAAGTATACATATGTATATCAGCATCAAATTACCGGTCATTCATAGCCACAAATAGTTTAACTGTGCAAGTTAATTTTTTTTACCAAAGGTGTGAGTTGGTTAAATTTGGCGATGAAAGCACCAGCTTTTTTGTATGTTTGTTTTGGAGTCATTCTGCTCTACAGTGCTACCAGGTCCAGGGGATTTAGGCATATATGTTTGTGCTCACATCACACGGTTTCAGTGGAGTTAATTGACACGTTGACAGCAGATAATGTCCCCACTTGGTAGCAAATAATGTCCCAACTTTTAGCGTGTGTTTGGTTTAGCTTTAGATATAATTGATTTTGATAGAATTGATTATGATAGAATTGATTTTATCAGAATTGATTTTAGCATAATTGATTTATGTTTGGATACAGTTATGTAAAAGTGAGTTGAACAATAAATTTCAGTGTAAAAATCATACTTAAAGCTAGAAACTACAAATTATAGCTTCTAGCAGAATCAATTCTGGAGGCAGAATCAATTCTGCTTTAAAGTAACCAAACATCTAAAACCAATCTAAAATCAATTCTACACTTCTAGAATTGATTTTGGCTCTTCCAAAAGCTAAACCAAACACACACTTAGTCTCGTTTGTTTGTTTAAAATTGATTTTACTTAAAAGTGGGTTGAATTTATCATTTATAAAAGTTTGTTGAACAATAAATTTGAGTCTAAAAGTCATATTTAGAGTCAAATGCTACAATTTCTAATTTTAAATTAGAATCAATTATGTAGTCAAAATCAATTTTAATTAGCATCACTCAAACATGTTAAATTCAATTTTACATTCCTAAAATCAATTTTGAACTCTTTAAAAATGAAACTAAATATACATCGAGACAAATCTACATATTAGCACTTAAGCGTTTAGTTTTAAGTATGTTTAGATTGACTTATTTTTGATATGCAAATAAATAAATTTTTATGTATTATGAATTTATTATAAGCTTTTCAAGGTAGATTATGAGAAAATATCTTATAAAGATATAATTTTTTTAGTGAAAATTTACAAGTTAACATAAAAGTTTATTTATTTGTATAAGCTATTTTTATAAGCTTAAAAATACGTCAAATTCAAACCGACTCTTATTGAAGATAAAATAAGAAGAAAAGGACAAAATAAGCAAATTGCATCTAGTCTAGTGGGATTCAAATCCACAAGCAATGACTAAAATTAAGTGCGCCCCAATAGCTAGACCATGTCTCTTTTTAATGACAACCCACAATCGGTGGTTTTTATTTGGGTTATTATTATTATATTATAGGTATGGAATTTTTATTTATTTATTTTATATATAGAAGTAGAATATCAAATTTCTACCTATATGCTTAAAAGGGGTTAAGTTTATCACTTAGATAATTCATTGTTGGTGAATTTTGTATTGAAAATTGTGAATTTAATTTTTAAAAAAGTTAAATTTATTTTTTACAACATAATTTTTATTTATTAATTATTTAACGTATATTTTAGGACATAGGTTAACATGACTTGTAATATATATTAACAAAAAATATAGGTGGACATATAACTCTTGTTTTATTTATTGGAATTTATAAGAATTCCACCAATATTATAAGGAATCTCCAAAATTTAGTGAGATCTATTTGAATTTTTAATAATGTTTTGCTAGAGAGCAAGATTCTCTCTATTGACTTTTTTTTTTATAGAAAATGATGTGGAGATTTAGACCGATGATCTCCACATTATGAATGATAAAAATTCATAGGAGATATTGATCATTGATAATGTTGATTAAGTGATTAAGTATTGATAATATGGAGATCAATGATTAAGATCTTCATATTATTTTTTCAAATTTTTTTAATAGAGAGAATCTATCTTCTATTGCTAGCATTGAGTGTTTCCTTAGGGATTGTTTGGGAGTTTTGAGAGGAAAGAAAGGAAAGGTTAAGGAGGGGAGGGGAAGGAAAGGGAGGGAAGGGATAAAGGAGGGAAATCCTTCCCCTTATTTGGAAGTTGAAAAACCAACAAGGAAGGACATAGGGGGCTTATGTGATGATTTTACTATTTTACCCTTTTTTCCCTTAAAATTAATACATTGTGTTATATTATTTTGCCCTTTTTGAGAATAAGTTTCGATTTCAGATAAAAAATAATTTCGGAACAAAAGTTTACGATATTTTTTCGGGAAAAAAGATCTAATATTTTATTTGAAAAAAAAGTTCCCGATTTTTTCCATAAAAAAGTTTCTGATTTTTTGTCGGGAAAAATGTTCCCGATTTTTCCGGGAAAAAATTTCCAATTTTACCGGAAAAAAAGTTCTCGATTTTTCCCAAAAAAAGTTTATGATTTTTCGCCGGGAAAAAAAGTTCCCGATTTTTCCGAAAAAAAGTTTCCGATTGTACCGGAAAAAAATATTCCAATTTTTTCCCGAAAAAAATTTCTCTTTTTTTTTCCGGAAAAAAAGTTCCCGATTTTTTCCCGAAAATAGTTTCCGATTTTTTGCCGGGAAAACGAGTTCCCGGATTTTCCAGAAAAAAAGTTTCCGATTTTTTTCCCGAAAAAAAGTTCTCGATTTTTCCGGAAAAAAGTTCCCGATTTTTTCCCAAAAAAAGTTTCCGATTTTTTGCCGGGAAAAAAAGTTCCCGATTTTCCGGAAAAAAGTTTCCGATTTTTCCGGAAAAAAAGTTTCCGATTTTTTCCGAAAAAAAAGTTCTCGATTTTTCCGGAAAAAAGTTTTTTATCTTTTGGAATGAAATTAGGCTAGGGCTAAAATTGGAATTTTGAATTATTGTAAGGGGTAAAATAGACAATTTATATAGTTAACCCTCCAAAACCCCCCAATTTTGGGGAACTTTAAAATTGGATAAAATAAGCCCCCAAAACCCCCCAAAACCTTTCCTTATTTTTTTAAAACTCCCAAACAAGGGTTGACCTCTTCCCAAGCCTCTCATTCCCCTCCCTTCCCCTCCAAAACCCAACTCCCAAACATAGCCTTAAAGTTCATGGGATACTTTAAAATTTATAAATCTATTAAATTATTTTAAATTCTACATTCTTATTATATAGATTTAATCAAATCTAAATTACAAAATCATGATTATAAAAGTATTTTATAAAATTATTTTGAATGTAAGAATTATCTTTAAAAATTCCAATCAAACACACTCGTAGAGTATTTTGATCATTTAAAATTATTATTTTTTTTAAAAAATTAGATAGCAAATGGCCAATGGAGATTGGATCTTGCAGCCAAGCCAACACATGACATTGACAATACTAGTATATGTTTGAATTATGGCTGAGAAGTGTCCACGTTGAGTGTTCGATGTTAACTCAAGTAAGATCATCTTGGGTGGAACTGGAAGTATAAAGGAAACTTATGGTAAAAAAATAGACATGTGGATGTACCCCAAAATAAAACCTCTTTCTAAAGTCTCAAATTTTATCATGATATCAAGTTGTGCATAGGATATATGAATTAATAATACCAATATATATTATATATTATATTCGTTTTTAAATATAAGATTCATTTGAGTTTTTTATTTGTTCCTTTTAATAAGTTCTTTTTAATTTTTATTTTTTGATCAAATAGTTTAGTGATTAAAAAATTTATTCTTTAGATGGATAAGTGGAATGACCGGGTCCAAATCCCGACCTCCTTCATATATAATGCAAGGTCTCAACCAACAGATTTAACTGCATTAATTATTTCTTTATCATCATACATCTAATTATGTTACATTTGTTTTTGCAATGTGTAATAAATATTTTGTAAACTTATTAACTAATTATGAATAAAATTGCAAAATTAATACTAATTATGAATAAATTTAATACTACAATCAATTTTTTTAATTATCTTGTTTTATCCAAAAGAGTCTTGTACTTAGGGACAAATATATCATGGTATTGCAGTATGCACACTGGGACATGAGGCACTGATCAAACTAGTTATAGTATACTATCTACTATATATTTGAAATACAAATGAATGGGACGCATGACATCTTACAACTGGGCTCCAAATTAATCAGCATGAATATAAATTATAAGGCAGCCTTACTATTTTGTCAAGCTGCACATGATCGGATAGGTGAACATTGATCGGGACTCACCCAGTAGCCATTAGGCTATTTGGATGTTGACATAAAATAACAAACAATGTTTTGTAAGTATCTCTATGGTTTTATCTCTTTATAGACATAAGCAGCTAGCTTTGTGGAATGTGATCGGTTTTATGAAATTAATTGAGTTATGACTTCTCCTCTTATATAGTTTATCTATCATCATAACAGATGTCAGGCGATCAAAAACCAAGGTTTTGCGCGTAACACTATCAAAGAATGAAGGTAATTGCTATTTTCTTACCGTATAAATGCTGCTTCTTCCACTGCGCGCCCACGCACACACAATCAATCTTCTAAATTGGTTCTTTAATTTTCTGCAGTTACTTGAATGGATGCATAGAAAACTTCGGCAGAATAGCACTGAACCGTTCAAAGATCTGGTCACTGGTAAGTTATTTTTCTATATAAGCTGCATAAAATATTATACGTGCATACACGATGAACTAATGCGCAGATTTTATGTCTATTACATGCATGATTTGATCTGTGATGTCACTACACAGCTTCAAGTCTAGACTCTAGTCCAATGCATATATCACCGCCCATAAGTATAGTTCATTGTAAACTAGCTAGCAAACAAACAACTGAAAAGATATATATGAACCAAATTGATAGAACTGTTGCTCCAAATGGTGCAAAGGGAAATATGGTCCATAAAATATCTTTGCTTACTCTATAATGATCATAAGTCTTGGTGAGTGACTTGACTTGAGTGCTATTGTGTACTGAATTCCACTTGAATCCATGTTTGGTCTTGGCCAACAGGCAACAATCATAGACGTTACCTTTGTTAGTTATAATATAAATATGTTGTGTTTCAGGGAAGGCAGCAGTTGATGAGGAACAAATGTACCATTATTATCTGAAACCAAATTTTGGGAGCTGCAAACATGTGAAACAAACTCACAAAGCGCAGTTTAAGCTTAGAAAATCTTTCGAAGCTGTTGGGAGTGGTAGATCAGTAGTAGATGAGGAAGAAGAGCAGGAGGCATGGGGTGGTATTTTCCCTGGCTTCCTAGCAATTGGAACTCTTGGTTTGGAATCGGATCCATCTTCAACACCAACATTTTCTATCTCTGTTGAAAATATAATAACTGAAAAGGAAGATGAAGTGACTGAGAATGAGCTGAAGTTGATCAACGATGAGCTAGAGAAAGTTCTTGTGCTAACCAACAACAATGATGATTCATCTGGAAGAAACAGCCATGTAAGCACCGGGGGGAGAAGTAGTCATGGAAGCAGCAGCATAGAATCAAACACCATTTGTCCACTTCAGGAATATCTCTTTGGATGCGCTGTTGAATTATCAGAAACAACCACAACTACCGTGTCAGTGTCAAAGAATAAGGAGCAGCAGCAGCAGCAGCATAGCCACAGAACAACACTCGCTGAGCTGTTTCATAGAAGCAAACTAGCAGATCAGGACAATCTTGTTGGAGCAAGGGATGATACTGACAAAGACAAGGAGGAGGCCAATAAATCTGCCATGCATCTCATGAGAAAAAAGCTCAAGAAAAAAAGGATGCTCCACGCTTCTTCCCAAACCTCTGTTGATTCCGCTTCAGCAGACAGAAAACTGCATAATAAGGTGCTACAAACATTTTTTTTTATATAGTATATAGATCTGTAAGTGTGTAACTCAAGATTCATACTCAATTTGGCAACAGAAAAATGATTCGTATTGGATAGTATTGAAGTATATACTTATTTATTGCTTAAACTGTTTAAGAGTGGTTCTTAATTTTCTTGTGATATAACATATAATATTTATCTTTTGGATTCCAATTAGGCCCCCTAATGAGTTAATTATATGGTATTTATTTAAGGTCCTATATTGATTAATTGGTGGGTTGTAGATTCTCCAAATGTTTCACAGGAAAGTTCACCCTGAAAATCCAACAGGTGCAGAGAAGTGTGAGAAGAAGAAAAGAATGAATGGGAGAGGGCAGAAGAAAAGTGAGAAAGTTGGAGAGGAAGATATAATGATACAGCCAAAAAGAGCAGTGGCAAAGGAGAGGCAGCTCCAATTTAGCCTTGGCAGCGGGAGTGAAGATTCATCTGAGAATAAGGAGCAGTGGATCAAAACAGATGCAGATTGTAAGCATATCTCACTCATTAGCCCCTACTGCATTGGCATTGCACTTCAAATGTGTGTTTGTTTTTAACTCATCAAAGAGTTTCACAATTCAATTGAAGAAATTAAGCAAGCAGCATAAATAAAATGAAAACTGAACCGCATGGCTTAGATTTTGGAACTTGTTTTAAATTGCAGACTTAGTGTTGGAGCTCTAAAAGGCGTGCAAAGGATGAAATTGAGCCGATGTTGATCTCTCTCTCTCTCTCTCTGCTACTGCCAAACCAATGTCAAAGTAACATATATGTGATGGTGATATCATAGAAGGATTATACATAATGGATTTTGTTTTGTTTTTGTGTGTTTAGTTTGGCATCCCGTCCAAATAAGAGAGGGTCTCTTTAAATTATATATAAGGTTGTTCTCTAAGATCGTTGAGTCTGTCCAGATATTGTTCCACAAGCAAGCTAGACTGAAATACTACTAAAATCATATTTGTGAGATTCGTATGCTATATATGCTTGTTACAGTCACAAAATTAAGTTTCAGTCCTATACTATGCATACATGATATGGGAAATCTTACATTGCATTTGTTTTGAGGCAATTAAAATAGAGGTTTTAAAAAAATAGTGAACTAAACTGTATTGAATCATATTTTAAACGGAACCATTTAATATAATTTTAAATTGAACAACTTTTAAAAACTAATTATAGTTGAATTTAAAAACAATTTTGAACCGATTCTTATTTATGATTCGCCTTTTAATTTAAACTCTTTAACAAATACATTGTTAAAGAGCGCCGGCATAATACGAATACATCGGCACCGCTAATATAAAAAAACATAGGAGACCTACACCCCCAATATATATATATAAGATTTTAAATTGATAAACAAATTATTTCATTAAAAAAAGTTTTAAAACAACATACGAAAGTATTTGAATTTTATTTATCCATCTACTATTAAAAAAGTTAAAAATATTGTAACCAAAATGTAATATGTTTTTAATTCTTCATTGATTAACATTGTTGTTTTGACACATCTTTAATCCTTGTAGATATGTTTGATATGTTTCTAAGGAGAGTAGCATCAAAGAAAAAAAATATTATTTTTGCAACATTTGTCCAACATGTGTCGTATGAGTGTCTTATAATGAACTACTAATCCAAGGAGTGTTGGAATAAAGAAAAAATGACTTTTTTTGGGCACATGTTTAAGTTGTGTGATATCGCGACACACCTAATCAAAGAGTTGTCCATGCATATATTTTAGGTCTGGTTTGGTTTGATTTAGCTTCAAAGATTGATTTTGTTGATGTTAATTGGTGTCTGTTTGGATCAATTGATCGATGAGATTTTCATGAAAGGATGGAGATGGAAGAAGAGATGAGGGGATAAATTTTAATTCCCTATACGTTTGTTCAAAAGAGAGGAGGGAAGTAGAAATTTTTTCATTACATATATGTTTGATTCATAAAGGAGCTAGAGGATTTTAAAACTGAATTACTTCTTTATCCTCGTAGACTAAATTATTCACTTCAGAAATAATTAAGGGGGGTGTATTGGATTGTGATTTCAAAAGATTATTTTGACAAAAAAAATCTTGAAGATTTTAAATGACTTTGTGAGATTATATTGATTTTATGAGATTTTAAGGGATTTTTTCAAAAAAACTTTTTACAATCAAAATTTTTGACACATGATTTCAATGAATTTTGAGAGATTTTTTTTTACAATCAAGATTTCATATTACTTTATATATTAGGAAAATTTCAAAAGACTCAATAAATTTTAATAAAAGGAATTATAACAGTAATAAATAAAAAATTATATTTTTTTGGGAATCCAAACAACAACAAAAAAATCATACATGAAAAGCTCTGTGTTTTTTTAAGTATATGTTTCTTTTTTATGTTTCTAATCACCAATAAAAGCTCTATGTTCTTAATCGATGTTGAAAACAAAAGAAGATGAAACAACAGATGGAGCAAGTGAATAACTGATTACCGTTCCTTTGAGTAATATTGTTGTATGTATAAAAAACTGTAATCTCTAATTGTTAAACCAACGGCCGGAATAACACAAGGAATAGCGAAAGTGTTGAATCCAATAAAAAAAGTTGCAAAATTTGTTCAAAAAGAAAACTTGCAAAAACCATATTTGATAAGCAAGTGAAGAAAGAAAATAAGAAGAAAAATTCTGGTATAGTGATGATGAACCGTGAAAGCAAAATAAAAAGTCTTGGAGAGTTTGAAAAAGTCTAAAGGTTTTTTGTGAGATTGTTGGAAGAGTCTCTCAAGTGTAATTTTAACTAAAAAGTCTCACGAAATCCACTGCACAAAAGAATCCACTAAAATCTGTTGATTTTTGAATATCAAGTGACATTTTATTAATCATGTGAAATCTCAATCGAATAACAACGGATTTCATTGCCCTGAAAAAAAATCTTAATTGTCTTGATTAAATACCAGAAGATTTGATTTGATTCTATAAAAGTCTTGATTGAATACCAATGAAATTTTTTAACATAAAAAAGTCTTTTAAAATCCATTGAAATCTCAATCCAATACATCCTGAAAGCTGTATGAAGTTAAACATGAAAACAATTATCCTCCGTTCCAAAAAAAAATGAAAACAATTATCCTCGTAGGAGCACCTCATATTTTTTTTGGGTACACAGACGAAATGACAAAACTATTATAAACTTACATACAAGTGAGAAAACTTGTGTTCAAACCCCGATGATAGCGTCTGAGCCAACAATTTCAGCAATATTTTTGCCAGAACTATGACTTGTAGACAAAAATAATACCTCATCTCATCATTTTAAAGCAGAGAGATTATTTAACCCTGGAAATATCTACCGACATGTATGAAACAAAACGTAGCATCACCGGTAGTTATCACGATAAACTAGAAAAAGAAATAAAATAGAATTTAAATTTTTATTATTAGATTTTGAGCATGCGGTGAGCCGTTGAAATGCAATCCACGTGTGTGGAAAGAAGACAAAGCTGCTATATTTACTCTCTCGCTCGCCGGAGATCCATCAATCACTGAATTGAGTGAGTGAGTGAGTGAGTGGCGATGAATTATTCTCTGCGTGTATTCCACTGTAGTAGTAGTACTCACACCAACATCAATCGGAGGAGTAAGCGAGGATTAGGAGGATTTCTCCTTCCCTCCTCCTCCATCCACTGCCCTCTTCTTCTTCTTCACACTACTCTTCCGCGAGTATCTGCTGTCTCCTCCTCCTCCACTCAAACCCAACCTACGTACGTCTCTCTCTCTCTGCTTCTCTTTTACTTTCTTCTAGACTATATTTTACTAGATTCATTCATTAGATTAGACTACTACTAGTATGAATCTTCTTGATTCAATCATGCCTATGTATGTATGTATGTATGTCAGGGAAGAAGGTGGAAAAACAAATAACAATGCCAACAACAAAGACATTAATGTCCATCTGCATCTTCGACTGGATCATCAAGTTCAATTCGGTGACCATGTTGTTCTTCTAGGATCGACCAAAGAGCTGGGCTCCTGGAAGACCAATGTTCCTTTGAATTGGACACAAAATGGATGGGTACGCGACTTCCATTTCAAAGGGGGAGAGGGAGATCACCTTGAATTCAAATTCATCATTGTCAACAAGGATGGCACTTTACTCTGGGAAGCTGGAGACAACAGAGTCTTGAACTTACCCGCCACCGCTGGTCATTTTCAGACTGTTGCCACATGGAACACAACACACCAGGCTATGGAACTACTGCCTTTCAATCAACAACAAGACCATCACAACAGCCATAATAACAATGACAATCACAAGGAGGCTGCTACTGCTTCTCCTCCCCCTCCTTCAGAAGCAGGGTCAAGTCCTTTTGTAGGAGAGTGGCAGGGCAAATCTATTTCTTTCATGCAATCCAACCAACATCACAGCAATGAAGCACAAAGGACTTGGGACACCTCAGGTCTTCAAGGCTTGCCTCTCAAGTTGGTTCAAGGGGATCAAAGCGCAAGGAATTGGTGGAGAAAGGTACTGTTATGTTACCTATAATGTTGGAAAATGTATGTCAATAATGTAAATAGATTATCTATTATCTAGTGATTACATACATTACACATAAATTTAGGCCATAAAAACATCTTCTGTGTCATTAAAACAAATCAATTTCATCACATGCTTCTCTTTCCTCTAAATCTTAATATGATAATTTTAGCTTGATGAGTTATGACCCTAATTTGTGCATATCTAGTGGCCCCACTGCACACCTTATAATATAACGAACCTTTTATTACTTTTTCTTGATTACATCAGCCCATGTTGAGTTGTGATATTATGCACTCCCTACACATTGGTTATATGCATCTCAGGTCCTCTAGTCCAGGTTGCAATTATTTTCTCTTACTCAACTCTTAAGCCTGTCCCTTGGTTGTCTCCCCTACCTCCTGTGTTTGTTCCTATTCAACCCACCTTAGTAAAATTTTCTCCAACAAATTTCCAACTATTGCTTTTCTTTATAAATGTCATTCAGTAGCCTCCTCCTTGTGCCTTTGGAGCTGCCATCTCTCCAATTTCTAATGAGGGCACTATGAACTTGCCATGAAATCCAATTCCATCACCAGCTCCAACATTGCTTGCTGAGTCTAATCTTGTCATTGCTCTTATAAAAGGTATACATTCAACTTGTGTCTTTCTTTGCATTATGGTTGTCCTCTATCCTTGTAATTTGTAAAAATGTCTTGTCCTCCATCTACAAATAACACATTATCCCATCATGGGTGGAGACTAGCTCTGATTAGTTGCATGCATGCCTTTTGAGCAGCAGCGGGCAAGACCTTGTTCTTTTTCCTCGTCAAATTTTGTTGTTGGTCGACAACTGATTTTTACAGTTCAAGTTGGCCTTGATGGCAAGATTGACTGCCTCAAGGCTCGTCTAATGCCTAAAGGTTGTATTGAGATTTTTGGCCAGGATACTTTCTTAGCAAAAGATGGTTTTTTGTTCACTAGCATGGTTTTTTGTCTTCACAAATTGAAGAGAGTAATGAAATTTTTTTATGTTTTATTACTACAGGCTCAGACTGTTTATATAGGAAAAGAAATTACAATAGTAATAAGTAATAACGACAATTAAAAATAAATAAAATAAAATCATAGAGAATCAAATCTGGTTTATCCTAATTCTTCTACACAAATGGTTACACAATTAAACAGTGTAGCTCAATGATTTGGTATGACACTGAGTGAAGTTGATCATTCTATCTTTTGCAGCCATTTTTCCTGGAGATGATTTATTTGCTTGTGTATGTTGATGACATTGTAATCACTAGCATTGGCATATCAGGAAATTAAGCAACCCGGATAATTTTCTGATTTATTCAACTGATATAGAAATTCCTATAATATAATTTTGCTGATATAGATTTTATAACTCATTCCTTTATATTCAATCTGTAAAACTGTCTAATACTAATTTTTTTAACATAGATTTCTAAGGTTCTTTCTTGCAGTTTTAAATTTGATATTAAGCAACCCGAGTAATTTTCTGATTTATTCAACTGATATAGAAATTCTTATAATATAATTTTGCTGATATAGATTTTATAATTCATTCCTTCATACACAATCTGTAAAGCTGTCTAATACTAATTTTTTAACATAGATTTCTAAGGTTATTTCCCGCAGTTTTAAATTTCAATGTCAGCTGCAGCACTGCTGTAAAATGCCTTTTTTTTCCGGTGACATTCTTTTTAAATAAAAAACTTAACTTTATCTTGATTTTTCAATTTGAAGCTTGAGATTGTGCGTGATATAGTTGAAAGTGTTCATGGGGAAGATCAATTGGAGGCTCTCATATACACTTCTATCTATCTGAAGGTCTTTTTCTGGCTTTTCTTCGTTATTTATATTTATTCATCTATGCTCTTCTTATATCATCATGTGATCCGTTCTTAGATAATCTTATGCAGTGGATAAACACAGGGCAAATACCATGTTTTGAAGATGGAGGTCACCACCGTCCCAATAGGCATGCTGAGATTTCAAGGGTTATATTCCGTGAGTTAGAGCGACATACAAGTCGAAAGGATATATCTCCACAGGTGATTTATTTTTATTTACAACACTGATGTTGAAGGACAACCTTTTTGGTTCTCTATCCTGGTCCTGATTGAATAATAGCTATTAGTGAATTAGTCATATTTCATACAACCACATAAGTGTATCTCTGTCATAGATTCAATTGTATTGTAGTAGCCTTATACTTGTCTTATGTCTGTATATACATATGCTACTGCAGAACTGAATCGAGTTGTGGCTTTAACAAATTTTGTGCCCTACTTTTTTTTCCTCTTCTACCCATGGATTTTGATATGGGGATAGCTTGATAGTTAGGCAGAGGACATTATTTTTGTTCAATATTTTTCTTTTATTTTAATGGTTATTTTACTGACTTTTATTTTAATTTTATGTTATTTTAATAAAAGCCATGTCGTGGACATAGAAGTTCTAGGAAATCATTACTATGTTCAAGTCAGCATGCTAACTCCGCAGATTTGGTAGCCCAGATTCCATGAAGGACTAAAAATTGAAATGATAAGGGTAGATTTTTTTTTTTTGCAAGGACCGAAAACACTATTGACCTTAATGTAATATTTGTTTGGAAATTGCTAACAAGTGAAAACATAATTGACTGGTTAACTAGTGTTTTAAAAGAGCACTGTTTAAGGAATAAAAAACTAAATCTTCTATTTGGCCAGTATAGTATTTAATGTTGCTAGTGCATTGGATGCTGCACTTTTGAATAAAATTCTTAGAATTTGGGTTGGCCTAACTCAAGCTTACAAAATTGGCTTATAAGGCGAGGGATGCCCAAGCTTTATAAACACTACCCAGACCATATCTCTAGGCAATGTGGGACTAAATCCACCCCTTCACACCCAACACAATGAAGGTGTTGGAGTCTGCAATGAAGGCAACCCAAATGCTGCAATTAGGCGGCTAGGTGTGGACCGCAATGAAAGCAGAATTTCCAACAAAAATATGTCCGTTTCTTGATTTCTTAACCACTACCCTTAAGTTAGCAGGACCTGTTTTTTTTTCCTTTTCATTTGCTTCCTTTTATCCTTAATGTCTCATAAGATTTATGGCTTACTTCCTTCATTTACCATATTTTCATTTATATACAGGAAGCTCTAGTTATTCGTAAGATACATCCATGTTTGCCATCTTTCAAGGCAGAATTCACTGCATCTGTTCCTCTGACTCGAATTAGAGATATTGCGCATCGAAATGACATCCCACACGACCTCAAGGTTATTTTCCCAAAAATACACGAACTATGGAATCTTATTACATTTCATTGTTATTGATAGGTCAACTGTTATATATATATATATATATATATATATATATATATATATATATATATATATATATATATATATATATATATATATATATATATATATATATAATTTTTCAGACACAAATTAAACATACAATACAAAACAAGCTTCACCGCAATGCTGGTCCTGAAGACTTGGTTGCTACAGAAGCTATGCTTGCTAAAATCACAAAGAACCCTGGAGAATACAGTGAAGCATTTGTGGAGCAGTTCAAGATATTTCATCGAGAACTCAAAGACTTCTTTAATGCTGGCAGGTTTGACAAGAATATCACAAAGCCGACTCATTATAGTTTGTAATCATATGTAAATGCAGATATGTTTTTATTTCGTCTTCCAATTACTCTCTCTTGTTATGATATATGTTATTTAAATTTCGTCTTAGGATTTTGTTTGTTTATTTTGGGAACTATCAAAATACACAATTCTGCTCTACACCAAATGGCTCATGATGAAATTTTTCACATTTATTGACAAGAAAATCTGCATGTTGAAGTAATCATATATATATATATATATATATATCCTTAAGTCATAAAGTCCTCTGGCTGAGCACTATGTAATTGTTTTTTTTATCTTGGAGGTGTTGCAGTTATGGGTCTTAGATAAAATGAGGAGAAGAGAAATAATAAGTACTTTTGATGTTGAAATATTATATTTCCTATTTTAGTATTATTTATTTTATTTAATAGTCATTATTTCACTCCTAAAATAAAGGAGTTGACGTTGTATTTGCTCTCCTATAAAAGGAGCCCTCTTTCTCATAATAAAATTATTCAGTTATCACTCTATCCTTTTCTACATTTGAATATGATAATATTGTAATATTATTGATAATGACTTGATACAAATACTAAAAACAGACCCCTATTTATTGGGTTATTGGGTTACAAGACCCCTAATCGTAAACAAATAAGGGATTGTCTTGCATGCATCCTTATTTTGTCAAGGGAGTCTGTTTCCAAGTCTAGAATGTATATGATCCAACCTCCACAACCTTATTGTTGCACTGAGGCTTTCCAGAGTTTGCGAAGCCTCTAATCTAATAGTTAGGGAAATAAAGTAGCCAGCCTTACCTGTTATGTTATGTAACACTATTGTAGTTCACTTTTGAGTGAAAAAGCATACTAAATATCAAGGAGATATTCAAATGATTTTAACATGATTAGCTGCTGGAATATAATAATTTTAAAGATTTCACTTATCAATTTGTTGTATTGCAGTCTTGCCGAACAGCTAGAATCAATTTATGAATCTATGGATGAATATGGCATGTCAGCACTCAATTCATTTTTCGAGTGCAAAAAGGTGCATTTTCTTTATCTGATTCTCTTGTTATTTTATATTGATTGATTTCAGATCCTAACTTACTATCTTCTATCATGCATTATTCTCTCAAGCAGGTTGTTTTCTCTTCCTTTTCTTTGTCTAAGTCTTCTTCCTTGACCTGAAAATAACTTCTGAATAGTTTATGCTCATCATATTCAGCATGAAATTGAATTATTATGGTTATCCGTTATTATGCTATTGCATGATAAGAAACTAACTCCCCTGTTGGTTAAGTAATATTGATCCTTTTTATTTGACTTTGGTACCAAAAGCCGTTCTTATAGTGGCATCTACTGATAAGGGATAACATTTTGTACTTCTCCAGAATATGGATGCTGCAGCAGAATCAATAGCTTCAAAACAAGAAGGAATTAAACTTTTATTTAAAACCATGGAGTCTTTGAATGCTTTGCGAGATATTATTGTAAAGGGTCTTGAAAGTGGCCTCAGGAATGATGCTCCAGATTCTGCAATAGCCATGCGCCAAAAGGTGAGACTAATTTTATTCAGCTATTTAGCAAAAGTTTGAGTATGGATAGTAATTTAAAGAATGTTGGAACATCTTTTGATTCTTGTTTCTTTGGAGGAACAGTGGCGCCTCTGTGAGATTGGGCTTGAGGATTACTCATTTGTTCTTTTGAGCAGGTTCTTGGCTTACTTTTTCCTAATTTAGACTTTGAACAATCATCAGATATTTGGATGTTGAAATTTTTTTGTAAAATATATGAAGGGCACATAAGTTTGCAATAGGCATGGAGTTCTTGCTAGCTACTTAGATGTTAGGTACATGTAGAAATATTAGAGGGGTAATTGTATGTTTAATCTAATGAAAAAGGGGCTCCTTTTATAGGAGAGTACACGGAATATTCTAAAATTAAGGAGGAACAAAATAAAACAAAATCGATAGATATTAATGATAATACATACTAAAATATTTCAACAGTACAACTTAATGCATGTTTGCTCTAATTGTACGAAGGTAATTGTTTATTAGATGTTGAATTTATTTGAAGATTTATATCAATTATCTAATACATTAGAAGGGCATAATATATGATACAATTTGTCAAATTTAAATCGTTAATAAGACAGGCTGCTTAGATGTCACATAGAAAAATGTAGTTGGATTGAATCACGTGGAACTTGATTGATGGAGAAATAAAACTTCTCCAGCTTCATGCCACTTGTAATGTAATATCAATCCTATTCTCTTGGTAGGAATTAACTTGTGAACTCATATGAATAGATTTCTCAACGTGCTTGAAGTTATGGGAGGTGCTGGTTGGCTAGCTGAAAATTTGCAATCAAAAAACGTAAACTCTTGGAATGATCCACTTGGTGCCCTAATTATTGGAGTCCACCAGCTAAAATTATCTAACTGGAAACCAGAAGAATGTGCTGCTATTGAAAATGAGCTTATTGCCTGGAGTACAAGAGGCCTTTCAGAAAGTGAAGGTAACTTTTGAAGGTCGTTGCTTGAATTGTTCTGTCTGTTGTATCGTTGTGTAGACAGTCTTAACTAATTTACTTTTATTTTTTAAATGTACTCCCTTTTTCCCCCAGGAAATGAAGATGGCAAGAAGATTTGGACATTGAGACTGAAAGCTACTCTTGATAGATCAAAGAGACTAACTGAGGAATATACTGAAGAACTTCTTAAGATATTTCCTCAAAAAGTGGAGGTTAAATAGTAATTTATTATTCAGTAAAGTACAAAAGCCTGATATTTATTGTGGAGAGCAAAAATTTATTAGGAAGACAAAATAATATAAAAATTCTGGACTGATAATATATTTAATTAAATAAGCAGTTTGTTAGTCTCAATAATCCTAAATAATTGTTATTTGCAACCTACTATGATTGACTTTTTAATCAGAAATAAGACAGAATATTGAGACAAGACAAATTCATTTCAAATTTAGGGAATCTTGATGGTAGTGCTTCTTTTATTTCAAACCTGAACAATATTGGTCTTGTGATACTAATACTTTGGGGTTTCTTTAACTAGATTCCTGTTCCTTCATGTTATGCATATATCTTGATCTTGAAATAAAGGTAGTTACTTTAAATGTTGCAGATGCTAGGAAAAGCTCTAGGAATCCCTGAAAACAGTGTCAAAACATATACTGAAGCGGAGATTCGGGCTGGGTAAGATAATGCATTATCATTAAATTTTAATACGAGGAGATTTACAGGAATTATAATATGTAGTATTTTTAACAGTATGTGTTTTCTTGTCACGTTTATTCCTACACTGAATTTCATTACGATAAACATAACTTGTATGTTTCCTAACTTCTCTACTGTAATTTTTTAGTGTAATCTTTCAGGTTTCAAAACTATGTACTCTTCTTCTAAAAGCTGTGAGAAGTACGCTTGGTTCTCAAGGTTGGGATGTTATAGTTCCAGGAGCTGTTTTAGGAACATTGGTTCAGGTATTGAGTTGTGTGTAGAGAAATCATGTACAATGTTATTACGATAGTTACCCTGCGTGCATGGTGTGTGTGATGTGCTTTATAAAAAAAACCTTCATTATTGAATTTAATGATGTGCTTTATAAAACTATAACTAAACATGAATTTGAATTTTTTGACTTAGGTTGAAAGAATTGTTCCTGGGTTGTTACCATCACCAGTGGAAGGTCCTATTATCCTCATTGTTAATAAAGCTGATGGTGATGAAGAGGTATATTTATATTTAGTAGAGTATAAAAAAAGTATTAAATATATTAATATTATTAAATTTGATCGCATTGGCAGGTAACAGCTGCTGGGAAGAACATAGTGGGAGCTATACTTAAGCAAGAGTTGCCTCACTTATCTCATCTAGGTGTTAGGGCCCGGCAGGCAAGTCCTTATTTCTAAATATACAATTCCAATTAATGATTTTGAAGTTGGAACTTATAAATTGACATTCATACAGTTATTGCTTATTACAGGAAAAGGTCGTTTTTGTCACTTGTGAAGATGATGAAAAAATTGCTGATATTCAAAGACTCATTGGGTCATGTGTGAGGTAATTTCCGAGACAATTTTCTAATCCGTGATTGTTTGTCTGTAAAAATGAAATTTTTATTCCTTTCTTCAAACTATTTTTATTATATTATGAACAGATCTTATTCTATAATGTTTTCCATTATCTCCTTTCCTGCTTTCTAACTTTTCAGGTTGGAAGCATCCGCTGCTGGTGTTAATCTGACATTGTCCTCTTCAGTTGACCTTGATGGCAAGCTTTCTGTTGAGAGTGGTTTTGATGATAATTTCTCTGGAGTTGAGGTTCCTGCTTTCTCTAATGCTAGAATCTCCGAATATAGTCAGGTAGATAATGACAAAATTATTCATTCGATATTTTTGGTTATGTTTTGACATTTGTTTTTATCTAGAAATAAAATTCTAGTTTGTTGAAAGTGGTGAGATTTAGAATTAAACAATTGGACTACCATTTTAAATTCTAGTGATGTTGATTTCATGGCGGTACTAGAGATAAGATGCTCTATACCGTGATGAGAAGAAAACAAATGAGGGTACAGATAAATTAAGGGAGAATATAAATATATTTCGGAAAGACGGCTCTGATCTATATAATATAATATTGATAAGAATAAAAAACACTTTCTTGGTGCACTTCATGTACTTGTAGTTACTTAATAAATCCCAGCGCAATTTCCTAATTACTAATTATTTTAGTAAATCTATTTCACCTTCATATTTCACATCAGAATCAGCTTTTACTTTATTCCTTCCATTAGTTTCAATGAGGAGACTTTATTCCTCCTGCATTTTTCAATGTAAGAATGTAGTACTGATTTAAAGTCAGCTGCAACAGAGAAACAGAGAGAGAACCCTAACTAAAATACTGCCACTGGAGAAAATCTTTCCTCTTAATTAACCCAATATGTCTACCGTATTATCATTTAGCAACTATCTTGCCTTGTACTGATCTAGTGTGCTATCAGTCCGATTCCTTACCGTGTATATCCATCCATCTGTATTCAGCTACCTTATTATTATTTGGTTTCTATGATCTACCATGTCTCATTCTTCTCCAATGCATTCATTTCTTCGTTCATGGCTCAATTCCAGTTCCCTTCCTTGAAGGTTTCTTATACTGATGTTAGAATTATGATAGCATCAATTGAATAGTTTAGAATGATCAACTTGTATTTCACAATGAGTTTGTGCAGATTTATATACAACAGAGAATATCTTAAGAAAGGAAAAATATAAAATTAAGGAAACTATAGCAACACTAATAAATAGGGAATATTCAACACTCCTCCTCAACCTGGAGCATATGCATCCAACTGGTTACATATATAATCAATCCGAGGTTTGTGTAGAGATGTATTGATGATATCATCGAATTGATTATTTGAGCTCACGGAAGAGATGTTAATTAATGAGGCCAGAAGAAAGGATCTTCTCTCTGATAAAGTGTCAATCAACTTCTATGTGTTTAGTCCTCATGAAAAATCAGATTTGAAGAAAGGTAAAATGCCGACTGATTATCACGCAATGTAGGTTAGGCTCAGAATTTCAAAGAATATTTAAGGTCTTAGAGTTATGAATACTGACTTCTGGTACAAATGCACTTGTACAAATAATAGGAATAAAAGGAATTAACAGAAGGTGCTTCTATAATTACATTAGGAGCCTTTTGAGACAACAGAAAATTCTCAATTCTCATCCTTCACCTAGAAATTTAAGTTTTAAAGTTGTCCTCGACTTTACAGTCTTAGACTTGCAAATCCCTCGAATATATAGGGTCCGTTTGTTTTGGCTTTTTTAAAAAATGGATTTTATAGTGTTACATAATTTTGTGTAAAAAAATTTACAAAGAAATTTTTAATAAAAGCTTCAAATGAAAATTTGGTTTGAATAGTTATTCTTAAAATGTCATTTTAGGCATTTTATCATTTTATTGAAAAAAAATTTGGATATCAAAATTTCAAAAACATCACGTAATTTGAAGCTATTTCAAATAGATTTTCATAAAAATCATTTTTGAAATACAACTTTTTGAAAAAATTGTGATTTTGACTATGTTTTGATCTTCAATAATGTATGTTTATGTTATTTGATATCAAAATTAGTGTTTCAATTTAGGAAAAATGAATATAAAAAAACTTGTAATATTTTGAAAAACAGTTTTACAAAATCTATTTTAAAAAATACAAAGAAAAAATCCATTTTTCTAAAGTTAAAACAGACGCACCCCTAGTCTCATTCTATATTGTCTCAAGATACCACTCATTTCTATGTGAATTTGGTTCATTCATGCTCGAAATCTTCCAGAAGTCGCTCATTGTCTGTGCTCATCTTTTGCTTCGGCGATCACTTTTTGCATTCGTCAATTCCCCGGTGTTACGTCGGTCGACTTTTTTCTAGTTCAAACCGGGAAAAATCCGGGTCTAATATCACATGTGCTGAACGGGCTGCTTTTTGAACTAACGATTGTCCGCACAGACCAATAAGGGTCTTCTCGATATGTTTTGTCCTCATTCACATGCTTTTGGAAAACTTTCCAGAAGGTCACTCATCCAATAATTGCTCTAAGTCAGGTATGCTTAAATTTAGAGTTCTTAACTTGTGTTACGGAAAAGAAAATGCATCTTGTTAGTAGAGGTACTATTAATTAATTTGTTTAAGCTTTCTTGAACCATACAATCTGATACTGCACAATCTCAAAATCTCTCAACTGAACAATCTCATTCCAAGCCTTGTTCATGCCTCATCATTTGCGCAAGTAATCATTCCCAGTACTCGTTACTTCCCAGGTTTCAACATTAGGAGTGTTGCTAGGTTAGTGTTTTTATTGGTCTGGGCTTGCACAAATAGTACTGCACTAGTAACTGACCTAATTATTATTAACATACATAGATGATAAGCTTTGTATTATAACATGTCATTCAATCTAATATCATGTGTTCAGAGTAATGATATTTGTATTCAGACTATTTATTCAATTACTATTATTTTAGTTCTTCATACTAAATGACTCAACTAAATATAACTCTTTGTATCAAGGGTGCTTCTTCTTCTGGAGTTATCTTGCTTCCTGATGCTGAGACACAAACCTCCGGTGCAAAGGCTGCTGCATGTGGTCACTTGTCATCATTGTCTTCAGTTTCTGATAAAGGTAATAAAAGAAATATGTGCTTAATACCTATGTCACAGTATCAATCTTACAGACTTAGTGTGAGTGTCCTCAACTCAATCTTTCTAATGATATTACTATTATTTTAAAAATTCTTTCAGTTATTTTGGTTTAACAGCACTCATAAGGAAATAAATTCCAGCTGAAGAATTCTTTTTTAAAATTATCCATATCAAGACTTTATCTTCAGAGAATTATACTGAAATACTGTCTGATATCTTTTTATTCATAATTGGTTGTATGCTTTCTTTTCTTCAACTGAAACAATGTTTTCAACCTCTTATGTTTTTTATCACAAGGACGATGTCTTGTGGTTCAACACTTTATTCTCTTTTCATCTTAAAGAAAGATCAATGTTGTCTGTCCTGTCATTTTTGGAAACGTAAATGCATATGCATATGGATATGCATGGTTCTGCATAAAGATATTCTGTGGTGTTCTATTATAGGAAGTCCTATCTTGCATTTTCAAGAGATTGATTGCATAACTCAAACCTGTGATCTCTTGTCATATTATTTTATCTCGAGATCTTTCAATTAAGCTGGAAGAGGCCTGAAAATAAATAAATAATAATAATAATAATAATAATAATAATAATAATAATAATAATAATAATAATAATAATAAGCTGGAGCACACCCATGTGATGTTGATTGTTGGTGATTGATCAGAGTCATAGATGTTATTGAATGAAAATGTGTATTCTTGCAAACTACATTTCTAAAATCTAATTTTTGAATGACAGTTTACAGCGATCAGGGAGTGCCTGCTTCATTTCAAGTTCCTTCTGGAGCAGTTTTACCATTTGGATCCATGGAATTGGAGCTAGAGAAAAGCAACTCCACCGAAATATTCAGGTCTTTACTGGATAAGATAGAAACAGCAAAACTGGAGGGTGGTGAACTTGACTGTCTATGCCATCAACTCCAGGAATTGATTTCTTCCCTGAAGCTATCAAAAGACATCATTGAAAGCATAGGAAGATTGTTTCCAAGCAATGCACGTTTGATTGTTCGATCCAGCGCCAATGTGGAGGACTTGGCTGGAATGTCAGCAGCTGGACTTTACGAATCAATACCCAATGTGAGTCCTGCCAATCCAACAGTCTTTGCAGAAGCCGTTGGCCAAGTATGGGCTTCACTGTACACGCGGAGGGCAGTGTTGAGCCGCCGAGCTGCTGGCGTGCCTCAGAAGGAAGCTTCAATGGCAGTTCTGATCCAAGAAATGCTTTCACCAGATATATCATTTGTACTACATACAATGAGCCCAACAGACCAGGATAACAATTCTGTGGAGGCTGAGATTGCTTCTGGCCTTGGTGAAACTCTGGCTTCTGGAACCCGGGGTACACCATGGCGTATATCATGTGGAAAATTTGATGGGCTTGTGCAAACACTGGCTTTTGCAAACTTCAGCGAGGAATTGATTGTACGTGGTGCAGGACCTGCGGATGGGGAGGTTATCCATTTGACTGTGGATTACAGCAAGAAACCACTGACAGTTGACCCAGTTTTCCGTCGACAACTTGGTCAGCGTCTTTGCGCAGTTGGGTTTTTCCTTGAGAGAAAATTTGGATGCCCACAGGATGTGGAAGGATGTCTTGTTGGTAAAGACATTTATATTGTTCAGACAAGGCCCCAGCCCCAGTAGAAATATGAATGGATGAACTTGGATACAGGAAATTTCTAAAGAGTGGACACCGTCTGATATTGGTAGAGGAAGCACTATGAGACACCAGTATTCCTGAATGTGTGTGGTGGGAAATGGAACGAAGACATATCAAGAAAGCAAATTGGACACAATTTTGAATATGCCTTGTGTTGTGGCTTCTTTCAGTTTAGATAAGCTGTCAGTCACGTACTGTACTGTATACTACTATTATTATACCTTGCTGTTTAAAAATAAACGTATAATACTAGTGTTGAGATATAACACATGTGAGTTGCTCATGCAATAATGGGAAGGAAATTATTGGTGTTTGAAAAGACTTGAAACATAAACACAAATTTTGCCCGTCTTCCACTATTTAGACCTGTGGATTGTGTTTTTATTTATTTTTAAACTTTTTATATTCGTCTGTCTTTTTATTTTTAATAGTTGTTGTTTTTCGATTTTAAAAATTGGTTTTGAAAAATATGTCACCAAAGAATTACCGGATAGAGTTATGGACTAGGTCACTCTTTTTAAGACATTTTGCAGCACTTCCATTAACTATGATGTGTCCAAGACAAAATAGCTCATTTCAAACTGTTATGCTTTACTACCGCATTGTAAAAAAATCAATCTTGAATTACACCCTCTATGGTACAATGACCACTAAAATATGACACTACAATCACTTGAATATGGCACAAAAGCCGCTCTTAATCGAAACAGAGAAAAGAAAAGAGAGCAGAGAGATTTTATTATGATGGAAATTTAGAATTTAGAGTGAATAAAAATACCGTGAAGGTTCAAAACTATCGTGCGAATATGGATGGACTGACTCAGTTGAAGTGGATATATATTGACCCAAAAAAAATATCCGTTGAAGACTTGGTCAAACGCACTACAAAAATGTGTGTAATTGAGAATGGGGAGAGGACAACACGCACAAGCTTCATTTAATGAAAAATAGATTCTTTTCATTTTCGGGTACCAAACCGAACCGGAGGCATCCGTGGGTGATGGTCAACAGAATGCGGTCTCCCCTATTTACACAACTGGGTGTGAACTGGGTGCTCCTTAGGGCACACCCCAAGTGACAACCCCCTCCACTATATCAACACTAATAATGAGTGCTTCTTTTCAACGTGAATCTTATCCCACCTTTTCAATTCACACTTCACTATTATTAAGTTCAAGATTTGATATTTACTTTTCCATTTTTTAACCAAATTCTCTCCAAATTCCAATGTTTCAAGCATGTTCAAACATTCATTGAAAAACTAAACAAAAGCATCAATAGCATATGCTTTCCTCTCTTCTCAACCTTCTTCGCTCTTTTTTATTATGGTTGGGAGAGTTAGTTTTGTGTGTCAATCTTCTTTTCACATTTTATATTTTGTGTATATTTGGTGAGATCTTTTGGACTTTTGTAAATCCAAATCTCCTTTAATTTTATTTTTTGAACAGTAAAAATATTTTTAAAAAATGCAAGAAAGTACAAAGAGTACTCTACCCACAAATCGGGATGAAGTACAAGGGCTACTCACCTCACAAAACAAGGTACCAACCCAAAATGAAAACAAACAAGAGATTTGCACAATTAGTCAATTACCTCAAAATACATCTCTAATAGTAAAATATCTCCCATGCTGATATATGTTGATTAATCTTTATAAGTATAATTCAGTATATAATTCAAAATCAGGTCAAGAACTACAAAAGGCACGAGAATGATAATTTACATAACTCTTGTGATTACTTAATAGTCTTGGGTGTTCTACTTATCGAGGTTGCCAAATCAGTAATCAAAACACTGGCCCCTTGATCATTTTCCCATATGAGTTAATATTCGGCTAACTAAAGCTTCCTTCTTCCCAGAAACAGGAAGATTGTGTCCTGTGAGATAATATTTTAACTCCACCACTGTCAGATCCTTCAACTGCAAAACAAGATCAAATTATTCAGTATCAACAAGTTAAAATGCAAGTGGTGCTAGCTAGGCAACTGAATATTAGATGTTGCATGCCCCCTCACCCACATTGGCTTAAAGTTTAAGCAAACCTGCTTGTCCCAAATCTATCAAACCAAAAGCAAAATATATTTTAAGGCTACCTTTCCAGTATCAGCAAGTTCACCCCAATCATAGTTTTCACACTCTTTCATAGCAAACTCAGTATGCGCTTTTCTTTTCTTGGCGGCTTCAGTTGGCTTTCCAGTGCCATGCTCACTTTCCTCATCATAATTCTCCCCGTATACAGAGGTCTTGAATTCTTCTATTGCCCTTACCACTCCTGGTCTGAAGGGGAATATAAGCAAGATTATCATTTCATACTGAAAGTGTTTTGAACAAAACTTTTATCTTTCCAGTGAAGACAGGAAGGGCCAAACAGGAAATAAAAAAAGAATACTACACCAACAATCTCTCTAACACACTTTTCAATACACTCATGCCAAATGGACCTATTTGAATTTCAACCAATAGGAGAAAGTATCTTAGAAAGTATGTGTTGCTAATACTCCTCATAGAATATTCATTACATCATGAAAACCTTGTGCTTACCTAGCCAAACCTTCCTCATCAGGCAATGTTTCATCTTTGATTTCTGGAATCTCATCTTCTTCCAGGGCTAATGCCTGCAATACTGCATAGTGTTTCTGCAAGGCTGAAAACTCTTGTGTTACCAACCCCAGAATCGTAACTTTTTCATTTGTTAAATGAAAATAATAAACACTTGGAAAATTATATCATCTACAAATATGAAGCATACTAGTTAATAATGATATATTGCTATAAGGGGGACCATCCCATATAAGAAAGCAAGAGGAACATGAATCCGTAAAATTTTATTACAAAGATGAGGGGGATTTTTTGAGTAAATCTTGACCATGCGACCGAGTATATGTATGATCAAGATTAAAAGTGTCCATTTTATAAAGTCAAAGTGACCACATCCAAAATTCACATGATTTTATGTTATAAGACTTGCTCTTAATTCACGCTATAAGAAGAAAAAAAATGTTATTTTGACACATAAATCTGACATCAAATTTAGACAACAATTTGGATGGTCAATGTTGTTCAAACATGTGGTTAATTATGTTCAGTTGATGGTTAATAAATATAACAAGATGTCACAACTTCTTAACCATCCACTAAACACAATTAACCACAACTTTGAACTTCATTAACCACTATTTTCAGGTGTTCGAATATACATATATCTGTTTAGCCATCCAAATTGTGTTCAAATACGGTGGATATGAGAGTAATTGACTAATATAAATCAAATTATAGTATTTTAATAATTAAGGTAAAGCTTACTAGAAGTATAAACACAATATCATTAAGTAAGGAGAGTGGCTGAGCTAGAGGAGGAAGAAGCTTACCAGGGTTGGTGAACTGGAAAACAGAAAAATCTTTCAAGTCCACACGCTTAATTAAATCAGCTGCCCTTTTTATCTGATCATCACTTGCTTTAGTCACCGCCTCACTAGTAACTGAATAACGCTGCAGAAATATTTCATGCCTTATTAATAATTTCATTTTTAAAACATCAAACTTAGTTTCCTCTAGTTTGACTGACAATTGACGTTTAAAGACAAGTTCAACTATTGCAGTTCTCTACCTCTTCAATAAGTCTGATGTCATCAGAATATGGAAGATAAATCATGTGCATTCCAGGCGGCTCAATCTGAACACCAGATTGGATAACCTCATCCTGCAATCAGACATATCACATATGAGCTACAAATATGCAACAAACACAGATTTAGCTAAGAAGCAACAGAGCTTCAAATTGTCAGTTTGACTTTGATCGACTTAAAGCTATAATTAATTATTTACAACAAGCTGACAAGTGGTGATGCTGCTACGACAGGATGGTGTGAAATGTACAGAAGAAAATTTGAGTATAAGCAAATAGACCTGTGGCAGGAAAATGAAAGTATACAAGAAAATGCAAGGAGGCAGTTATGTATTCAAGGATTCTATTCAAACTAAAACACCACATGCAAGCTCTTGAACTCAAGGATTTATATTCGTTGTACAATGCAAAAAAATTGAGCGTGCAACATATTGTACCTGCGGAATAAGGGCAACCAATTGAGGTCGAGATGAACTACCACTAAATGCAACTGCAAAACTAAAGGAACACAAGGGTATTACTTTGATGAGTAATAATTATTAATGTTAAAAATTATATGTGAATGCTGTAATAGTTTATTCATCAGCTCAAGGCTGGCTTTATAATAAAAGTACAACTAGCTATCTCCTTGATTTATGGAGGAAATAGTTACAAGGAGAAATAAAAGGAAATAATGATATTTTTAGAATCTCATAGAAATAACAAATTAGGAAACTAAATATATTCCAACACCCCCGCTCAAGTTGGTGCATAGATATCTGTCATGCCCAACTTGCTTATCAAATGCTCAAAGGTGGGTCTTGCCAAACTTTTGGTTAAGATATCTGCTGTTTGTTGACTTGAAGTTACAAAAGGTAGACATATGATTCCAGCATCTAACTTCTCTTTTATGAAATGTCGATCAATCTCAATATGCTTGGTTCTGTCATGTTGAACGGGGTTATGAGCTATGCTAATAGCAGCTTTACTGTCAGAGTATAATTTCAATGGAAGCTCAATTTTCATCTTAAGTTCTTCTAAGACTCTATGGATCCATAATCCTTCACATATACCTTGAGCCATAGCTCTAAACTCAGCTTCTGCACTACTTCTTGCTACAATCCCTTGTTTCTTGCTCCTCCATGTCACAAGATTACCCCAAACATAGGCACAATATCCAGAGGTTGATCTTCTGTCAGTAATTGAACCTGCCCAATCAACATCGGTGAAGATAGACACATTTCTTTCATTAGTCTTCCTGAAAAATAATCCCTTTCCGGGATTTGCCTTTAGATATCTCAGTATCCTATAGACTGCCTCAAGATGTTCCTCAAAAGGAGAATGCATAAACTGGCTTACTACACTAACCGAGAAAGCAATGTCAGGTCTCGTGTGTGACAGATAAATCAATTTCCCAACCAATCTCTGGTATCTTCCAGTATCAACAGGAACACTACCTTTTTCCCAAAGTTTTGCATTAGGATCCATAGGGGTATCTGCCGGTCGACATCCACTCATTCCCGTTTCTTTCAATAAATCTAGGATATATTTCTGCTGGGAAACAACAATACCATCCTTTGATCGAGCAACCTCCATACCAAGAAAATATCTCATGGATCCCAAGTCCTTGATTTCAAAGTCTACTGCTAATTTCTCTTTTACTCGTCCCATTTCATCTGTATCATTTCCAGTAAGAACAATATCATCGACATAAACAATCAGGACAGCTATTTTTCCATCTTGAGAGAACTTTGTGAACAAGGTGTGGTCAGCCTGGCCTTGAATGTACCCTTGTTTCTTCATGGACTGGGTGAATTTTTCAAACCAAGCTCTAGGAGACTGCTTTAATCCATACAAAGACTTATTTAGTTTGCATACATTTGATCCAAACCTGTCTTCAAAGCCAGGAGGAATGTCCATATATACTTCTTCTTCTAAATCGCCATTGAGGAAGGCATTTTTAACATCCAACTGATGTAGGGGCCAATCCATGTTAGCTGCAAGAGATAAGAGAATTCTGACGGTATTCAATTTAGCAACAGGAGCAAATGTCTCTGAGTAGTCTATACCATAGGTCTGAGTAAAGCCCTTAGCCACCAATCGAGCCTTATACCTTTCAATTGACCCATCTGAATTATACTTCACAGTAAACACCCATTTGCATCCAACCGTCTTCTTCCCATCCGGTAGTGTCATAACACTCCAAGTTTTGTTCTTTTCAAGGGCTTTCATCTCCTTAAGCACAGCTTCCCTCCACTTTGGAACTTCTAGAGCAACCTGTACATTTTTTGGAATTTCTACACTAGACAATTTTGAGGTGAAAGCAGAAAATGATGAAGACAAATTTGAATATGATATGAAATTGGACAAGGGGTGTTTAGTGCAAGATCTAAGAGGTTTTCTAACAGCAATAGGATCATCTATATCAGGATACAAGACACGACTCTCAGAAACAGAGATAGACTTACCTTTTCTGTTTTTAGGAGGCTGATCATTCCCCGGTTCAGATTCATGACACTGTTGAGATGTGGACTCATCACTTTCTTTGTGATTCTTTCTCACAAAAACCTTCCCTTTCCAAATGTTGTTTCCTGCTTCAAACCTATTCTTTTTAGATGACTCGCTACTTTGTGGCATTTCAATTAGATCATCATTACCATTACTTTCAAAATTCTCATGGTTTTCTTCATGAGGAAATGTAGGCTCAGATTCACCAAGTTCCTTACTCATATCAGGAGTAGGATCGGATAAAGAATCATGGCCATTTTCTGTTGGTGCAAAACTATAAGTCTTAGAACTCTGTGATTCAGGCAAAGATAAATTATTAAAAAAATTCATGTCCTCAGTTTGAAACGAGTCTTCCTTTAAATTCCCCACCTGAAGATGAGTGTCATCAAAAAAATATTTGTTTTCAAAGAATGTAACGTCCATAGTGACATACATTTTCTTGTTTTTTGGATCAAAACATTTGTATCCCTTTTGGGTTGGAGAGTATCCAACAAAAACACATTTTATAGCACGTGGTTCATGTTTTCCAACATTTTTATGTTCATGAACAAAAGCAGAGCAACCAAAAATTTTCAATGTCAAATCAGTTGAAACACGAGTACTAGGAAAACATTCTTTGAAAGTATCAATTGGAGTTTGAAAGTTGAGAACCTTAGAAGGCATTCTGTTAATTAAATATGCAGCAGTTAAAACCGCTTCACCCCACATATAGTTTGGTACTTTACTTGAGAAAAGTAAAGCTCTAGCTACCTCCAATAAATGTCTATTTTTTCTTTCTGCAACTCCATTTTGTTGAGGAGTATTAGGACATGAACTTTGATGTATAATTCCATTTTGAAGAAAAAAATCACCCAAATTAGTGTTAAAATATTCTTTGCCATTATCACTTCTAAAGACTTGAATATTAGTTTGATGTTGGTTTTGCACCATTGTACAAAAATCTTTTACAGTCTGACAAACATCATATTTCCCCTTTAACAAGTACACCCAACATACCCTTGAATGGTCATCGATAAAGGTGATAAACCATTTTTTAAGAGAAAGTGTACTTGTACGGTTAGGGCCCCAAACATCACTGTGAATAACAGAAAAAGGTTTTGATGGTTTGTAAGGCTGTATTGCAAAGTGGGAACGATGATGTTTTGCAAATTCACATGCTTCACATTTAAACAAAGAAATATCCTTATTACGAAATAACTTTGGAAACAAGTGTTTTAAATAAGGAAAACTAGGATGACCTAATCGTAAATGCCATAACATGATATTGTCATCATTATTATTCAAAACAGAAAAAGACTCAAAGCAGGAACTTATTGTTTCAGAAGGTAGTTGTGATGCAGATCCAATGTCAAAGTAGTAGAGTCCTCCACTCTCCTCAGCGCTGCCAATCATCTTCCCCGAGTTCAAATCCTGAAAGACACAATGAGAACGGAAAAAATTAGTTTGACAATTTATATCTTGGGCTAATTTACTAACAGACATTAGACTACAAGACAAGTTTGGAACATGAAGGACATTTTTAAGAGTTAACATTGGAGACAACACAACTGACCCTTTGCCGGCAATGGCTGAAAAAGAGCCATCTGCGACTTTGATTTTTTGATTACCTGCACATGGACTATATGAAGAGAACAAAGTGGATTCACCTGTCATGTGATCGGAGGCACCGGAATCTACTATCCAAGTATGATTAGGACTGACACTAAGAAAAACAGAGTTACCTTTTGTTGCTATAGAGCAAGGAGTTTGAGACTCGAGGAGTTTGAGACTCGAGGAGTTTGAACAGTTTCTCTAGTTGTTCCGTAGTGAGTGGACTCTGAGTTGAAGTAGATTGTTGTCCTTGATCAGAATTACTTGCTTGGAAAGCACGACCACCTTTCTTCTTCTTCCAGTTAGGAGTCCAATTAGGAGGTTTGCCTTTGAGCTTCCAACAATCTTCACGCGTATGCCATTCGCGCTTGCAGTAATCACACCAAGGAATGTCGTCTGATTTTTTTCCTTCGTGGGGGTTTCTAGTTGCCAAAGCCGAGCCTTCTGATTCAGAGCTTCGGTGTGTCTTTCCCATCATAATTCCTTGTCGTGACTCCTCCCTTTTTATTTCTGCAAAAGTTTCACGAAGAGTTGGCAATGGTACCTTTCCCAAAACTCGACCTCTTACCTCATCAAGATCTTTATTCAGCCCAGCAAGAAACATGAACACACGATCATTCTCTTGTCTCTTTAGAAACAGAACACTATCTTCTGCACATTTCCAATTGTCATCATAACAGAGATCCAACTCTTGCCACAAGGTCAACAACTCATTGTAATAAGCAGTTACATTCCTGTCACCTTGTTTAGCATGCCATAACTTTGACTTTAAACCAAAGATTTGAGAGGCGTTCTGGATATCAGAGTATGTTTCCTTGACAGCTTCCCACACATCTTTTGCGGAAGGTAAAAACATGTAAGGCTTGCCTAATCCAGTTTCCATAGTGCTTACTAACCAAGCAATGATCAAGGAGTTTTCAGACTTCCACTGTTTGTAAAGTGGGTCTCCTTGTGCCGGTTCAGCAACTGCTCCCGTCAAAAAACCAAGTTTCCCTTTGCCATCCAACACCAAGCGAACAGTTTGGGCCCATTCATTATAGTTATTCCCATTCATCTTAGGAATATCAATCTTGAGGGAGGATTTGGAACCCTCATTGAAATCGTTGTCGCCATAAACACTTTTGTTCTTGTTTCCGTTGTTGTTTCCGCCATTACCGCCACTGTTTGCGGCAAAATCTGGTTTCTCAAAAACGGGGCTGGTGACATCTGGTTTCTCAAAAACAGGGCCACCACCGCGGCCAGCACCTTCTTTTTGACCATCGTTATTGTTGGAGGATCCGGTGTAGGCCTGGCCGATGGAAGGCCACTTGTTGTAATCGGCCATGAGAGACGAAACGGGTATGGGAACAGAATTTATTTTTTTTTATTTTTTTTTTTCAGTAGCACTCTAACCCTAACCTAGGGCTCGTGATACCATGTTAAAAATTATATGTGAATGCTGTAATAGTTTATTCATCAGCTCAAGGCTGGCTTTATAATAAAAGTACAACTAGCTATCTCCTTGATTTATGGAGGAAATAGTTACAAGGAGAAATAAAAGGAAATAATGATATTTTTAGAATCTCATAGAAATAACAAATTAGGAAACTAAATATATTCCAACAATTAACACACAAGTTATCAAGTCATTTGACATCAGCAATGCCCAAATCATGAGACTACAGTTTCTAAACATGTGGTAGCAGTTTTAGTAAGATGTCTAGTTATCCATAAGATATTTGTCACACTTATAGACTGCCTAACTTGCAGCTTTCAACTAGGGATGTCAATTTTCATCCGTCAGTGGGGATCCCCGTGGAGATTGCCCCATTCGGAGCTCTGGGAACGGAGATTTTTCCTCTGTGGGGACGGGGATGGAGGGAAAAACTCCCCCGCAGGGACTTCGGGGCGGGGATCGGGGAAGAAGCATCTATCCCCGTGGATTCCCCGAATCCGTCCATTGCTTAATTTTTATTAATATTTGATATCCGTGGATCTCCGCGGGCACCGTGGAGATCTATGGGGATGGGGACAAATATTCCCCCGTGGCGGGAATCGGGGACGGGGAATATTTTGGGGGGCGGGGAACGGGGAAGCTTCCTCCGTTCATTCCCCGCCCTGTTTCAACAATCACTCTTTCTTTCCCTTTTTCTACTACGGTAAATGTTAACCACCCATTAATAGCCAAGATTTATTGATCTTGAGTATACCCAACACTCTAAAATTTCAAATTCTACTTTACATAAACAACCGATTTTACAGGTAAAAGAAATCACAAATATCTAACTGGAATATGTCTAGGAATAGTAAATCACCTAGGTAAAGATTAATGCTGTTGACAATATTCAGAATTATCCCTCTCAACCTAACCTACTATAAAATGGTGAGGTTGCCCTTGCCAACCTATTTTATCAAATTGGCCAACCCACCTAGTCCCTTTTTCTGCATGTTGGGGAAACTCAACCACTTTGCCAACACTACTACACACTAAACATAGACATGAGTAAAAGGATGTGATAGTGCAACTGAAAAGTGTAATTGTTCTAAGGAATCAAGAATACTGTACCGATTGAGCTGCACCATGGACCTATGAAGGGCAATGAAGGTACACATGCTAACATCTGTACCCTGCAAAACAAAAAGAGGCATGAGAAAGTGAAACTAAATATAGATCAATAATATACATTTGGTGCAATTACTGGTCAAAGCATTTTCAAAATACCAAAAGATCACTTGATGAGAATACTACTCATCAGTACAATAAGATAGTTTATGCACCCATTTGATAAGCTGAAGGCATATATACATATATGTATTTATATAACATGCAATGGAACTTTAATTTGAGGGAAGTCACAGTTAGCAAATTTGTCAGAACAACCTGTTTAAATAAAATTCCATGAGGTAGAAGGTGATTAAATCATCAGAGAGCTAATGAAAGACCATCGCGATGTTGATGCTCAAGTTTGACAAAAAGTAAACAATATCAAAAGTACAGGATAAGACATCAGCACCAAGAAGACAAGTTGAGGTTAAAACCAAAAAATTACCGGTGAATAAAGATGTAATTAACAGTTCATTAATGACTAAAAGAACAGTAACCTCGTCGCTGGGATAAAGGAAAGTTGATGGCTTCAAGTTGTAATAATCTCTCAAGTAACTTAGTGGCTTGAACCCTAAAAGATGTAGATGTCCAGTAGCAACTCTCTTAATTTCAGATAGCTCCTTCGTGGAAAATATAATATCCTGGCTGAAAAAATATAATAATCATATTATAATTACAAACAAAAGGAGACAACAAAATATAAAAAAAAATTTAAGCTATTTCAACAAGTATGCCATCAGCATATTTATTGCAGTGTCTAATAAACCAACAACCCTCAACAAATTGATGTTACATACACCACACTCATCAAATTCATCCACTGCCCCTTGTAATATATTTGGACAATTAACGTTCACGCCATCTATTTCAAAACAATACCCCAGCACCCTTTCTCCTCTCTGCGCAACTCATTACGGCATGTCGGCACCCTCATTTTGAAAAAAAAATCTTCCTGAAACTGGATTTATTTTGCAGTCCGGATACATGGAGTTTTCAGAAATTTAGTTTCCGAGAAACAATCTATATTGCATCTCAAATTCGGATAGATGATGTTTCCAAAAATTAATAAAAGTATCCGTTGCATCACAAACTTTTTATGTGAGCTTGATAAACTATTGTATCCGTTCGTAGAGGACACCCTTTGGTGAAAAGCCATAATGTTGTAAGGATTACACTACTTATGACCTTGACAGCTGGAAAGACATTGATCGGTTCTATTTTGAAGCAAAGGTAAAGAGAAAATAAGATGCATGTCTGTGTTTTAGAGAAGAAGTGATGCCAGATTTATTAAAGATGCCTTTGACCCTTGAACTATTGTATCCAGAAACTCATGGATGGAAGTCGCCGAAACTCCATGTATCTAGTTTCGATAAAAAAGTATTAAAAAAAAAAAAGGGTGCTGTAATGGCTTGCACAGGGAGGACAAATTGGGTAGTGTAAGTAACATTGCCCAAATATAAAAATTGGGTGCTGTAATTTCGGAATTTAAAAAAAAATTGGGTGCTGTAATTTCGGAATTTAAAAAAAAATATAAAAATACCTTGTTAGTATATTGAATAATGGCTAATTACAGTAGTTAAGGTAGCTAAGAGTAGTCATAGTTTGTTAATTATTTGGATTAGTTAGAGTGCGTGTAAAAATAGGAGAACGCAAAGATTACAGAGCATCTTTGAATATTTTAATTGTTAATAGAGTATTTTCTATTGTGAAGGGGAAACCCTTGAGGAGAGATTCTCTCCTATTCTATCCTATTTCTTAATAAAGTTGTTATATCTTTGTAATTCAATTCTTGAGTTCCTAACAATCGGTCCGACCTACTGGATCCACAACAACCAAGGTGAGCGCCATGAAAACTCGTATGAAAGCCATAGAAAAAGGGGTCATCAATAAAGACAACTTGATGCCAAGATTTGACCGAAGCATTGATGCTTATTGGTGGTTGATCCAAGTCTATCAGTATCTTAAAGCCCTAAAGATTCGCAAGGAAAAATGGTTATCATGGGTGTGGTCAGGATTGGATGGAGAAGTTCAACGATGGTGGTTTTCTTGGAGGAAAACAAATCAGAAAGTGGAGCTTTTCTCTTTTGAGAAGACCTTGCTCGTGAAATTCAAACCAGAATTTGGGGCTTATCTTCAAGTTCCTGGGGAAGAACAAGTAATGGCAAAAGCATAATTCAGCCAAACAACCAGAAGAGGAGCAACTCCCTAAAAAAAGAACAAAAAACAAAAAGAAAACCAAAGAAAACACCAGAAAGTGATGAAACAGAAACTAACGGGTCTGACAAGATCAAAGAAGAATCTCGAAGTGCTGTCAACAAAGGAGTGAGTGAGTATGGAATCACAATCAATAGCAGTGAAATATTTTTAAGCAGTCTTGAAAAGTCAAGTAATCATAAGTTACAACGACATGCGATGGAAAGCCTTATGGAGCTCGAGAAGATGTTGAAACATGGTACTTTCGCCTAATAATTCCAGGAAGCAACATTCCTTCACTATTTTCTCAATTTCATTTATCTCATAGTACAGATGCCTACAGTGGAGGATGTCGGAATTGGAGCTCCCTTCTTCAAGGTGATGCCTGGGGGGATAGTCTCGTATCTGGTTTTTGGAGGATATGTGTTTGGGTGGAATCTCTTTTTTCAGAGACCTTTAAAAGCACTGAATCCCAAAAGAAATATCCCAAAGACTATCACTCTAGAGTTTGCAACTAAACAATTCTCCCTGGAATCTCTGAAACTAAACGAAATCACATATTTCTCCCAGAAGAGGGGAAAAAATGGTAAGGGTCCGGATCCCAGCAAATCTTATTCTCAGTGATGACTGAATTATCTTATATAGTAGGGACTGTAGAGTTGCTATTATTTTCCGAATCCAATCTAAATAGAGCAACAGTGATTGAAAACGTCCAAAAAATCAAAATTATAATATTCAAATAAGATAAAGAAGAATAAAATTCATACTTGTTATAACGATGAAACCGTCTAGTAGATTCTTCCACCAATGCACCAGTATCAGCACAAATGAAAGTTCTTTCACTCTGGACCACCAAACTAGTTACAATCATTTTCTTAAACTTTTTTTAGAATATTCAGTACAACAGTCCGGCTAAAAGAATATAATCACAAAATTTAGGAGAATTACGATCCAACAAAAAGGTATGACATGACTACAGAGAGACCAACAGGAAAAATATGATGCAGCAATGAGTGTAGTGGTTTGGCTTTCTCAGAACTATCAAATTCATAACAAATCCATAAATATTCTTTCTCTGTGGTTATATATATATATATATATATATATATATATATATATATATATATATATATATATATATAGAGAGAGAGAGAGAGAGAGAGAGAGAGAGAGTGAGGATCCGTTGACACCAACTATATATATCCTCCAACAAAATTCTAAAACCTATAATCACTTTAAAATTATGTTTTTTGTGTATTTATATAGAATGGGTATGGGACGGGGACAAGGACCCTATCAAGTTTCAACCAAGGGATATTTTAACCTTGTCATTGAAATTTTAAATGTATGCCATCATTTAATCCACATAACATAACTGACACCACTGAGTGGAAAAAGGCTTTGATTAATCTTGTTTGATAGGTACATTATAAATTTATGCTGTAACATAGAAAATAGATTGTTTATAAGTTAAGGTTATAACACTCATCACCTTCAAAGGACGATTAGTAACGGAATCAAGCCATGTGATTGCTCCTACACATCAAAAGTATAAACTGTCATTACAACATAAGCTGAAATTGTGAGCTATATTTTTTCATCTTTAAAAAACTTTAAGGGGCCATGACAAACTTTGCAAGGTTAATGAACTAAAAGAAAACACCAAAAAAGGGACAAAAATTTAACTAAACAATATCCGCTATTAGCAAGAAAATAACAAGAAATGCTTACCAGGAACAGTGGGACGAATTAAAGCGTATGAATTAAGTTCTATTGATAGCCCATCAACTAGTGTGAATTTAAATTTGTTGACTCTACGTTTAGTAAACATGCGCTTTCTTAACTGATCTTTCATATCCTCCAATCTGAAATTGAAATACAAAATTACAACAAAAAGAAAATTAAAATCAAATTGGGCACGCATAAACAAAAATTTATTGTTTTAAAATGTCAACTATTAGTCCTGGTTTTGAGTTTTTGACCCCTATGACTAAATCATAAGACCTAACCGAAAAGACAACTTGAAAATAGCATTTCCGGATCTTATAATACTTGCTGAAAACAAAACAACAGTGTCTAGGAACTGTGCCAATCTTGCTGTTGCTTTGGTTCCATTCAGGAATTCTTAAAATGCATAAACTAAAGGGTATACTTGGCTTTATTCTTAATCAATATAACTATCCAACAATATAGATGTGCTCAATTCATAACAGATCAGAACCACCATTTACCAACAACTCTGGCTCTCTGCATCATAAATTAATACCAATTATAACTTTTCCAATTTGAACTCGCATAAATAGTTCTTAATTTACAATAGTATCTAACTAAAATCCTAAAGCATACACATTCAGACAATGGAAGCAAGTTTAAGCTTGCTACTATCCCTACTAAACAACAATTTATGTGCCAGAAACTTCAGATTCCAGGAGCACAACTAGTAGCCCAAGCTAAGTACATAATGATATCTGAAAGATATAAGCCGGAGAAACACATAGATATGGTATGTAGATAAGTTGCCATACTTGTTTCCTGCCGATGCCATAAAGTTAACAAGATCATCTCCTTCCAAGCCAATCAAATCCTGAAAGACATGCAGTGTACAAATGAGGATTAACAGTTTATCTAATCAGTATGAGTTAAGAGAATAAATTAGTGAATATATGTAAAATATTTGTACGTACAACATAGAATTTAGATAAGTCAAACATTTCATTGGGGCAACTCAAGGGAAGAAGTTCAATTGTGATGCCAAGATCCCGTGTGTCCTTCACAAACACAGAAAATAATAGTAATTAGTATGAAGTAATAGCATTGTTCAAACAATAAAGCATATACAGATTGGTACTTTAGCTCTCTGCAGTGTGGTTCTTGTCATGTCGGATTTGATAGCCCCTCGGACACACCCAAAAGGATCATCTTCATTTGTAAACAAAAGTATGCGTTTATCGACGGTCTTAGCTGACCTGATATAAATGGTTTCGACATTATCTATGATTGAGCGATAAAGATAATAAAATGAATTATATGTAGATAATAGAGTGCAAGTATTACCCTTTACGAAGAAGTGCTTGAGCCACCCAGATAGCATTGTAGAGATGATTTTCTCTGGTTCCCGGCACGACACCATGCTGGCTTCCAATGTTTTTGGAAAAAGATTCTAGAGAAACAAATGAGAAGTAAGTAGCATTGGTGTTGGAATAATAATAATAATAATAATAATAATAATAATAATAATAATAATAATAATAATAATAATAATAATAATAATAATAAGGTTATCTAGAATACATAGATAGATAGATAGATGAACCAAGCAAAGCATAAGCATTCATACCTTGGATATTATCAAATTCTTTAATAAGCCTTGCTGTTGGCCTGTCTAGATAGTCTCTTTCAGGAACATGAAATACATAAACACCATTTAGGTCTTGTAAGTTGTTCTTCTCCCTCTGCAAACGAAAATGAAAAAAGGTAAGTAAGAGCGTAAGAGGGATGGATATTGATTAATTGATATAGTACTATTAGAAAAAAGAAAAAGAGAATAGTTAGTTAGTTACAGTGTTAAAGAAACATATAGCAACTTGGTCATAGGATTTGTTGATGATCTGAGCCTTGAGTGAGTGAGATATAGAAGTAAGGGCAATCTGGAAGTGAGATTCAGCATCTTCTTCTACTTCTTCTTCCGTCGGGTGGCAAATAGTGTTCAACATTTTAGGAGAGGCATCGACAAGGTAAACGACATACTCTTTGGTGGAATCATTTTCTCGAGAGTGTTGAGCATCAGGATCGTCTTCGTCGTCTCTGAAGATATCATAGTCAGGATCGTCTTCAATATCATCCATTCCACCACCACCTCGATCTCGATAACTAACTAGAACACTAGAACACAACAAACCCTCTTTTCTCACTCTTCGTTTTTCTCTGGCCACTACCGCACGCCCATACCAATACCCATTTCTAATTCTAATAAACAAATAAACAGACTTCTTGTGGAAGCCCTTGTCACCACATTCTTCTCTGTTTCCGCACACGGGACTTTGCATATTATTTTTTAAAAATTCAAAAAATGTTTTTCTTTTACAAATTTACCCATCACTCAATACATTTAAACACAAGAAAACATATTTACAAAAGGGCATAAGTTATGGTGCATAAGCCATGTTTATGCACCGTGCATAAATACCCAAAATTGCTTAGTGCACCCCCCAGATTTCTAGTGCACCCCCCAAATTACTTAGCACACCCCCAGATTTTTAGGGGGTGCATTAGAAATTTAGGAGGTGCGCTAGAAATCTGGGGGGTGCGCTAAGTAATCTGAGAGGTGTACTAAGCAATCTGGGGGGTGCATTAAGTAATTTTCATTATTTATGCATGGTGCATAAGGAAAAAGCTTATGCACCATAACCACTCCCACTCCTATTATAAATCTAATTTGATATTTTAAAAATCTACAACACTCGCAGAAACCACGCATCAACCACCAATTTTTAGTTGGTTCAGTGGTGATTGGTGCCAAACTTAGTAGGGAGATCGGGAGGGGGCTGAAACCATTTGATGCCAGAACTGACCCCCCTGAATCAGATTAAACTGGTGGTGAAAACCAAAAGAAACCACACACCAACCACTTGTGATATAGTGCAAGGATTATGTAGTTAATAAAGTATTTCACATGTGATTTATTCTCATTGGTTGATAGATAAATACGCTCAAATTATGAAGGGGTAGTTTAATAATCCATTTCATCATAAATGCTATTTTTATGAGTCACTGTCGTGTGGCATCTACCGACTAGAACAGCCATTAATCTAGTCATCGCCGATTTAGTGTCGGCGATAAAAACAAATTGTGGAGAAACGTGAAAACTAAGAACAGGTAAAAAAAACTGAAGGACCAAATTCGATAATATGATATCTTTAGAGACCAAAAATACATCCAAGTATCCAACCCTTGATCTCAGTATAACTATTATACAGTAAATGCAATACGCAAGCCACACTTGAAAAGCTATGAATAACCAAAATACATGCCTTCATCAATACGCATTGGATTTAGACTCGACTTTCAAAAATTATTATAACTAAAAAAAATGGTCAGGATACAAAGAACTTTCTAATCTTATCTCAACAAAAAATGCTTATAACAACCATTGGCGACCCCAGTTTAACCGTCTATGTGACATGAGAAAGAAAGACATCGCAGAACACTGAAGCCACTACTGCACTAATCGAATAAGGATTTCCATATGCTGGAAACGGTGAAACTTAACATGGAGACTTGAAACGAAGGATCCGCAAAAAATGAAAAGGAATAGGGCAAGAAAGGCAAAATTTGATACTTTCATCCAAAGGATGACCAGACGCTCTGAACTCCACAGTTTCCTGAATCCAACATCCTCACATGAACTTCAGTGTACTAAACTCACAGCCATTTCAAAAGTGCAAACTCTTAGGCTCATAGACCAACTAGGACCACTAAGCCAATAAATGCCCTCTGCATCTCTTACAAAGAATGGGTGCAAGAGCAAAAGCTAGAGAGTATAACAGCAAAACAAGAACAAAGAATGTACATCCAAAAGCTTAAGAATCTGTGGTAGCTGATGACTTCTCTGCCTTTTCCTTCTCAATCTCACCTCTTCTCATCTCAGCATGCTGGGCTACACCATTTGCAAGAGCTTGATAAGAGAACTCAAGTGTCTGGGTAAGGTTCTGAAACTTCATTGGATCTGATGATTGCATCACTACAGACAAATTTATTATGAAAGTTATATGTCAGACAATTATTATAACATTAATGATGATAGGTTTTAGTAAAATGTAACCTTTAACATGCTTGGGGCAGTATCAGCATACCTTTCATCGTATCCACAAAGAAAATAAAAGGATCCACCTCATCAATTGGGGACTGCAACTCTTCGTCGTCACTGAAGCCGTCATCTGAGTCGTCATCATCCTCATCGTCGGGCCTGAATGACTTTGCCTATTGGTAATATTGCAAAATGACAAAAATAAGAAATTAAGATAAAAAATGACGATGAAAACAAATAATAAATTACAAATGTATACTGTTTGAATAAAAGTGCACAACTTATATTTTATTTACCAGGAGAAAGAAAAACAAGAAGTTTCATTCCTAAAAGATATAAATACGAATCAAGGAGACAATAGTTCAGCTGATAACCAGTTGGTTCAACCACAAAATTGTGTAGCTGGATGGTTTACTGGATTGGTTAAGCACCTTATGGAGGTTTATTGAACTAGTCAATAATTCAAATAAACTGTGGTTTCTTGTAAACAAATCAGTTAGTTCACAAAATTGTGAGTTCTATTGGGTGAACAATAACAACACTATAAGTAAAAGTTCTGGGCAGGGAATGATACCTAATGGAATCAAAAGTTCTGACACAATTCTATAGTAGTATAGTTGAAGTAATGCAAGCTGTTTTGTGAACGTAACTACTTCGAAGCTAATTATGAGGTTCCAGTGCCTAACTCAATCTCACAAAATTGATTTGTAAGGTAAGGATAGTCTAAGACTTTATAATATATATGTCAAATTTGGTATTTTTCCTAGTGCTAAACAATGTATTTTTCCTAGTGCTAAACAATGTATTTTTCCTAGTGCTAAACAATGTATTTTTCCTAGTGCTAAGCAAATTTGGTATTTTTCCATGTCCAAAAAACAAAAAATAATAAAAGCCGAGACACTAAAGATTGTTAAAAATTCAAATCTTTTACATTTCAATAGTTATAAATAAAGCCTATGCAAATTAAAATATTTTATAATTATTCTAAACACATGAATGATATCAAATATTAAATTTCTAGCAATAACGAACTTAGCAAATTGTGAATTAATATAATTTCCTGCGTAAAAATTGCAAACAGTATTGCGTGCAAATTGATAAACTCAATATCATATATTTAATTAATATATGAATGCAGATGTTCTTTTCAGAATCATATCCACAGACCTGATCAGTCAACTTTATAAGTTTGCTACTGTCAGCTTCGTCCCCATCTTCAGCAACAGCTCCCATTTCCCCGTCAGAACCACTGTCATCCTCATCTTCATCGTCAGTTTGAAAGCCGTCCATATCATCATCGCCATCTTCTTCTTCTTCCTCTTTTGCAGCTTCTACAAAGTACAATAGTTGAGAATCAGAATTGGAAGTGAGTCTATTCCCTATAAGCATATTGTAATTTTTAAGTTTTCAACATGTCAGAGTTACAGAGGAAGTGTGATAAAGACCTGCAACTTGATCCTTGTATGCAACCAGAAGATCAAGAGTGGCACGGAATACCCGGCCTAAAGCCTCTCCTGGTAATTGATCGGCTGGAAGTGCCAGCAAGGATATTAAACCAAGGCAGCAAACTTTTTTACCATGTTCCCTGCATAAAAATAGTCACAAGTCTGCAATAAATAGACCTTCACATTGCTACACACAATAACTTCTATTGAGTCAAGGAGGAGGGATGGTGAAGAGGCGGGATAACACAGACCTTTTAAAATTAGAACGCACACCACTCTTCTTGACTTCTTGCAGCATATGAAACCAAAGATTGAAGATTTCTGATGCAACGCCTAACTTTTGTAATATGCTGAGTGTCAATGTGGCATTGTAGTATAGACCATCTGCAATCTGCAAAAAATATATCCTCTTATGGAGTTACATTTGGTATTTTCCATATTATCTTAAAAGAAATTTGGCTAACTACACAATAGATAAACTGAACTCATTGGAGAATGAATGATTCAATTTCTACAGATAAGTAATTTGTTGCAGTTGATTTCTATCTCTTTATATATTTTAACTCGGTAAAGAGTCACTCATGGAAATGCAAACAATATGAATAAGGAGAACAAAACAATTGCATGAAAAACTGTCATACAAAACTAATTGCATCCAACTTTTTATAACCCACACACTAGATGTAAGCCAAAGTTCAAAATAGAACTTGTGTTGAAAAGAAAATATGGTACAATGGACCGTCACATATACAGCTTTTGAACATGTCAAAATGTTATAAGAACAAAAGCAACATAAGCCAACTATCTCATTTGTGCATGTCAATAAAGATTCTAATAAACCCCTACCACTTGCATGAGAAGACATTTTAAATATGATTTTCCAGTTCGATGCAAGCGTTCAACTGTAATTCTGAGATACGGCTCAACCCAGTGGTCCACCAAACCTCTGCAGTTTAGGAAGACAATTTCAATAAGCTTTGGAGCTGGCTCAATATCACTGTCCTCCATATTTTTATCTGCCATAAGCTTCAATGCGAAACACAAATCAGAGGCAACAAGAGGAAGCTAGAAAAAATAATAACAGATTAACAACCATTTGCTATCACCGGATCCCGATAATAATAATAATAATAATAATAATAATGCAAATATCACTTACAGAGGAAATCATATTCCACAAACTCTGTTGATAGTCAGGTTCTTTGCAAGTAATGAAATGGGCAGTTCCTCTTGAAATATAATTGTCCAAAGGAACCAGAATATCTGCAGAATCAAACTAACCAATTAAACATGTAGAAAATGTAAAATTACTTAAAGACATGTATCAATTTGAATGTTTGGGTGTTATATCGGGCAGAGCAGCCAGGAAAATATTTGAAAGTGGATCAGATCATGAAAAATAGCACCCTTTTATTTAGCAAACAAACAAGGATTGCATGAACAAAAAAGCCAGAAGATGTTCTATTATGTCTGAAGCTGAGTTTACTGGAAGACACTGACTCATCTCTAGCTTTCTATGCTATTAACAAATAAAAGAAGTCCAGAGTACTGGACTTTCTGTCCGGCAAAGATAAGTTGAGTGTTGAGATGAATTGCAGTCAAATGTAGTTGAGAGCCATACTTGGAAAGAAATCAATTGCCCAATCTGCCAGTGCTTCCATCATCAATGGCCAAAGACTCCACATGTCCAATGATATTGTTGGAGAGAAAAAAGTCATATATGATACAATCTCCAAAATCTCTTCAAAAACCTCTGTAAGCACGCATGGAAATAAATATAAGCAAGTCAAACCTGAGTGAAAATGAAACTAAAATTTGAGAACCGTGGTCTAAATCCACAATCTAACAACATCCAAAATTACATGCTCCACTTGAAAATCCAATAAGTTGAAGGTACAAAACAAACTGAAGCATACTATTACATTATAAAGCTACAAGGATAACACTTGTCCAACAAACCGCACATAATAAATTATCAAAAATATGGATGCTTGAATTTAGTCACTCGATACATTCAAAATCTAGAGCTCTCCATCTAAAATACTATCAACGGTTTAATTTTATGGGAAAACCGAGCGTGCACAAGTACACTAATGCTAAATGAGTGATACCCAAATCCATACAATCAAGTAGAATCACCTTTGCTTCAATAAGTATGTATGTACAAGCAAACACAAAATGACAAATGAAGAGACAACAAGGTGATAGAAGCAAAAGAAATCCTTAGATTCATTTAGATAAACATGATTCATAGTAAATACCTTGACCATCGGTTGTTAACATGCTACGCATTATTGGAAGCAAAGTAGGCTCGATTTGAACAAAAAGTTGGGGAAGACTGCTCACTGATTCAAGTATTGTGCTAATGGCACGCAAGCAACCAACTGCAGCAAGAGAACTTGGATCATCAGCATCGTCATCAGCGTCAGCAGTGTTCATACACCTCCAAAAAGCAGCTGCCTTTGTTGAGAAAGGAAAGGCATAGTTATAATACAGAAAAACACTAGCATTCCAAAACAAGAACATTCTTGGTAGATACAAAATTTCATATAAAATATATATTACCAAATTTTGGCATAGCCCAAGTGCATAAGGTGCCATTTCTTCCCCAAATTTGTCCACAATAGTCTCCAAAGTAAACACAAGGTCTTCATTCTCAACCTCGTTCATAAGTTTAAAGAACTCTGGAAATATTTCTGTTAGTTACACTCATTCACCAAGCCAAATAAGTACAACGTACATACCAATTTTCTCACACACATACCATCAAGGAGAGGAGGGAGAAGAGGACGAATTTCATCTAAATCTGCATCAACAAAATGAAAAGATAAGCTTAATCAGCAATAATATTTGCCCGAATTCATCAGAATCAGAAAATAAACAGAATTCGTGACCACCTTTGCAAGCTTCAATGAAAGAACGCAAAGCAAAAACAGAATCAATGCGGACAGGAAGTTCAGGATCACGCATTCCACATACAACACATTGCAATGCCTTCCGGAAATTGTTCTGATCTGAGAAGCTAATGTGGGCATATTGTCCTGCAACCCAAGCTGCCTGTTTTTTGCAGGAAAATGAATAGATAGCCAAAACTCTTCAGATAATGACGCTTCCATAATGTATTATTCAAAGTCTAATTAATCTACATCAAGATAGATATTACAAACCTATATACTCCAACGCTAATGCTTTGTTTGGTTATAATGTACGTGAATTAAAAATATATATAATAAATAAATAAAATAAAATAAAAAAAGAATAGCACCATCCCTAGATTGTTGAATTGAAAATTATGGGTCTTGCAAACAAGTGCCCCCGGGGCAATTGTGAAGAAACTAAAAAGGGAAATAAAAGAAAAAAAGTGCATTGAAAAAATCAAAATTTGAACTTTTAAAGTGTTGACTATACAAGTTTCAAAAAAATGTTTCTAAATTTGAATTCTTAACAAATGCCCCTGGGGCACTTTGTTAGAATTTGCCTTGAATTATTAAGGAAACAACAATGAGAGGTGCACTAGCTCTACTTCAATGAGGCTCACCCTTGGGCCTTGGCTATACCCCAACCTGTGGAAGAATACAAGGTCGGTCACGAAAATGAAAAAACCTTTTTGGTATGCGTTTAAGATGCAGCCCGAAAACGTGTTTTGCATTATATTTGTGCCATGTACTACTGTTTTAGTTTTATAAAATTAAATAATGGGTACTCCTTTCTCTCTTTCGTACAAAATAAAACAACAAAAGACAAGCATTTTAGTTCAATTCTTGAATTGAATTCTCCTCTCTTCCCCCCTTTCTTTCAAGGACAAGAGGAGAGTGCATTACATCACCACACTTGTGCCATGAAAAAAATAAATCATTATGCTCATGGAGGAATTTATTAGCTCTAATAAAAAATATCAAAGAAACGTGCATAGACATAGGAGAACAGAAAAGCAGAGCCCTTGGCAGGAGTTAACTCCCATCTATTACAAACTTAGAGCCCCTATTTTTACAGATTGCATCCCAAACATTTATCGGATATGGACATCAAAATTAGCATGCTTTTTTTAGTGTGGATATTGTGAAATGCCAGCTTACCTTTTTAAGATACATTCTTTAGACGCACAAAAGAAGAACAAAACAAAGAGAGTGAATCTTGCAAGAATCAGAAAAGATGCAAACATAAATTGTATAGGAGACCATACCTTCGCCCTAAGATGGCCAACAGAACTGCCAAACTCAGGAAAGACATGTTGCACCAACATACGCTCAAGTTCAGATTTATAGGGCTCAGTTTGTTTCAATTTGTCACAAAGTGTCCCAATAGCAAGAAGAGCACCATCTTTCTGTCTATAAGACTTGTATTCTACTGGTGCTTCATTATACCTAGAATGGAAAGAACATAAATACAGCATCCAATCCATAAATCTTCTTCTTAACAGAAAGTAACATATTTTACCTTTTCAAAATTTCTACTATGAATTGAATAAATTTATGAAAATTATCTTCCCTACGTTTTCGAACCAACTCACTCACAAAATCCACAGAGGCAGTCCTAGGACTATACAAGTCTTCAATAATGTCTGTAACAAAGAATTAGAAGCTATAAGCACGTGCCGATGCAAATCATTTGAAATACAGTTTCCACATTTACACACTAATAAGACTTACCATAGCCTTTCCTAACATATTCGTGTGGATCTTCATCCCAAAGCTTTTGATCATCATCATTGAAGCACATGAGAGGGAAAACTATTTCAAAAAGAAGAACATCAAGTCGAGGCTGCAACACAGTATACATGCTTTTCTTTGAAATGCTGCATGTTCAAAAATTTCAGAGAGCATTAATTCAAGAATCAATATATCCTGAAACTCAGTGGTAGATAATATAATCATTTAATAGAGCTGCTAATATTCTCAATTTAAATTTAAATTTAAATATGCCCCCAAACAACATAAAGTTGTTCAGGGTCTCATTAGAAATTTGGAAATGAAATAGCTACAACCATGAGTGCAGGATAATATCTAGCATGAGACTTTCCCAAGTATAGTTATTAGTTACATAGCTTCTAGACAAAACAACCATATTTTTCTATCACCATGTCAAGAAGCCGCTACAACTTTAGTGTGCAAATGAGGACCTGAGAAAGGAGACAAGCATATCCATAGATAAAAGTCACCTCACACAACCCCGTTCCCCAAATTAACGACAAGATTATTGGGCTAGAATCAGAGTGCACTAGGTTCAAGAAAACCACCAGCGGACCATCCCAGAATTTTGGTTTAGTTTTGACTTTTGATTTTGGGGTTAATTGTACATTTCCATAACATTTCAAGATCATTATTACATATTTACTTAGATTTTGGGGTTAATTGTTATTTTAGTATTACTACCATTCTTTTTTTTTGCTAAAAGTCTAAGATACTCAAAGGCCCAACAATTCTATTATGATGCCTTTTAGTTATGTTCTTCTGTAGAGTGGGCCCTTGACATTGTCTTCTCCCTTAATCTAGTAATTGATAAAGTCTTCTCCCCTGACCAAACAAAAGTAGTGACATTTTGGAAGCCGCTTCTTGTGCAGCTGCAAAAATCATAGTAATGGGGAGAGACAGTGGGGTTGGGCTTCCATTTTGTGCTCAAGAGTCGAGATAGAAGCCTCAAGCCCGAAAAATCCAGAGTTTGTGTCCTCACGTGGTCGGAAAACTCATATTTGGTCAGAATCCGTGATAGAGTCAGGTCTTTCCTTCCTCTTCTTTGGTTCGGTTCTGAAGTGCCGCACCATACGCCATCTGGTCTGCATTTTTGCACCACGACATCCATCGTTCCAGCCGCGACACTATACTGTGACGCACTGGGTAACCTCCGTGGTGACAGCCTCCGGCTCTGCGCCACTCAACGGCAATAGCGCACTATCTGCCACTATTGACAGTCTAGAGACAAATACTGTGTGTGCCTATGCATGTGGGGTCTATGAGATAAGTGATAGGAGATTCATTTAAACTCAAGGAGTGCTTGCTATTGACTTTCAAATTATACTCAGCATATATAATCAATGATTATGATTTATGATTATTGGATGGAGCAGTAATACCCAACAGAAACTGGGACTGTGATCAAATTAGAATTTCTTTGCCATTCAAGGTGAGGCTGCTGCTGGAAATGAAGAGAACTAGCTAATGCCTTAATATTTAATGATTTATAAACTGAACCCTTTAATCTTAAAGCATGTAGTTGCCTTTACCTAAATATCCTCATCCCTACATAAATAAGATTTGGTTTTGAAAAAAAATAGGTTTGTAGTTAATGAAAGCTTAGGTGTGGCATGATTGAATGATATGGAATGACACCACTAATAAGCTTAAATGATATTAGAGTACCAGTTGCTTAGATATTGAAGAACCAGGTTGATAACTCTGTCCGGTAAATAACCACCTACTCGAATGACATTCAACAGATTTAAGTGGCAGTCCAAAATCTTCCCCGCAAAATGCTTGTGAAACATTTGGGCAAAGGCCCTGTTTTCTGTGTTTCGTAGCTTCAAGTCACCACAACTGTAACATGATAGTTTAAACACCCATTGAAATTGTGAGTCATTAAGTCACTCGACAGTAAAGATCGTGTTTTTCGATTAAATTAATCCACAATTCAAACTCACCGAGTGTATAGTCTGTTTAGAATGTGAATTGTCCATTTTTTTACTTTCCACCAACCCCATGATTTCCGAAGATCAGGATCAATAGGCTGACCTTCCAGGGGAACAGGCCTCTCCAATACATTTAAAAACAGCACCATCCAAGCATTGAATACATTTTGATCAAACAAAATTTTTGGAATCTCCAACTGCACAAATTTAAAAAAAGAACATGCTATTGAATGTCAATTCTGAGAACTGAAGTGGAGGATAGCATGAAAATAAGAGAGGCAACTAAGAATTGTATTCGACTAAGATAAGGATATATCGACTGTTTTTTCAAATTGTTGTCAATCTGTTCCATTTCTAAGACAAAAATATTGCATAATTATCATTAGGAACTAAGACCTGTATATCATACTGGGTGGGGATAAAATGGTGTTAACGGGAAAGAAGAAGAAAAAAAACAGGTTATAAATAACAAGCGCAACAAAATGCACCCTCGTAATTGCATGGTGCGGGAGAAGAAAACGTACATATATGGAGGACCAGAATATTTTGCAGATAAGCTTGATGAGATCGGCTACTTCGAGGGATGGATTAGGAATCTGGACAAGGCTGTTAAATATATTGAGAAGGTGAGGAAATGTCTCCTCGACAATGTGATACGCGGGAGCCCTGTCCTCGTCTGATTTGAACCTGGGAACGTAGACAGACACAGAATGTGTGTGAGGAGAAGTGCAAGATAACTTAGCCCAAGCTAATGAGAAAATAATGAACATACTCATATTTAATAGAAAGAATGCGGAGAACGAATAAAGCAGAGTAGACTTGTTGTTGATCCTGTAAATTATGCTTGATCCAGTCAAGAAGATGGGGACATTGGTCAGGGTAGTCAGAATGTAGAATTGTTTTGAGGCACTCACCAAGCTGAACCCTGCAAGGAATTATTACAAACACGTAGAGTGCAATTGATTAGAAACACATAAAAAAGGAATGGAGAATGGAAAGAGTAGTAGTAGTACCTCAGAAGAGAAGGAAGCTGAGGTAGAAAGAGGAGAATGTGATTCCTGACGAGGTCTTTATCGGAGATTGAGATAGTGTGACGGGGATGATTAGCGTCGGCATCGGCATCAGCAGAAGGAGACCAATTCTTAGCAATGAAGTTTTTGAAGTGAATTGCAGCAACTTGTCTTAGGGAAATGTCAGAGTTGGCGTGAACAATGATTTGAAGAAGAGTGGGAAGATGGTGAGGGGCATATTGGATCTGATCCAACCTTTGCTCAGCAGCCTTGCGTTCATCGGGATTGGGACTCAGAGTGGCTTGCAGTATAACACCAACTTCATCCATTTCTCTTTGTCTGCTAAACCCTAGATAGAATAGAATAATAGGGTTTTAGAGCCTCCACTCCACTTTTGTCCCAGCCCTGGAACAAAGAAACAGCCCCTGTTGGATTGCTCCCTTCACCACCCTTATATACAACTATTATTTGATAACTTTGGGACAACCTTTTTTCTTCTTCTTACTTCCTACAATAATACTAGCTCCGTCCCATTTTATTAGAGCTATTTTGATAAAGTGATACTATTCATTTATTTTGTTTTGACCATATTTTTTTAATAATATATAGATATAAATATAAACATATAAGATATTGTTTGATTTGTTTTCATGAGTATTTTCAAAATATCAAGTTTTTATAATTTTTACTAATAGAGAATTAAATATATTAGTGATCAAAATTGTGCATTGGCATATGTGCAATAGTCAAACTATTTCTTATATTTTGGGACAGATGTAGTATAAGTCACTTTGGAAATTATGAGTTGATTTACAAAATTGTCTTTCATTTATGATAAGAAAACAATAAATTGAAGTATCGAAATAAAAGAGAGTAATAAATAATTAAGGATATGATAGAAAAAATAACGTTAAATATTTTATTGGTAATGTAAAGTGACTTATAATTTGGTATAATTTTTTTCTTGAAATAACTTATATTGTGGTACAAGGGAGTATTTTGTTTGACAAAAACAATAAAGAGACGGAGATGGAGGGGTGCTCGCGGTTCGGTTCGATTTTGGATGACAAAAAAAAAATCCAATCCGACCCGATCCAATTTTATGCGATTTAATTTGGATCGGTTTTTTGATATCCAAATTATAATTATTTTTATTAAATATTAATATTATAAAATAATAGTTTAACTTTTTTGACGAAAAAACATCGGTTATTCAGTCACTCGACAAAAACGTTATCTCAACTATTGGACAAAGTCAAACTTTAGGGGGTGTTTGTTTCATGGATTATAAGTTTATTCCAAGGAATGTGACTTTGGGAATCTTTCATTCCCATGTTTGTTTCAAGTTTTTATAAATTATGTCTAGGAATTTTTTATTCCTTGGAATATAATTTACACATGATTTTCCCACTTTTTATTCCCATGTTAAAGGGTGGGAATCTTACATTCCCATGGGAATAAGAGGTAACCACCCATAACTCTCCACTCTCCCATTATTTTTAACTCATTAATTTATAATTTTTAATATATTAAAATTTTAATTGGATTTATTTTAAAAATGTTCCAAGGAAATTTATTTGTTTACCAAACAAATTGATTGGAATAATATTCCTGGTAATAATGTTCCTTGGAATGATATTCCCGGGATTATAATTTTAATCTCCGAAACAAACACACCCTTACTCTTTTTGGTGGTTGAAGACGACAAATGTGACCTTAGTGGCAAATTTACACAGTTGGTGGTCGAATCCTATGCTTTGTCTGAGAATTGACTAATGTTATATTATTTTATTGTTCATCTGATTGATATATTGTATAACTCTTTGTAGTCTCTTTCGACACACCTTGTGCTGAGAAAACTATTTGTTCGTTGATTTTATATATATGATCCATTTTTGTTTGTTCAAAAAAAAACTTTTTTGACGAAATAAATATTAAGTTTGATTTAAAATATAAGATATAATATATTAATAATTAATATTTTGGAATGATAATTATCAATTATATTTGAAACATGTCAAAAAGTAAAAAATAGATTAAATTAAACAAACAAATGAAAAATAGGTTAATGCAAATATATTTTCATACTAGTAACGATTAATAAGTATGAAAATATATGTATGCGGTTTGGATCGGTTTTGAAAAATCAATCCGAAATCAGATCTGGTCCAGTGGTTTTCACAAAAGAATATCCAAACACATAAAAAAAAAATCGGTGATATTCAATGAAGGACTAAAAGGACAGAATATTGATATTACAGGGGTAATCGAAACTATATTACATGGAATAAACTAAAAATTGTTAAAATTGTAGTGGGTAAATACTATTTAACCTCTATTTTTTTTGGGAAAATGTTGTGTAGTGCGAAAACTAGTTCGTGAAAAGCATACGAATCGATATCCATCTTTACTATATTTTTTTTTTTGGTTTTTATAAAAAGTACTCTCTCCGTTTCTTTTTAATTGTCTTTTTAGAATGATAACACCAAATTAAGGAAGTATATTTTTGCACGTTATCTTTCTATTATACCCTCGTTTTAATCCACCAATAAATTCCTATTTTTTTGCCCACAATTTTTCTTTCCAATAAATTTAATATATTATGTACAAAAAAATAAAATTTAATATGTTATGTACCAACAAATTTTTTTTTTTAAAAAAAAAGGATTTAGTTTTCCAAATATATAGCATTAATTGGTTTTATGGAAAAAGATAAAAGCAATTGACAAAGGTATAATTGACAAATCATACCCATAAAATACAAAAAGGACAATTAAATAGAAACGCTAAATATGATAATAAAAAAAATTAAAAAGAAACGGATGGAGTATTTTTATTTATCCTTATTCACTTATCTGAACATATCCTCTTTATTTACATGTATTTTCATGAATCATGTCTACTGTGGTACATCTTTGCTTCCATGATCGACCTTCAACTTGTTCCCTTCTAAGCTAGATGTTCACAATCTCCGACCATTCCCCGCCATCTGTACATGACTCGCAGCTTCTTGTAGCTTACAAAGGCGTTTCTAGCTCATACTATTCCGAAAATCGAAAAGTGTTACCAAATTGCAAAGTCATTCCATACGACTAATTTGAAGCTGCATTTGGATCGTTGCTCTTGTCGTTCTTTTAGTGGAATATTCACATGGATACATGAACTGAACGATCTCCTAATTCGTTGAAATCCACATCATTTGCGAAGTTCAACTCACCGCTGGAGTCACACCTTCTCCTCAGTCGCCGTCTTCAAATCTTCGGTGAAGTTCTACCCGTCGTTCACCACTGCCTCGTCGCTCTCCCTGGACCCAAAAATCTGGAATACAAGCTCACCCTCAAACACTCGTTCAGTGGGAACACAAGCTCACAAAAAATCTGGAATACTTACAGCAGCATGTGAAAGATAGCTTGAATAAATTCTTTTAATAAAAAATAAAACAAAAACCCATTTTTTAATGAAAAAACAACACATAAGTTGATAAAATAAGTTTTCTAAGTGCGTGTACACTTTTGTGATATTTCGTGAATATAGTGTTCGCACAATATAGCACTCCTCATTATTTTTTTAGTAGTCAAATAGTGATACCGACCCACTCACACTTTAGGTATAAAGAAGTGATAAATTTAGAATAAAATTTGTGTTATATTGCAAGACACTCCAAACTACCAATAATGTCTTGTATTGCTTACCAATTGGGGTAAATGCATGCGATATAAGTTGTTATTTATTTTTGGGTAAAATATGTTTTCGGTCCCTAATTTTATAGTAGGTTTTGGTTTCCGTCCCTATAAAATAAAATCACTTGTTTTTATCCCTACAAAAAAAAATCTTTGTTTTCAACCCCTAATGGCTAATTTTTGTCCATTTTAATGTCAATATTATAACATTTTTATGTTTAAAATGTGTCTATATTTTATGTGAATATATCATGTTGAGCCTACATAAGTCCATAAATGTCAAAAATGTCAAAATTTTGCCCATTATGGACTAAAAAACAAAAGAAAAATTTTGTATGGATGAAAACAAGTGATTTTATTTTACAGGGACGAAAATCAAAACTCACTATAAAAGTAGGGGCTGAAAATATATTTTACCCTTTATTTCATATATAAGTCATTTGTTGTTATTTTTTTTACTCGGTTATTATTAATTAACTCTGTAAAATTACTTTACAATGTTCCGTAAATATTGTAGAATGAAGACTAAGTTATAGGTAGTAGAATGAAGATTGTTGCTTGAAATCGTAAAAACTATTGTTGCTAAGGCAAGGAGGTCCTCCGATGTTTGTTTATCATGTTTATAACATTGCTAATATGGTTATCATTATCATTATTGAGTCATTTTAATTAGTTTTTTAGTATTTTGAGTCAAGCACACTATGTGCTATATTTTGTGGATTTCACGTTATTTGATGCGCATAATTTAGCTTGGTGACATTTAGAGTCATGACAGTCCTACGATAGATTAAATGCAAAGACTTTTATGTCTTCATAAGACGAGCAGTGTCATGACGCTCGAGCTCATACGACCGAGAAATATAGGCAGTCATAGTGCAGGTAAAGGCATGACAGTTGGCGTCTAGGTAAGATCAAGAGGAATCTACAAACAGGACATGGCAATTGTCACCTCCCATATGCAATTGCACTATCATATGATAAAACAAAAAAATACGCTATTCTTTGGTTTATGCTTGAAGGACAAATACGGATTTCCTCAATTCCCATAAAAGCTATTATATAAGGATTCAAAAACCTAAAGCTCAGAGGTGGCAAACCCTAAGAAGAAAGATTGGGTAGCCTTCATTCATTCTCCTTCTCATTCCATTTCTACATGTAAAGTTGACAACCAGAGGCACACAGTGAAAATCATTATATATTGAAAGAAATCTCTTGGTTGTGGTGATTTCTTAGGTTTACATTTCTCATAATCTCGATTTGATGTGTAAACTTATATCTCTGGTTGTATGTTTTACTAAGCTCATCATGAGCTAAAACTCTCGTTGTTTGAATTATGTGAAATTCAGTGAAAGTCTAATATTACTCATGTTTATAATTGTGATGTTTATTGCATTTTTTTAGTTATTATGTTATTATAATATATGTTTGATTCAAAGTCTGGCAAACTTAGAATTGAATGCAAGTTTATTATGAGACATCTAGTAATAAATGAAACTTAAAACTAACATGGCTAAGTAGAATATGGACACATATTTCTTACTTAATAGCTGATACACAAGCATTAAGACCACAGTGTGATACAAAACATGTTTTAACTTAAGTGAAATGAATTAAGTCAACCTAAACATAAAAATCCGACTTTTCATAATTTTACGTGGTTGACAAACACTATAAGGTTTGGTTTTGCTCAGATATGACATGACACCCGTCACTCGTAGATACTAGATTATTAGTTGAATAGATCATACTTTCGACATTGTTGCCATATATGAACTTAATTCCTCTTTAACTAATTTCATTTTTGAATTTGAAACCACAATGTTGTTTGGTTACCTCTTTGTTCATGGATTAAAATGTTACGAAGTAGTTTTACGATAAAAATAAATAAATTAAGCACCATATAAAGAATACCAATTTTCATTAATTATTTAATTACAAAAGATATTTACAAAAATTTGAGATAAAGTAGCCTGTACACTTGGTTCCTATAATAACCACTAAATAATTCACATGTCATTAAGGGGATATCGATGTATTTAAGATCATTTTTTAATTGCACCGAACAATGTGATGATTCAAACGTCAGATGGCTCTCTCAATGAAGAAGAATCTGCACTATAATTCCAAAGAATCTTAAGTTCACCTCTTATGCATCCCAACACTACAGCGACTCCTGTCAATTTAATTTTACAATAATTGAGTGTTAGACAAGCTAGGCGATAATAACATTTACTTTTATAATCAAAAGCACAAAAATAGCTACCTAGTGTACATGGAACAAGGTAGAGAAGTGCAGGTTGTCCATGACCATTCATCAAATATAGCCCCAAATATGTAAAGAATAGGCCTAAATCATGAAACACATCCTCTATGAGAACCTTAAAGCATAGCAGCTTGTACTAATATAGTACAAGCTTAAATAAATGGCCAGTCAATATGGAAATCCAAAAGCCATAAACTAGCAGCATTATACGCGACTCGGTTAAATTAATACAACTAAATCGAGCAAAAGATAAATTTTTGTGTAGACAAACCATACACATAAGATGTGTACAAGTCATGAATAACAGACATATCATAGACATTAGACACATTTGCTTCAATATTTTAGCACATAGTTATTGCATGTACAAACTATTGTTAGCAACTCTAATCAACTATTCATTGACGTCATATGTGTCCCAATATAATCATGACATGTAGCACCATGTGGCCCAAAAAGGTGATTTTAAGGACTAAAACAACAATTTTTAAATTTTTATAGATTGAATTAAAGCAAAAGAAAAAACTTATAGAAACTAAAACCAAAAAACACTATAGTTGTTGGGACTAATATTATATTCAAACTATGTCTTTAAAACTATTATAAAGAAAATACAATTATTTCATGAAAATAAAAAGGGTGTATAATATGGACTATACAAAATCATTTGATATTTACTTTTCTAATTAGTTTACAATGTTATTAGGCAAAATATTTTTCTTATTAATATTAAAACATACTTTTTAATTAGTGTCCTTAAGATATCCATCGATAGAACTTCTAAAAAACATTAAGCATTCTTAAATTTAGTTCATCTTACAATATTACTCCCTTGCTTATTTCATAAGTTTTTTCTTATATCATTTAATATAAACACATAAGAATAAAAACCAATGCATTACAACCGCAAAAGAACTTACCAAAGCCATAGCCAATTACCAACCAAATAAAATATCCATTACATATCCCCTTCTTATTATCTTTGTCGAATCTGAGACCATCAAAAGTCATAACAGATAAATTAAAAAAAAAACTTATCTAAGACACATTGAAATAAAAAAACCGAACATAAATACTAAAAAAAATTATGACATGAAATCACCAATCTAAACAACAAAAGGTTTGAAAGTTATCAAATAATTTATTATCTTTTGAAGTTGATCTTAAATATATATATATATATATATATATATATATATATATATATATATATATATATATATATGTGTGTGTGTGTGTGTGAATTGGGATCTAAATCACAAATTTGACAATCTATATCACATGTTTTGACTCATTTCATATTAGAGGATTTTCTCCCGAAGATTTTGGGAGGAATTGTGAATTGGGATCATATCTCCTTAATTTCTTATCATCAACTTACTATCCAATTGAAAGATAACGTAAGACTGTCACTCACTAGGACAATGTATGGCTGCCATTTGCTGGGATACTATCTCAAGTGAATGAGTCAACATGTGACGAGGAAGAAAATTCTATTAAATGTATGAGAATCCATGGGAATAGAATGGAAAATATGTTGAGGTTAACTAACCCTAAATGTAAAGATGTGTGTGGTGTGTGTGTGTGTGTGTGTGAAACAATGCAATATGACATGAGTGTGGAAAAGTATTGTGCACAGCCTCCCCATCATTTATGAACTCCTTACTCTCTTAGAACCCTTTTTATTCTACAATTCTCCAATGTATTGGTTATTATTCCTCCCACTAAACACATTAAAAGTTTACCATAGTTTAAAGTAAAAAAATAGTAACCTCATTCCATTTTGATCTAGTCTCGCAATATATAAGTTCTACTAGTAACTATTTGGAAATCCAAAATCTCCCTAAATGTAAGTATTTTCATTTAGCATATGTATTGGCTTGATTACTTATGATTTCATGCATGTGAGCAAACATCACAATTTTATTTGGCAATATTTGGCGAAAATCTACAAATAATAAAAGTTGCAAATGGGATAATACAATAAATATGGAAATGTAGGAAAGTGAAAAGATGATCCCTATCAGAAAAAACCTAATACAAGAATAATCCTCATATCAATCTTGAAAGAATGAAGAAGATAAGAAAGTAGGAACAAACCACTAACTTTTTGGTCTAATATGGATATGCCCAAAAACGTCTATCAGAAAGTTTTTTTTTTTTACAAATCAGTAAGTTTCTTGTTTGTTATTGCAGAATCATGTACACAGTAATGAGGGTTGAGCTTCTCATGAAATATAATATATTCTATTTTGTATTATATATGAACTTACATTATGAGATTTCACCATAGTTAAATGATAATCTTATGTTATTCTCGATGTGTGATGTGAGGAGATGTGGTGGTGTTCTTAGTGTTGGCCTCTTATAAATTTGCAAAGAGACTCACAAAATTGTGTTTAGACTATACAATATTATAACGTGATTTTCATAATTCATTGCCCCTTTTAACTAGTAGCTCATTTCCCAACAATCACCCCCTATTATTTCGCATGCATGTTTCATGTGCAACAAATACAGATGAATAATTAACGTATATTGTCAATTTTATTATCATTATCATGTACTCATAACTAGTAAAAATATGTTTTCCAAAGTTATAACCAGTGTATCTATTTCCCAACTCATGCTTAATATATTTCCCAACTCTTGCTAGAGACATATGGCAGAGAGAAGTACCAAATACACAAACTTTAAAATCAAAAGGAAACATCTATCAATGTGCATTTTCATGTTTTCATATCTTCCACATAAGTTGTTGATTAAATAAGGAAATCAATACCTTCGAGTAAAGCAAACAAGCAAACCAGGAAATAGAATATCTCCAAATCCAATCATATCATAGCCACCCCATGGATCTCTTGGACGAGGGCATCTCAAAAGCATAGGAATTGCTTCACCACCTGCCTTGTCGCCACGAGCAACCTAGAAAATAAAATGTATAACTATAAGACACATGTTTTCCCTGGTGTAATTAATAAATAAATTATATTAGAGACATAACACACAAGAAATATTTAGAAATAAGTATAAAAGTTTAATTTTTTTGCACTGAGGATTAAAAATAAAAACTAAAAACACAATAAATATCAAGGTGAAAGATAAATATCAAATAAAAGAGATAATAAATGAAAGGAACGAAACATGATAAATTAAGATATATACTTAGAAAATTAATTTACAACTTAGATTTAAAATGGAATCCAATTAAGAGAACTATACAAATGAAAAACAAAAGACTTACCGTAATCATAACACTCTTTTGGAATATCACCGGGGATATGAATACCCAAAATATGTCATATACAAATGCACAACAAAGTAGTACAGTTGCAACCTATGGTATCAAATCCATAAGAAAATGGTCATAAACGTTATAACTAATGTGAGAACAAAACGAGTAATGAATTGAAATTATAAACAAAAGGATCCTAAATGGTTACCTTAATATTAGGCAAGCGAGCCAATTGCAATACTGTTATCATTAAACAAATACCCTGTAAAGAATAATGTCGTATTTCAAGCAAACTATATAAAATAAAATGTATAAATAACTCATCAATTATGAATGGTAATAATCATTATTGAGACATCAGACCACTTTTCATTGCACTGTGACATAAAAATCGATATGGAATCTAACAACAAAGGAATATAATATTGTCACAGACGATGTACGCAGTCATAAGGATTCTGTTGAAAAAAAACAAAATGCATACTTTTGCATATGTTGATAAGTGCATTTGTATATATGTAGATAAAAATGTTCAAATATGGAAACATTTTTTAGGGAAATATTAACTCATCAACAAATATAGTTCTAAACTATAAATCAATGAAACTTATACCTTTGTTTCTGAAAAATAAATTTCACGTGTTTATCTCAATTATCCGATTAGAGTGATTCAAGTCAACAATATCTTTATAGCAATAAACATTGAATATCATGTAGTAGACATTATGAACTATATGTTATAATGTTTGTCTCTTTGACTTAAAATTTTAGCATAGAAGTGACACTTACAAGAACATCTTGGCCAAACCATGAAAATGATTCTCGTCGAGTAGCAGCCCATAATACCGCAAATGTCACAGAGAATAGCAATACTGCAAGTGAGAAAATAGAATTCTCTCCAAACAAAGGTAAACTCACAGTCTTCTGACCAAAATTGGGACATTTTCTGATCACATATTTTAAAAATAAATGAGAACTTTACAAACACGTAGCATGCATAAATACCACTAATTTTACTTATTATGAGAGGGAAGAATACATCTATTTTACCTTAAAGTGAGAGTTACAATGCAATTATGCATCCCCTAAAAATGAAAAAAAATAACTTTAATTAATGAAAAGGGGGGTTAAGCAGATATGAAAAACTAAAACTCAAATGTATTGAAAAGACTTAGGGCCGATTTGAAACAATTTTGTTTTTTAGTTTTTAAAATGTGTATTATAAATTAGATTTTAAAAACAGTTTTTAAAAAGCAAAACACTTATAATCTGTTTCTATTTTTAGTTTTTAAAACAATAAAATTAGAAACAATTTTTGAAAAGAGGATTTCCAAAAATGTTTTTTTTTCTTTTTTAATTTTTAAAAACTAAAAAGAGTATTTGGAAATTGCTTCAAACGGACCCTTATAGTCTTTGATATGTTTTTTTTATAGTAAAACAAAATTTTATTCGAATACATAAAGTAGATAAATAGTAAACAAACATAAGATTGTAGTGAAATTTCTCATTCGCCATATATGTGAAACATTAACTCCCTTGAAACTAGTAATAATAATCAATCAGGTTTGTACACTGAAAGTAATTTTGTTGGATTAGTCATCTGGTTGATTGTTAAGGGCCATGTCTCTCACCACTATCTCTCTCCCCTCAATTGGAGATGAAAATTATTTATGTACGGTGATTTGTTGTTGTTTGTGGAGTCATTGCCTAGTTGTGCTACTGAAAAAGAGCTTAGATGTTTAACTTATTGTATTCATCTAATTCAATTACTTTCAACTAATTGAATTGAAATTTTGTATCTCATATGCCGTTTCAAGCTCCAAACACTACATCTCAAATACATGGAAACATTGTCGGTTATGAAATCCATCAAAACCAATATAATATAGTTTGCCCATGTAGTTTTTCTTGTTATAATGATTTGATCATAGACGACAATACAAAATCAATACCTTGAGCAAACCATGAAAGACATAAAAGCACTCCCTCTCTCTCACACACACATGCACACACATACTTTTGAACTTAATATACTATTGTACTTACATGCAGTCAACAATTGACTATGAATGAAATGTTATAAGCACATTTTTACTCAAAGAAAAACTTCATATATGATGTTTTTTATAATTCTTTATCTCACGCACACACACACATATGTGATGAAAAACATGGACCAAAAGTCATGACAAATAATGTCGGGGAGTAAAACTTGCTGAAATTTTTTAGAGAGACAAAAAAAATTCAGCTATTTATAATGAACAAAAACTTATATCACCCTAGAAAGAAAGTGTTGGATATTTTTGTCCAACCGAAAAAGGTGTAGGTTACTAACTTACACCTTTGTAATTTTAGGTTGAGTGTGTGTAGTTAATTAGTTAGTATAATTAAGAATAAAGTTAACGAAAACGAGCTACCTTACCTCCACACCACCAATGCAAAAAAGCACAATCAGAATCCAGATAAACCAAGATGACATGAAGAAGAACAACAACACAAGAAACGTGGAAGCTGTAATGACAAAAATGACAGCGCCCTTTGTATCTATATTGACAATTTCATTTTCAGAATCATCTGTCGCTTTTTCAGTAGTGGAAGATCCCTACCAATAGAAATGAAACATAAATGTATAAACTCATTTGTTTGAAGATGTACTAGTAAAAGAACTCATTAATTTGTAATCATTAAATAAAATAAACAGATTATGAGAAAGAGTATTGGCAGGTGAACCATAGCTTTAGTCAAAGTTATAATAGTTAACTAAATGAAAATATCAATGTCTAATCACATATAAATCAATCAAAGATAAAATGAAATGCAAAGTCATTCATGCTAAGGTCAGTTTGTGATTAAAAATTATCCATTTAACTATTATTAAAAATATTAGTTTAATGAAAGTGACATGTACATCGTGATATATCAAATAATTTTATGGTCACTTCATAACATATTTAAGTATATATCATGAACTAACCTTGGGAGACAGTTCATTATACCGTTCATCTAACTTATCAGGTGCAGTGATGTCAGCCCATAATGAAGCGCATATTACTGTTCCGACGGACATCAACCACAAAAATCCAACGGAGAAATCTATAAGTGGACGGGTTGGAGCATATAGTACAACTTCCACTGCAATTGACAATTCATAATTAACCATCTATAAAGATAGATATATATATATATATATATATATATATATATATATATATATATATATATATATTACATTTTTATATGAAACCTGAATATTTCCCTTTTAATTTATTTATTCAAAGATTTTATGAGAATGCATGAGGTGTATGCATATGTTTATATGGAAGAGAGAACCCAACCAAAAAAGAATTTGGGTCAATCAAATAATATATTCACAGAATATATACGATTCAACAAAATTAATTCAAATAACTATGGGCTCACTCCTAAGAGGTTCCACACACTACCTCTTAAGTGTCGGCCCTAATTCTACTTTGGCCTTTTGATATTTCTTCTTTTGTAAGGGGGTGGTTTTAGGTCATTTTTGGCCTAAAATCATCCCTCTACATCTTCTTCTTCTTCTTCTTTATTTAAATAAGTGATTTTCACATAGTTTTTCTTCTAACTACTTTCTTTTGTACTTGTGAGTTCGTCGTCGAGTACGGCGTTGTGTTGGTCGTCGTCTTGTTACGGTGTTGTTTGATTTTCCGTCTTGTTGCGGTGTTCGTTTAGTTCATATTCAAAGATCAACTTTAGTCAATTGCAGAATCAATCAATGATTTGGACATCAACGTTGCAGATCTGGAAGCATGGATATTCCGGTGACTTTAGTTTTATCATGTTATTTGTAGGCATTTTGCTGTTTTATGCTATTAACCTGGATGATGTGAGTTTGTTCACCGATTCATCCTTTTTGTTTTTAGCGATGTTGGATTTGTATTTGCATATGTTGTACTCTATTGATTATTGGAATGAATGAATATCGTTATTTTGAGTAAAAAAAAAACTACGGGTTCACTCCTATATAGTTATTGTTATGGTTAAAATAATTATAAGTTAAGACCGCAGTATATATATATATATATATATATAAATATAAATTGAGACAGCATAAAAAAAAGAGAAAAATATCTTTTGAAACAACACATAAACAAGAATTATAGTTTTAGAAATTAAAATCCTAACCTTTCTTTCCAGACTTCAAAGAATTGTAAAGAGTATCTACCACTGCCACTGTTATTTCCACAACTGGAATTGAAATGTTTATCTTTTCGGAAGTATCAGTGGGGCAATCCATCTCAAGGAGCTCTGAGAGAAAATAAACGAATAGATTTTGGACAAATACAATGATGTAAAATTTTAAATGACTAAAATAGTAAACGTTTCAAAGAATAAAACAAGAACAAATGCACGAAATACATTTTTTTAAATTAGTGAATAACAATGATAGTGGATTTAGTGCTTGATTTATTAATGTTTTTGTCATAATGAACTTGACCTCGTTAAAGAGAGAAACAATAGTTTGGAATATTTGTGCGTGATAATGACGATAATAGACATGATTTGGTATTTAACATGCAGGAAAGAATACATTTGAGTGAAAAGAATTGCATGTATGGGTGGGGAAGTTACGCTCATTTATCATCAACATGGCAATAGCGCCCCCTGACTGTGCGAATGTAGCTTTAGTTGTGAAGTCACAAGTACCACGAACACAAACAGCAACTGATCCAGATAACTGTAATGAACAACATACATATGATAACCACATTGATTGGAATATATAATGACAATGATATAATATGCAATATGATAGGTTTCCAAATCTACCTTTGCAGTTGAAAGGGAACAACAATCTGCGGGAATAGAAGAAACAAGAGGACTTTTGATAGATTGATCGGCGTCCTCAGGTAAAACAGAGCCAAATCTTGCAGTCATAGCATTAAGCATATCACCTTCTTTACCATCAACCCAATTCTTCACCTTCACCTGCAAAAGTTCATTCAATTGAAATGCATGGTGACATGATTGTTTTCATATTAGTAATTAGTAATGAAATTCAAAGGAAAAATAAACAATAATTACCAATTGCATGTCATGGCCGCATGAGGCATTGTCATAAGCATATGTTGTTGTGAACACAGAAGAGATAATGAGAATAGTCGCCGCCAAATGGTAAGAATACGAAAACCACGGCATTGTTATTTTTTCAATTCCGGCGAAGCCAATTACCAGAGAGAGAAAAAAAAATTATTTACTAGTTTGATTGTTTATTAATGAATTGTGGATTTGTTTGTTTCCCTCTTTACCCAACGGATTGGAGAGAGAGGGAGATGCCATTTGTTTGCTTTGCTCCCTCTCGTCTCATCAACATCAAATTCGCAAACAACCTCACGTTCATTATTGAATTATATTTCTATTTTATTCATACACTAATATATATATATATATATATATATACGAAACGACTCGGTGAGAAATGAACACAATAAATTTTAACTATTACTTATAAATTGATTGAGATAAATGCTTTATATTTCTTTTAGTATTAATATTTGTTGATTACTAAATTTCATTATTTGGACACTAAAGAAATGTAGACGAACAATAAACTGCGGTGCTAAATTTTTTTGGTTGGCAAAACCAATCATCTGAAAAACCATATTTATAGACCGGAGATAGGAGACACGATATCACTGTGCATAATCCTTTGAACTCTTTTTAAGAGATCTACAACCTTTGGTGCTAGGAAGTAAAAAGTGTCGAACGCAAATTGGATTAAAACATGTTGATTGTGAGAGCACGTTTTCTTCGTGTTTTACTATTTTGTTTGAAGCGGCTTTCACGACATATCCTTTTATCTTTACTAATTTTAAAAGCGGGAGATATAAATTTTTAACAGTGTTTTAAAAACCGTCATTTGCTTACTTCTTAACTATTATATTAAATAAATCAAAGGCAAAATGTTTCACACTTTATCTAACTTCTTAATTTTAATCTGATAGTTTTTTTTACACATGCTTAATAATATGTTGAAAATCAAATTTATTACATTTAAATTAAAAATTTATATATTTTTAATATAGTTGTTTGTAAATAATAATTTTTTTGAAAATTTCTTGTGTTTAAAATTATTTTTTTTCTTTTAAGAAATTATATTATTATAATAATGGAGTTTTTTTTAACAAACAATATATATAGCTACTTGATATCCAAACACAACAATGGACTCAACCACCAATTATAATAATGGAGTATTTAATAAATAAACTTGTGAAATTATATTAATTTATCCTGTGATTTATTTGTTATGTTAAAGCGTTACAAATTTCTTTTAGAGACTGAGTTATCCAGTTGTATACAAATTTTTATTTTAGAGACGGGTTAATCTAATTTGGTTCTTTTATGCGGTTCGACCAATAATCCATTAGTTTGATCATTAAACCGGTGAACCAACACTTTTACCGGTTCATAACAGATCATCCCTCACGTTAATTTTTTTTAAACAAATTTTGCTTTTTTATAAATAATTTTTTTTTGTTATTATTATTTTTTTGGACAAGAGAAAGAAGAGAAGAGAAGAAATGAATGATGATATATATATGAATTAAAGGGAAGCAAAACGCAGCAGCAGTGAGAGAGAGAGAGAGAGAGAGTTTGAATTTGACGTTGACATTTGACCGAATGGCGCCGGCGATGAAGATCGTTTTCGGACTTCTCACTTTCGTCACCGTTGGAATGATTATTGGTATTTTCTTTTCAATTCATTCAGTACTCTCATCATTCATTCATTCATTCATTACCAAACAAACAAACGATCTCTCTCTCTCTCTCTCTCTCTCTCCCTCTTCTCTTCAATTGGATTTTAATCTAATTACATTACATTACAGGTGCTCTCTCTCAATTGGCATTCATACGCAAATTAGAAGACTCATATGGTATGTATCAATCAATTTCTTACAATTCAATTGCATTGCGCCTTCATTCATACTCTTCTTACAGTTAAGTTGTTAATTGTTCAGGTACCGAGTCTCACCGATTGCGGCGACAACAAACAAATGGTTACCTTCAATTGCCCAGAGGTCATAGATAGTATTAGTAGAGTATGATGATAGACGGATACCTAGTATTTCTTTTCAATATATTTTTACTATTTCTTATCATTTTCAGGCATTCCATATTGGAATAATGACAAAGAAGCACAAATCTTACGCCTTGGATATGTATGTCTCATTTCTTTCCTGTTCCTGTTCCTGTGCATGCATATTCTTATATCATGAGGACATACATTTTCATCATTATTCCTCTATGCATGCAGATCAAACCCGAGGTGCTTAGCTGGTCTCCTCGAATTATTTTACTGCATAACTTCCTCAGCTTGGAGGTTTCTTATTTCTTCTAACTCATGTTTTTAATTACTATTCATATTCCAGTAATGTAATGTAGAGACACCCTTATCTTTACAGGAATGTGATTATCTTAGGGCAGTAGCCCTCCCTCGCCTCAAAATTTCAACAGTGGTGGATGCTAAGACAGGAAAGGTACATACTTTTATTTTCATTATAAATTTCATTTTGAGTGGTAGTCGTAATCATCGGTAGATGCTGTGTATGGGTTTAAGCTTCATTTGCTAATGTCTAGATCACCTAGGGAATTCCAAATTTTAGCATGTACGAATCTGATAATAAATTACAAATTGCCTATTAGGAAGAAATACAATGTGTGGAAAGCAGCTTTAAATTTAAATTGAACTTTCTTTATTGTTGCCATTTGCTTTTTGGCTAAGTATGTTTTTTCCTTCCTTCCTTCCTTCCTTCCTTTTTTCCTTCTCTTTTATGAATTGTTAAGAAGTCCCACATCGGTTGCGAGATGGTCTGAATGTGTGTTTTTAAGTGAGGGCAATCCTCACTTTACAAGCCGGTTTTGTAGGGTTGAGTTAGGCCCAATACCTAATTCTAAGATGAATAAATGACGTTGTTGGAAACTATTAAAATGCTTAATCCAATGTCGAAGAACCATGCTTACAAAAAACCAAGTTATGTAGGACATGAAAAAATATGAATGGCAAATTTACTTTATAATACCAAACCTCAAATAAGGAAGAGCTAAACCGATTCTAAGAGTGTTTGTGTATATACTTGAGTTCTGTAATGTATTTAGTTTTAGTTCAGTAATGTATTACTTCTCTGTATTGTATGTGCATAGCCTTAGTTGTTTTACAGGTAGTGACAGCTGTAACAGTTTCATAGGGACAATTATTTCTGTAAAACTCTGTACCCTTTAAGTCTTAGCTTACCCCTGGACATATTCAGATTGAGAATACAATTTTTTGGCATTGGTCGCTATGGGCCACTATTTAGGATTCAAAAATGTAACCCAAATAACTTGAGACGAGATTCTACCATCTTTTATTCAAAGGGAGCTATCTCAATTGTCTCTAATGATTGTATTTTTAATCCTGGACTATCTTGTGTGGCTAGTAATTAATCATTCATAACACTCATCACCGAGTTTACTTTCTTGCCGGCTCTTATTGTGATCCAACTTCAACCAAAGATTAGTTCTTATAAGGCTCTGCCAGTGCTCAATTCTTCAGCTAGCTTTTGAGGCTGAGTTATGCCCAATCCAAATTCTAAGATATCAAAGCATATCCTAAATTATTATTGGTCCATGATCTCAATTATTCCATCTGCATTTATCTATGCTCTAGATGTGCAATCCTGAACACAAAGGGTTATGTCGAAATCCCCGTTATTCCACCCGTGGTTGTCCATGCTCTAGTTGTCCAATCATGGACGTGTGTTGAAATCCCATGTCGACTAACGATATGTCCAAAGTAGTCCTTATAAAACTATAAGGCTTGGTCAATCTTCACCACTTGAGCTAGCTTTAGTGGCTATGTTAAGCCTAAAGCCCAAATTCTAAGAGTTCTCTACAGCCCAACATCGAGTCCTATACAACATTACAGATCTTAGAATTGTGCACAAAATTTTCCTTGCATTTTGAGTGGTCCATTTATGTTGCAGATCACACCCGAAGCATTCTTCCTCTCTACTTGAATTCTATGGTTAACATCTCTCTCTATCACCTCATCGCTTTGTATGGTGGACCCAAGGTACCTAAAACAAAGATGTCTGTGTTGTACATTCTACAATCTTCACCTAAGTTAGGATTTATTTCTCTATTGCCATATACAAACACTTAAGTTAACAAAACACCAGGTGATGAATTAAAACAAATGTCGTTCTTTAACATTAAGTGAAGCTTTTGTTAATTCAATATCATGGCCAAATAAGCTCATACATATATACACATATTATGTCATTAACCTATTACGAAGTGATATTATGTGTATGTCCATCATTAAGCAAAAGTGCTTTTTTACTTTGAAATTGTGAAAAGGGAAAAAAATGAACGAGTTAAACTTGTCGAGAACTAAATTATTTCGAAGTTACTGTTTGAAATTATGAAAAGGGAAAAAAAATGAATTAGAGTTAAACTTGTTGAGAACTAATTTTTTTTAAGTTACTGGGCAAAAGTGGCTATTATGCGCTTCAACTAAGCACAGTTGTAGTTTTGAGGTTATTTGGATAATTTTTAGCTTATCAGTACTTTTGCTTTGTAGCATTGTATTAGCATGTGTGGGGGTCATTAACATCTCTGGACATGTATTTCTTCACAGGGAGTCAAGAGTGATGTCAGAACAAGCTCTGGTATGTTTTTGAGTCATGAAGAGAGAAAATATCCTATGGTACATGTAAGTTATCAAGTTTACTTTACCTTTAACTCTTACCTCATAGTTTGGTCATCAAATGAGTGTTAAAATCTGGTTTGTCCGAATATTGGATAGTTTTTGTGGTCTGATACACACTAAGAACCCTTTTGGGTGGTTATCTGTCCTTTAGGTTTCACACCTATTGTGTGATTGCGTCGCAATCATGAAGAGAATGTGATCCCTAAATTCATCTGATCATCAAAAAGATGAAAGTACTAGAACTTTTGAATGGACCAGGACTTTCTTTCTGTAACTTCTATTTTTATGTTAAACTTTCTTTCTATAAGGATCGAGTTTCGAAAAGTTCCTAATCCAATAAATAAAACTTGAGAATCACAAGAAGATCTAATGAAAATATAGGCCCAAACCTTGGATCCTAAGTGTGAAAATTAATAAAATACCTTTAGGACTGGAGTTCATAATTACATAAGTAATAACTTATCAAGGCTATGGTACCCTTAATAATAGTGATCTGGGGGTTAGCCCTCTTTTATCACCAAAAAAAAAAAAAGTAATAGTGATCTTGTTGTAACATTGTGGGATAAATGCAATCAACCCCAACATAATTAAAGACAGAATACCAAGATAATGTGATATTAGAGCTTTATGTTTTCTTGAGCCTAGTTTGCCCTGCATCAATTATTCGTATTATTTGATTTCATTTCTGTACGTGTATAATAGGTCTTACTCTGTTTTGTAACTTTGTATAAATATTTTAGTTCCCATGAAAACATTTATTTGATTTCTTTTACCCAATTTTATTTTTTTTAAAACCCATATTTTATTGGATAGGATTCGTTGTACAGTCTGATAAAATATGTTCCACCTCTTAACCAGGCAATTGAAAAAAGAATTTCTGTCTACTCTCAAGTTCCAATTGAAAATGGAGAGCTTATGCAAGTCCTGAGGTGAGGATATGATTTATTTTTTTACTAATAATATCTGAACCTGATGAATTTTTCTAGTATCAATCTAACATATGCAGCAGCACAGGTATGAGAAGAATCAGTATTACAGACCCCATCATGACTATTTTTCTGATACTGTAAGTTATATTCCTGTCTATTTTCATTATTATAGATTTATAGTAAGATGGGAATCACCTCAATTGGCTTCAATAAATCATCTGCAACCCTTTGTGCCTTTCTTTTTCGAGACAGTTCAACTTGAAGCGTGGTGGACAGCGAATAGCTACAATGCTTATGTATTTAGGTGACAATGTTGAGGGAGGAGAAACACATTTCCCATCGGTAAGCTTCTCGATTTCTGAACTATCATTTTGGCATGTTTAGGTAGTTGCTGTAGACATTATTGTGAAGTGTATGAGGAGCCTTAATCTAAAGCAGATATTAAGTGGCAAGCTGATGCCAGAATTATGTATGGATGTTAACTCTAGGCTCTGATTGAGAAGAGAAAATGTGTTTTATTTTGACAACTAACAAGATGCATGTATCTTTTGTTGTCGATTATTTATTTGTTTAGTTTGCAGAACCATCAAAGTTTTGTGTTTTGTCCCCGAAATCCAAATCTTATTCTACATTCCTCTCATTGATAATGAGTTGAATTTTGATTATTGTGGGTTTTGGAAGTAGATAAGAAGTGGAATGCCGAACAATTATGATGCTGTGATCATGTTTCACTGCTCAGACTAGTTATGCACATATGTTACTCTTAGTGCTCGTGTCTTTTCCTGAATAATTATTAATTGATTTATTGACTATATTTGGATTTACCTATAACCTGAGAAACATGCCCAATGTGTAAAATGCAAGTATTAGCTATCTGTTATGCGGTGTGATTGTATTATTAAACACTCTAGTTGGACATTTTGACTCTACTCAAGGCTGCTATTGATAATATTCAATTTGTTTCAGGCTGGTTCAGATGAATGTAGCTGTGGTGGGAAATTAACCAAAGGGTTATGTGTGAAACCACTTAAAGGAAACGCAGTGCTTTTCTGGAGTATGGTCAGTATAACTTTGCCTTTTATGGAAATCATTCATCAAGATTATAATCCCCATGAATGATAGAAAATTCAATCTTAAAGTATCAAATATGGAGCGCTATTTTTTGTGCAGCGTGTTTTTCATACGAACTTGTTATATATCTCGTCAAATAAGGCAATACCCGATCAACTTTTACTTTTATATTTTAAACTATTTCTGCTTGGTTTTCTCAGGGACTAGATGGACAGTCAGATCCGGATAGTGTGCATGGAGGATGTCCGGTACTCGCTGGGGAGAAGTGGTCAGCTACAAAGTGGATGAGGCAATCAGTTCACGTATGACTTAGCTAGCTTTGTGTGAGTAGGGAAATAAATCTCCAAGGGTTTTCCCCTTCATATTTTCACAGTGGTTATTATGCTTAGTTATTGCTGATAGTATAAATATTAAATAGCGGCTAGTTTACAGGATAATATGATATTATTATAAACACAATGGATGATTTGATCTATATCATTGGGTGTCTATGTTAAAGATATATCCAAGTTTCTGATAAATCTCTACACCCTAGTCCTTGGACATTTTGTTGGGATTGTCATTGGTCTCAGTATTTAATTGGAAGAAGCCACCGTTAAGATTTCAGCTCCATTTCTGATTCTTGGTTCTTGAGCTCCATTTCTGATTATGTAACATAAGTGTTTATGATATAAGAGTTTATGTATAAGTTATTTGGATAACAAAAGATGAAATTAGGTCACTTTTTTTATTTTATTGTAAGCTATCCTAGAGAGATTGTGGAAATAAGTTGGAAACAAATTATTGACATGTCATAAACTGTTTTCATAAACTCTTCTAAACAGTCTCACAAATAATTAAGCTAGTAGATAAAATCAAATAGAGTCCAAACAGATGTTAAGTTGAAGTATTTCTAAATGAATGAAATCTTCAATGTTGGATGGATATATTCTTTTGAGAAATGATATTTTAACACAAAAATTTAACCTCAATTTTAATGAATATAATGTGTCAGAATTATTAACCATCTAACCATGATTTTTAGATGTATGAATATACATGTATTCCCTTATTATTGTTTAGAGTTCGAATTTTGATCCATCACATTCTAGATATAGATCCAATAGCAAAGCCATTTGAGAAAAATAAAGTGAGCGAGCAATTGTAAATTTGGAAGTAAGAGCTGCAAAGATACAATATGGATAGTCTACTATTAGATGCTATTATATGATAGATAAAAGTGATGCATGATACACAACCTAACTCACATATTATGCACATGAGAAGCATCCTTATGAAATTAGAGGCGAATTTGTAGTGTACTAGATATTGAAAATCACAACCGTAACTCACAACATGAAAGCTCCACACTTAAGCATACGACATATGTACACTATAAGGGGGGGGGGGGTGCCCTTCATCTGGGGGATCAAGGCAGATGTTGATGCTAATCATCAAGCAGTGACACTCAGGTAAGCATAGTTCCAAAAGGAAAAAACAAACACAAGAAGCAAACAAAAACAACGTACAACTACCACAATGCAAGAACTTGAGTTTAAATGGTTAATGAATGACAAATTGTTTGAAAGAACACAAATTCGAAACTTGGTTAAAACAATTGGTCAGATTAAACTCCGAATTCTCAGGGTGGGGTTAGGGAATAAAAGAAGCTATAATGCACAGTAAATGTTTAGGCAATACAATCTCACTGTGTGGACAAATTTAACTTCAACTATAAGGTACTAATAATAATAGGTAACATTCCTTTCATACAAAATGGATGCCATTTAAAAATAATGGAATCATAATATAAGATATTGTAAGTACACAACCCTAAAACAAGACAAGTATGATTAATGATTCATGTCATATATTATTTCTCAGGAACAGGAAGTCCTTTTTTGCCTTTTGAACGAGCAGCCATTTGGCATGGACCGTAGAGACAGATGCGCAGATCACCCTTGATCATCGGTTGATAAAAATAATTCTTGAATAGGTCCCAGAATTCATCTCTGCCAGCCAGTTATAGTGTCACATCAATAAGGTTAGTGTCACAAAAATGGTGGTAATTTCAGTGTAATTCATTAACTAATTTAGATGAGAAATGAGGGTTGGTTTTAAAGAATTAAAACCAATATATATATATATATATATAAATAATAGATAGAGGGAAGAGAGACAAGCAGCACACCTGACTTGGGGAAGGGTAAACAAGGAATAGCCCTTTACATCAGGATGCACATCAAGCAGAAGTACTTTTAACCTTGAAAGGCCTAAGGCCTCGATGTCAATAAGCTTCTTTATCCTGCATTTGATTGAGTGTTAATGTACAAGTATAACTATACAAATACACTACAGGACTAGCGATCTAATCACCAAAGAAACAAAAAACAGAAATATTGGATCCGATGGTTGATCAGAAAACACAATTTTACTTAATGAAAGGATGTACGGTGACCAACCTGCTTGGTGTGCCGCTAGCAATGTTAACACGGTTTTTCAACAAAGAAATCTGCATAGAGCATAAAGCAAAATGGTTAATGTATACATGAAGGAGAAATCATGCACTAACTTAAAGCATGGCCATAAGGCGGCAAACAAAGATATGGTGAGATGTAGCCTACAGTGGTTTTGCAATGCAGCTCTGCATCATTAACAACATAACATGTAGCTCATAAAATTTCATGGACAATGAACTGGTCTATCATTTATTAATATTATCATGCAGGCAGGCAGGCAAGCACCCTTTTGTACTAACAAGTCCATTTTCAAGTTAATTGCATATGAGAATATTTCACATAAGGTAATAATAACTATGAATGAATGAATGAATGACGTGTACAACATTAGCTTGAATTTGATATTAACCAAGGAACGAACCTGTTCTTGAAGTTTAATATGCTTAGAGAACAACTTGACAGCGTTGCATTGTTTAGTGATGGAGCGAAAGCCCTTTAAAAGGTGAATGGATCTTAAAGCAGAGTAAGAGATAATAAGAACTGAGGGGCTACCGGGAGGGATTTTACCGCCACCGCCTAGTTCACTTTCACAGAGCACCTGTCTCCAAGAATTCCCAAATGCAGTTTTAATATTTATTCCCAACATTTTGACATCTAAATCTGTATCTTTTGTATCTGATTGTGGTAACTCCAAAATGGATGAGGATGATGTATCTTTCAGGGATTCCAACTCGATGGAAGAAACTTGTAAACCATTGGCAGCCTGAAATTGATCCACAAAGAAACGCAATTTCTCCTCCGCCCGAGATCCTTCTACCTTGTTTGAATTTGAATTTGTTTCCGTTTTCTCTTTCTTATTCATTCTATCATCATTTTTATCATCAGTACCTTCTTTTCGTTTTCGCTTTACCTTCTTCTTCTCACTCGCCGTCATTCTTGTTTCTTCTTGTCTTTCTCTCCTTCACTCACCGTTGCGTTGTGTTTCTATGCGTTGCCCTAACATAACATAACATAACACTGCACTCTCCCTTAGGCCCTATCTATCAACGTCTAGGGTTGGGCCTTCAACCAAGCCCGTTCCAATATAAGAGACCTTCTTTTGCCACCCTATCAATTTCTCATACGTCCTTTTAGTTTTTTATTTTACTCTTCTACTAATTAAGTGGCTGACGTTAATCCCATAAGTGTAGCTCAAATGGTAGCTACCAGGGACACTATTGGAGCAGCCGGAGTTCCAACCCCGAATTTCAAGTTTCTCCATATTTAAATATGTGAGTCTAGCTACTAAGCTATTTGACAAAAAAAAAAGTCCATATTTAAATATGTGAGTCTAGCTACTAAGCTATTTGACAAAAAAAAAAGTAGTTGAAGTTATGAAGAAAAAAATTGAGAAAAAAACACCCCCCACATAAAATTCAAGATTTTAAACATCAGCTACTTAAGAAGCGGATTTGGGTAGAGGTATTTTGGTAATTTTGCAAGGTGCGTAAAAAAATTGGTAGAATGCCAAAAGAAATTCCTATAATATAATATTAAATAAAAAAATTCAAGTTTTTTATTTTATTTTAATTTTTTTATTTATTTCGGCTTCTTCCACAATCAAATTAAAAAAAATGATATTGGCATTCATTAATTTAAAAACTATTTTATACAATTCTATTTTTTTAAAAAAAGTTTAATTCATTTTACATTTATTTATTGTGATAAAAAGAAAAATCAACAAAGCTCCAATTTTCATCAAACTTTCAAGTTCTAATAGAAACAATCAAGCTCTTTGATACCATGTTTACATTGAGGATTCATAGAAAAAGATAACATAAAGTGGTTAGAGTTTTATTAGAAATAACAATGATTTGAATACATAGTCTTACAATAAAAATATATACAAAGGGAATGGAAAAGTCTAAAATTCATTTACTGCTAACTAATAGTAAGAATCTTGTAGGTAGACCATAAAATCTTTTCACATAATTATTGATTAGAAATTGTCTTACCATTTTTTTTTTTGACAGTAATTGTCTTACCATTTTATGCAATTAAATTTGTGACTACTCTAACTCGGTTGAAGAAATCTTCAATCTTTTCTTGTTCTTCCATATCAATATGCTCATATTGCCTCCTTAGTGCTTGAAGCTTCATTTTCTTCACTTTTACACCACTTGCGTGACACCTCTCTAATGTGTCCCAAGTCTCCTTTGATGACGTGCAAGATGAAATTCCTTTCGATTTTGGTAATTGTGTGGGAATCTTGTTGGAACCCATCACAATATATTTTTTTTTTTATAATGTTGCCGATGAGGATAGAACCTAGGAGCTCATAAATACTATTTAAATTCATCACCACTAGACCAAACTTAGTGACTTATTATTAAATCCTTTGATTGCACAACAAAACAATTCAATGAACTAACAATGACTTTGATAGAGAATAATAGTGAAAGTAATTGCTTGATTGAGAAAATAATATGTACAAGCGCTTTTATATTTTTTTTGACACAAACAAAATGATATTCATTTATTCAAATCGACAGATACATCAAATACAATCACATATTCAACTTCGCTAAAAACGTAAAAGATGAATCTGCGAACAAACTCACAGCATCTGAGTTAATAGCATACAACGGCATAATGCCTACAACAAATAATATGATAAAATTAAAATCACCGGAATATCCATGCTTCCGGATCTGCAACGTTGATGCCCAAATCATTGATTGAATCTGTAATTGACCGAAAATAATCTTTCGAGAAGAATCAAAGAACACCGCAACAAAACGGGAAATGTAATTTAGTTAATGTAGAGGTAATTTATATTAAAAGTTCTCATACTTGCTTCTATAACAAGTAGTTTAGTTAATGTATCAAACTAACAAACATATTAGCTAACTAACTAACTAACCAACGGCTTATTAAAAAAAACTAACCAACCAACTAATTTAACTAACTAAGGATATGACATTTGAATTAACTCAAAAAATATAGGGTTATTTTAATCCATGCAACTAATTTTTCACACACAATTAAAACTTGTTAATATGTATGAAAATAGAAAAAATGAATCGTAAATTAGACCAGAGAGAGTATGGTTGAAATAGAGCCACTCAAATAAAATGCTAACCATCCAAGATATGCTTTCCTAATAGCTTAGCTTTAGAAATCAGATTTGGTTTATAATATAAACTCAAAGAAATTGATTATTTTGTGTGAATGGTTCATTCCTTAATTACGTCCTCTTAGGTTTATGCCTTGATACTTGTTGAGCTTAAGTGATTGACCTGGGCAAATTGGTGTAGTCCAAAATTAATGAGACTTTTAGGTTGGTCAGTGTCTGTTGATGATGGAGTTGAGTCCTACTAATTAGAGGTGCATGTATGGCCTGAATGGAGAGAAGCCGCCACTGGAATCGATGGGAGAATAAAAAAAGATTGATTATATATATTATGGTGCAGAGCATATAGTTTGGAAAATGGGAGTGTGGTGGTGGGGACTTAAAAACGGAGATACGGTGAAGGTGGGCATGTTTTTAGAGAGAAAAGGGACACGTGATTATAACAAGTTGAGGTTGTTTAAGGATATACACAACACAAGTGGGTTGGTTTGGTTGTGTGATCTAATCCAAATATGAAATATCTATTAATTAATATCTTTTCTTGTTTTTGTATTGTATAGTATCTTGTCTTGTAGTAATAAACAGAGCCCCCAACCCCACACCCACTAGTTAGCATTACCAGCAACTTGCTTCTTTTATTTATTTGAGTATTTATTTATTTAATCCTTCATTACATCCAACTTCCTTTTAGTCTCCGCTTTCGCTCTCTCTCTCTAGCACACAGATTTTGAGATACCACTATATTAGATTATTAATTAGTGTAATTCAATCGAATATCAGTATCATCATCATGTATCGTCCTCCTTCTTCTTCCGGTTCTTCCTCCTCCTCTTCTTCTCAGCAACAACAGAGCTCCATCAGCCAAACTGGACTTACAAGGTACGATTCAGCACCAGGTTCTCTCCTCGCCAGCACTGTTGATGCCGTCATAGGAGGAGGAGGATCGCGTCTTCTCCCAGCTGGAACGGGAGGAGGACATCATTATTTCTCCGGAGACTCTAGCCAACAACAACAACAACAACAACAGCAGCAGCAGCAGCAGCAGAGATCTTCTAATAATGCTTACGACGGCTTTGATGGATCATCTTTGCTCCGTCAAAAAAGCTCTCCCGCTGGCTTCCTAAACCATCTAGCCACTCTCAATCATAATAATAGTGGTATCATCTCATCTCATTTCATTTATTATTATACATGACCACATTAATTCCACTTCAATTTATTTTCTTCCTTATTGTCTTGTATTGTACTACTAGTATTTTATTGCTTTGGTTTTTATTTCCACTCTAGTTTTGGCCAGATCAAACCAGACCAAGTCAATGGATTGGATTAGATGATAAATGATCTCATACTTGATACATAACAGTACTACTAGTATTTTTTATTTTATCTCATGGCATCTAAACCATTATAATATATAAATAATAATTGCAGCGGGGTTCACAATCACAAGGGGGGGAAATGGAGGGTCAAGATTGAAGTCTGAATTGAGCTTCACAGGCGGAGGAGGTGGAGGTGGAGGACAAGAATGTCTTTCTCGAATATCCGAAAATGGTGTTGACTATGCAAATGGATCGTTGCACAATAATAGTACCAGTAGCTGGGGTGGACCTGATAATAACAATAACAATAATTCAAATTCCATAGTATTTTCTTCCTCTGCTGCCCAAACTAACAATAGTAATAAGCGTTCTAGTAGAACTGACAACGAGGACCCCGATCTTCTTCTACATTGCCTCACTGCCCTCGAAACTCAGGTACCCCTCTTCGTCACACTACCTACCTACCTAGTGTTAATTCTTCATCCATCGCATTCACATTCACATTCATTCATTAACTCAATTCAATATTTCTACTCCTAAATGATCTTCAGTATAGTCTCCCGCAAACTTCTTTGGAAATGGACAAGCTTATGCATAATATTCCCCAAGATTCCGTCCCTTGTAAAATCCGTGCCAAGCGTGGCTGTGCCACTCATCCCCGTAGCATTGCTGAACGGGTAATTATTCTACCATTTTCTTTCTATTTCTATTTCTATTTCAGAGTAGACATTATATATATCTACCCACCAATTCTATTGAATTGCATGTATGCAGGAGAGAAGAACTAGAATAAGTGGCAAATTGAAGAAATTGCAGGACCTTGTACCTAATATGGATAAGGTATTGCTCATGCTACCTACTTCTGCTTCCTAACTTTCCTTACCTATATATTATTCATTTCATAATACTACTTATGTTACCTATCTATTACTCCCTCCATCATCTCATTGTATAAGGGAGTATTGTTTATGGTAATGCACACATTAAATGGAGTGCTTGTAAGTAGTAGTAGCAGCAGTGAAGTAGTTAGGTGATCTATTTATTTAATTAAATCAGAGTATTATTAGAATAAGTAACAAATAATTTTAGACCGGAAAATGTTCCAAACAAAACATTTACTGTATAATCAAACTTAGAGAGTATGTTTTACGGTGAATTAGAGTCTTCTCGATCCCATGGAGTTTATACTCGCCTTCCTTCTTGTTTAAAAATAGATGAATGTAACTGATACTTCAGTCCATTTTAGTGTATGTGAGCTTCTTATCTACTTGTGATCAGCTTTAAGCTTCTACAATCAACTTTGGATACTAGCACCAGCTAGGGGTGGGCAAAAAAACCAAAAAACCAAACTGAACTGTTAAACTAAACCGAACCGAACCAAAAAAAACTGAACCATAACCAACAGTTTTGAAACCAAACTGAAACAGTTTAGTTCAGTTCATGATTAACAGTTCGGTTCGGTTCAGTTTAATGGTTTGGTTTTTTTAGTGCAAATTTAGTTATGGTTTGGTTTAAAACCATAAAACCGAACCACTTTAACAGTTCGGTTCGGTTCAATTTTAAAGACAAACTGTTCAGTTCAGTTCGGTTATTCTAAATTTTGAAAACAGTTTGGTTCAGTTCGGTTCAATTTTCCTCTAAAACAAACCATGCCCATCCCTAGCAGCAGCAGATGCTATAGATAGATGGCTTATGCCATGAGAACATGATCAGAAATTCAAATATTTTTCTATATGATCAGTTTGGATATAGGATCAGTCAATAATATTTATATATGTGAAATCAGTGTGCATATTATAGGTTGCTTAATGTTATTTCAAAATGTCACTACTGTAGCAAACAAGTTATTCTGACATGCTGGATTTGGCCGTTCAACATATCAAAGGTCTTCAAACTCAAGTTCAGGTGTGTAAAATTTACCATAGCATCTATCTACCCGGCCTGTACAATATTTTTGATTGATATTGATTGCATCATCTTTTCAACCTTTTTCAGAAGCTTCACGAAGATCTTGAGAATTGCACTTGCGGATGCAAACAAAGTACATAAACTTATTATTATTATGTTTTTATTTATGAGATTCTATGGCACTGTGCATAGAAATCAAGGTTTTGATATGGAAACTGATTTTTGTACCTTCCAACTTTAAACGAATAATGAAGGAAATTGTACATTTACGTTGTAATCTTCTACCTGTGGTAGACATAGTCTAGAAATATCTATTCCTTTTCAACATTTGATAGTTGTACTTGTTGTATTTGACAGTAGTAGATCGAGGTTCATTTTCTGTTCAATTGGTTTGTTTCTGTTGTGCAATGAATCATAACTTTAACTTATTCGTGTCGAATCAGAAGAATACAAAAGTTTAGATTTTTTCAGAAACAGAATAAAACAAGCAATCCTGTTAAGTTTTATTTTCTTTAGCTATGCATCTTCGGGAAGAGTTTGGATTTGTTATATATTATTTGGTAGAAAAATAACATTTTGAATTGGCAAAACATTTTTAATGATTTTTAGCATTTTAAACTAATTTTCTTATTAAAATGGGGGAAGTTATCTTTAGCAGCTTTGAATTTCGAAAAATGATTTTAGGGAGTGTGGTACATTAGGGAATATCATATACAGTACATACCTATACTTTAGTCATTCAAAAGGTTGATGCCTGGACAAAGAAAAACAGACATGTAGGTGTCAAAATTTAATTTATATTCCATTTTATTATTTTTGTCAAACTAATATCCGGACTTTTTTTGGATAAAATAATTTATTCATTCTTGTATCTAAAAAGTAAAATAAAATCATTTATTCAAGGAGCTAAACAATCGAACATTACATTATTTATAAATTATCATTTATTAATGGAGTAAAGTATATAATTAATGTATAATAAAAAAGATATACAACTATAATCATTAGACTTGCTCATAACTAACACAAAAACTTATATACTTTTTTTTAGGTGCTGTTTTTACTGAGCCTCTCACAAAAAGTTAGTTATTTATATTTTCTATTTAAAAAAAATAAAAGAAAACTATTTTTTTAATAATAATAATCACCTCCATGTATCTAGCACAGTAAGAACTGTGTCTAAAGTACTGTACATAAGCAGTGCCGTTCCTGACATTTTATGGGCCTTAGGCCAAAAATAAAAACTTCTTTCATAAATTTTTCAAGAGTCTCTTGCTGTGATTTTAGTAGCTCTTCCTTTCATTTTTTTTTCCTTTCCTTTTTCATCACCGCATAAATGTTTCTTAGGCAACAACTTCTAAGCTTCAAATAGAAACAAAAAAAAATCAAGTAGAAAACAATAGCACATGGAAGTAGAATGCTGACTTCGAAGAACAATTGAAAAATCGTAAGATCAAAATTGTTGAAATTGGATGCAAAAAATAACATGTTAAATATTAACAATTTGTAGAAAATAAATTAAATAACTTGTTAATAAAATCAGGAACACAAAAAACAAAACAACATCAAAACCTAAACAAGAGAAACCTATAATATTTAACATTCTTACATACATTGCAAGAATGCAAGAATTAGAAAGAAAAAAAAATAAAACAAACTCAATAGGAATTAGGAACAAAGACAAATGGTGTCGTCTTTTTGTTGTTCTGCAGGGTTCCATTTTAATACTATCATTATGACGAATTATTTATTAGGCATAAAAAAAAATTAGACCTCAATCACATTTTATATAACACATATTTCCTAGGCTTAATCATATTTTCTTTCCTTAAATATAATTGATTTTTTATATAATAGTATATTTTCTTTCTTTAAATATAATTGATTTTTTATTTCAATAATAATAGGTATGTATAACAAAATATTTTGGGCCCCTAAAAATTATGGGCCTTAGGCCATTGCACCCATTGCCTACCCTCAGAGCCGGGCCTGTACATAAGTTTAGTCCATAAATTATTACTAGAGTTTCCTTAAAAAAAAATACTAGAGTTTATTATTATTTATTTTTTTATGATGCTGTATCATTGATTTTGTTTTTAGTAAATTGTGGAAAGAAATATTTATTTGGAAGATGCTTTCAACTTCTTAGGTGGATTCTAATTATCGGTTAATTATTGAATTTATTTTTTTTCTTAAGTAATTTAGTGAATAAATTTCATATGAATAAAGTTGAATGCTCAAAATATATAATATTTTTATCAACTAAATTAAATTCAATGAGTAAAATTATTTATCGATAATAATACCGATTTTTGGCCACATTTTATGTAAGAAACTTCATTGACCATTTTATTTTTATTAGAATTAGAATTTTATGAGTAGAATTGATTTCATGTTTTTTGCATTGATATACTCTATGAATTTGGATGAAGGAATATTTGTATTTAATTAAAAAAAAAAGGTAAAAAATGAAGTTAAAATACAGCCGGAACAATTTGATTTTATCAATTAATATATAATATAATTATTTGAGGTTGAAAGATTATGGTTCTTCAGATGATAGTTACAGAGAGATTAAACATAAGATGGATGGATAATGAGAAATTGAAAAGTAGGCAGGCAGGCAGGCAGGCAGGGTTGAACGACGGATAGAATAGAATAGAATAGAATCGCAAAGCAATCGTGATGCGATTGATGAGAAGAAGGATGCAATGGGATCAGAAGTTGTGGGTGTGAGTGTCAGAAACCTTAGACGCGTTGGCATTGTTTTGGGGGTTTCCAACTTGTTCGTTTTCATTCTTGGCCCCCTTCTCATTTTCCACACTTTTCGTCTCTGCGATTTCCGTTCCTTGCTCCCATTCGTTTCCGTTTCTTTTACCTCCGTTCTCAGGATTCTTGCTATGCTTCTCACCGCCATTGCCCAACAGTCTGCTGCCACACTCATTCTCGACGAAGACTCCTCTTCCACCACAGATCACCTTCTTTTACGCTTCCAAAGAAGGGTATGTCTGTTTATATTTATGTTTATATTCATTCATTCATTTATTTTTACAATTTCATTTAATAACAACAACAACGATTTCTACAGGCTAAGTATAAGAAATGGCTGTGGTGGAGCCGATGCACCCTGGCGCTCACAGTGATTCAATTTGTGTGCGCTACTTACCTTGTCCTCAATTCAGCTTACTATTTCTCCAAAGATACACCACCAACTGCTTGTCTTTTAGGTTGGTGAGTTCCTCTCTTTCTCTTCTCCTTCTTCTACTACTATCATTCATTATCATCATCTCACACCTCCACCTTCTAATGCAGAATTGGGATGGAACACTCACTGGTGGAACCACAAATTACTCACTCTTTTCATGATCATCGTCTGTTTCGTTGCTCTCGCTCAGTGCTTTACCGGCTCTGATGTTCTCAGATGGAGATCTTTCTACGAATCCCATGACAGTGCTTGGAAATCCCATTATAGGGAGGTTTTTGATAACGGCTTACGTGAGACCTTGTGCTGTCTCGGCCGTGTCAAATACTTGACTGCAATTGAAGAAGAAGATCAAGTCTATTCTGTTGCACGATTATTAGGTGACCTCGTTGCTTATCGTGCTTCTGGAACCGGCCATATGGAACTCTTGGCAGGTCTGTCTCTTTCAATTATTCAATGCTTCTTCACCACACCTTATGTTATAACCAATTTTTCATCCCTAATACATTCAACTTTTTGTTGTCCAGCTTTAGCTTTACTCCAAATCAATGAAAAATCTTCAGAATCATGTGAAGAATCTGTCGAAGCACCAGAGATGCGTATTAGGGAGGCTGCAGCTCTTCATAAATTTGCTGAAGCTGCATACACTGTATTTCTGTTAAAACCTTAATTCCAAGTTTGTGTTTTATTTTTACCACTCGCTTTTAACATTTATATTGTATTCAATGATTCAGGGTCCTCTGCTTGATGTTGGACGAAATCCTATCATGTTTCCTTGTTTATGGCTCTACAGACAAGGGGTTTTGTCTCCTTGGGCGCGCAACAGGTGGCGGTGATTTGTTCGATTTTGAACGTTATGAATTATGGTGTATATAACTTAATCCGTAGTAGCTTCAAATCTTCTTTTCCTTTTCACTCCACTCCTTAACTACCCCACCCCAATTACCAAGCAATCAACCTTATACCACCTACCATATGAAAGTAGTTTAGTAGATCCACATTTTATATATACTATACATGATCAAATTAATGTCAGTGAGCTCATAAATTTTGTAGATGACATCTGAATAGTTGTGCCCATATTTTCTCAGACGACCTGTTTTGGATGGCGATAACTGGTGGCGAGGTCATGCTGCAGCCTTTCTAAAGTATGCAAATTTGCCTCCGGAAGCACTCAGACATGGGAGAGTAATCCAGGTTAGAGAATTTAAATGTCCAAATGTGCTGTACATGAGGAGACAAAGGCTTACCATACATAATGAAAAAGAGTGAAATCGAGTAGGAAAGACCTGTATGTTTTATGAAGATGAAAAGGGACACGGTTACTAGTTAATAAATAACATAATGCTGAGAATCCATTATTTTTGAATTCCGTTGAATGAATCTCGTCTTCAATAATAAAACATACTCACAAGAAACAAGGAAGATTTTACTAGCCAACAGTATCAATGTATATGTCCCATAGGACGTAAACAGATCCAACAGACAACACCATTCTGCATTTTCTTTTTTTGCAGATAAAATAAATGGAAAGATAGATATATGGAGACAAACCTTGAAGCATATAACTTTTGTGCAAGTACAAGTAAAACAAAATATATAGAATGCATGTTTAGCAAGAGAAACAAAATTACAGCATAGAGGTGATGAAATGAAGAGAGCATACCTTATCTTTAGGTGTAATCTGTGATAAAAAAATAAAATTCAAGCTTAAAGGAAAGTTTCACCGCACATTTATAAAACCTACAATGTTGTACAAGACTGAATTTTGACTGATCAAGAGCCAACAATTAAGATCAATGTTGCAGAGGTTAAAATGATATGATGGATGACTGATTACGGTCACTTGAAACAAGATGCAATTATGAATGAACTCATTGAAAAAAGTTAGGGTGATCCAATTTCTTGATATTACAGCGCCCACAAGTAGTTAGATATGTGTATATATTATCAACCATGTAGAATTGTGGGATAATTTATTGAATATTATTTCAAAAGTGTGTTCGAGTACAATCACTAAAGTGTTTAAATAGACTATGCCTTACCTAATGAGCCTAATTAATAGGATGAATAAAATCTATACAAATAACTACACAATATAAAATTTTATTTACAACAAACCATTAATTTATGCATCAACATTTGACATTACTCACTTTACACTGTTCACTTTAGCATAATGGATCCAATGGGAAAAGGATTTGTGTATGATATTGTGATTGTATTTTTAGTTTTTCTTTTATTTTGTTTTTTATGTTTTACCGGCAGAGTCGACAAGTATAAAGGTTGTTTTTTTGGCTCATACCCATACCACAGGTTAAGTGTGAAGCTGCATATTTTATTGTGGTTCTACATCATCTTCAAACTGTAGTAATTGCTATACGCGGAACTGAAACCCCCGAGGACCTAATAACCGATGGATTATGCAAGGAATGCACCCTTTCTACAGAAGACTTGCCTGGTTTGATAAAGTATTTTTTTATTCTCTCTCTTTTTCACACTTTGAGTACACTCCGAAAAATGTATCGATATTTAGGGTGCAGGTGAAAAGACAAAAATCCCCAATTAATTCGTTTATTAATTCACACAAGTTTTTTACACTGCAAGAGCCCATATACTTACACCATATGAATAGAGAAATGCATTATATCAGAATCACAAGCAAGGTTTTCTTCGAGAGGGGGAAAGGGAGCTATTGCTTTTAACTTTGTTGTTAACATCATCATATCTTCATTGAAATAAGTGGATCACATATTTTAGGACAGCTGCATATTCTCTGGCGTTGTAGTCATATCAGAAATATGGTTTTCTTCAAATGGCTCTGCAGTTGGTCTCATAACTAGGAGCTGCAACTGCATATGATGTCACATATTTTAGAACCGTCGTGTCTTCTCTTCTATGTATCTTACAATTTTGGTTCCAATGTGTAATTAATTATTTGCCCCAAACTTTAAAGGTATTTTACATGTTCCAATGCAATACTCTGGTCTCTCGTGTCAATATTTTAAGTTTCTTGTTGCAGCTGCAATCACATTCACTCTGACATACGCAAAAATGTGGCTTCATCATTCCCCCACTATGGGCATTCGGGTATAGTTGAGGCTGCACGAGAGCTTTTTATGCAGATTGAAGGAAATCCTGGAGAGCATGGTAAGAAATGTTTATGGTTCTATGACAAACACTTGGTTATTGTGGGAGTTAAATTGTCACCATTGAATGGTTACATGTTTGAGTAAAACATACTTTTTCCCAACTAAAATTGAAATTTTATTTATTTTTTTTTGCCTTTCTTACATAACACAAACTCCTTTTCTAACATTAATTTATTTTCGAAATGGAAATACAGACAATGAATCCTATGGGTTTCTTTCTAAATTACTGGGATTTGGCTGTGAATGCTTTGGGTATAATATCCGCATCGTTGGACATTCGCTTGGGGGTGCTATAGCTGCATTGCTTGGACTGCAAGTATGGCATTTCTAACTTTTAACGGCTGAATTTACCTTCTATTTGTTTCTTCAGTAAGCATAATCTTCCACTTTGATTGCATACAGAACCGGGTCTTCATTGAAAGTCTATTCTGAAAAAAACTGTTATGTAAAAGAAATATTCCATGTTTCCTACTTTCCTTGGTTGTTTCCTTATTGGTAAGTGAAAAAAATTGTATATGGAAACTACATTGATATTGCTTTTGAAAGATACGTTGAATCTTACCACAAACAACAAAACACTATCCTTATTTATACTAATACTAAACTCTTAATCCTAATGAGACAAATAAACGAGTCCTTCCAAAATCTAAAGAGACAATCTAACTTAGGTTATGCCAATGACATGTTATTACTTATTAGTACGTAAAAATAAGCATAGTATTGCTTCTGTTTCAGCTCATGTATTTGTCCTGAAAAATAATGAAGGAAATTAGATATACGATTTCCCTTAATTTAGTTCTTGTTGGTCTAGATATTATTTCAATTAGCTCTCCTCTTGGATTGAAGGATCCCCAAGTACCCTTCACTTCCAAAGACTTTTGTGAAATAATTATTATCTGTAAGAATTAATCAAACAAATATTAGCCAAGACTAGAAGTGAAGAAATGCTGAAAACCTCCATACATGGGAGGTTATTTAATAAACTCTGCTGCAATAAATTTTTAAACCCATTAAATCATAACTCGTTCCTTTAGTATCCAATTTATACATTGAGCACTTAAAGTTCTAAAATGATAACAATTATATCACTGAAAATTAAGACTTTTTCAGTTCTATCGTGGACACTTAGTTGATGAAGTAATTTTCCACATCATTTTCATGTTTGTTTCTTGTTAATGTGTTTCTTTTTTTTCCTATTGTTTTCTTAAGGTTGGCGTTTTATGTGCCATGGTTTTTACTCGCTATATTATCTTTGTAAACATTTGATTTTATTCTTATATAAATTGCCGAATTTTTCTACAGCTTTATAACCGATACCCCAATCTGCATGTTTACTCATATGGGCCACTCCCATGTGTGGATTTAGTTGTGGCTAATGCATGTTCGTCATTTATAACAAGGTAATTCTACTAGTGAAAAATTTGATTGTGGTTGATTCTCTCTCGCGACACTTTCAACTTCTTTTGCTGTTTCCTTCCTTTGGTTGTTAATGATGCAGCATTATATATGGAAATGAGTTTTCATCCCGCCTTTCAATTGGATCCATTATGAGGCTAAGGGCGGCTGCAATCAAATCACTGGCACAAGATCCTAAAGCTGACAGTGCCATAATTTTCAGACTTGCTCGTCGGTTTCTATATATAAGCCAATATGAAAGAAATGATCAAGAGGCAGAGCATGAAGCACAGCGTGACATTGATAATAAAGGTTGTTTATCTTAGTAACTAATAAGTCAGTAGGCATGTTAAACAGTATATATTGATATTGGTACTATTATTATTTATTAGTGATCAAAGTCATGTGTATCACTTCATCATTTATCAAACTAGGTTGGTAAGAGGTTCCTTTTCTGAAAAGATTTCTGCTATATTCCGCAGGCAGCAACAAACAAATGGATGAAGAAGCTTCACTCTGGACTGAGGCTATTAAAAGGGATCTTCTTGTTACAGCCGACCATGGTGAATATATGCATCCTTTTGGAGTGCAGATTGCACAACATTTTATTATTTTAAATTGTTTGCGTGGTGATAGTATATGTTGTTTATTTTGGTTATAATGCAGGCAACAATGAGCATGATGATGAGTTTTCACTCTGGTCTGATACTAGGGCAAAGGACCATATTGTTGAAATTAATAATGCTGAATTTACAAATCATTTTGCTACAGACATACAGTCAAGAGATGATCCTGTGTCTCAGTTTATCGATTCTGTTCCAACTTCTGAAAATCAGTCTGCTGATGATCCCCCAGAGATGTATCTGCCAGGATTTATAATTCATATTGTCCCAGACCAGAAAAGACCTCAAACTGATTTTAGGATGTCTTGGAGAATGCAGGAGAGCGGGAGATGTTATAGAGCTTATGTGGCAAATAGAGAAAGTTTCAAAGATATTATTGTTTCACCATCCATGTTCCTTGATCATCTTCCTTGGAGGTACGCCAAATTATAACCAGGTTGTTTCTTCATTTCTTAAACCTAAATGATTGATATATTCTTACAGAAGTCAATTGAATACTTTCAGATGTCATAGTGCCTTGAAAAAAATATTGAAAGATCTAACTGCTAAAGATCAAGTAATGGAAGGTCGCATAATCTGATCTATTAGATAATGCTTACTTTGCGATAAACGTGACATGAACTAGAGTAAATATTTTCCTCCGGATTCTTTGTATTGTGATTTGTATGGGTGAGATCAAGATGTATAGCAAGGAACGAGCCTTCTGGGTTTTGGCAAATTCGCTCTTCTATGAGGAGTAGATAATCATTTAAGTGTCTATAGATGTAAAATATATCTTCTGTTAATCTATAGATGTTCCTCATTTTTTCTAGTATTGTAAATGTATCTTACTCTTTTATGTGGGTCTTTAAGTTCTTCTAATAATCAATTTACTTATATCCTCACATGAAGTAGGCATCAGTTTCGGTGGTACTATATATGATATACTTGGGGAACTGGGCTTTTCTAACTCAGAAGTATGATGTATAGTATCAGTATTCAGTACTTATACTTGATTCTGTATAACCTGACTATCATTTTAAAAAATTAAGAATATATTTTAAAAATGTAAAGATTTAATTTTTTAAACACTAGATTTTTGTATTGTTAAAAAAAAATACATAAATAGATTAAAAGACTTATTTATATAACATTTTTTAAAATAAAAATTTAATGTAAAATAAAAGATAAAAATACAATACAATTGTTTGATTAGTGGGTGATTATTGATAAGAAGTTTTTACCGCCCTTAGCGGGTACTAATCTCTATCAAATAACTTGTTGGTACACACAAGATATATTATCTTTCTCAACCAATTTTCTGCATGTACAAAAGTTAAATATATCAAACCAATGACTGATATCTCTTGCCACCTGGACTAAAAAAAATGATTAGTGAGGTCAAATAGCCATTTTAGTTCATAAACTTAAGGTAGGTAGGGTTGTGCTAAGACTATACGATAAAAAAATAGAGGTAGCACTGGTGGTCCACTGGGCTATATATATTTTGTAGGGGTGCATTGCATTGGTATGATTTAATATGTTTATTGAAAGCAAAGCAGCAATTGTCCGTCGCATTCAACTTTACTGTGTGTCGTGGAATATTGAGAATGTGATATGAGACAATAAGTGTCGACGTAATAATATTGAAAATATATATTGATATTGATATTGATATTGATAGGTATGCATGCTGCTCGTTTATGGTCTAAATACAGGCAAGCAGCAGCAAGAGGAGCTTCTTCTTTTTGTGGTTGACAGCAACAGCATTTGGTTGACTTGGTCTTTATTAATACTTGCTGCATTTGAATCTCCCTTCTGTGTTAACTATTCATCACAATACTTGCTGCATTTATTTCATATAGAGTAGTTTTTTTTTTACTGGACAAAATTTCGTAGTGTTGATTAAAATGGACAAGGATATTAAAAACACTAATAAAAGTAAGATTGATGCGCATATAAAATAGAGACAAAAAGGTCGAATAATAAGATAATAATTAGGATCCTCCTTCTTTTCAATATTTCATTCAATCAAGTTTCTCTCAATTAAGATACAAAATGGCTTTTACTCTTAAGTATTATTTTTTTATTTTTTTTTTATAATTTCATTCACTTCATTTGTTAACTTCAAATGTTTCATTATATTGTATATAGTGGAAAGACACAACTAATCAACCAAAGTGACAGGCTATATATTTTAAGCTAAACCTATCAAAGTTACGGAATTCTAAACTAAAGACTAAGAAACAACAAACAAGGAATTAAACTACAAAAAATAAAACATAACTTCATTCGTTAACTTCAAATGTCTCATTGAGATTACTTACATATATAATGTAAATAGTGAATAATAAAGTAAGAGTTTCATGGACTAAAAGGTTTGACTAATCAACCAACAACTAAAAGACCTAGCTAATAAAAGCTCAAATATATAATAAAAATTAATTACATCTAACTTAAACATATATCTAAATTATTTAATTAATTCTAATCTTAAATTCTATCGCAAAGACTAAAAGACCCAACTAATAAAAACTATATATCTAACTAAAACACCTAAATTGTTTAATTGACTTTAATCTTATATACTAATATAGCATTAGATGGTGAACTTAATTTGTATCCATGACAGAATGCAATTATAATAACACTAATACAAATTAACATTTTAACTTAATTTTCTATGGTCCTCAAATAATTCTGCCAATTGTGTCTCTTTTTTTATCATATGATGACTAAACTATTACTAAACATTGGTACCTTCTTACATGCAAATTAACCAATATAAAATAATAATTTAATTGAATGATTAGATTGAAGCTGTTTGAAAATGGAGATGAATGATTATATGTGTAGTAATATAATATGAGAGCATATATATTTTTAAAATGAGTGAAAAGACAAGGAAATCGGATGAGAAGTAGCATCAAATTAAAATATGCGTCACTCTTCTAACTAATCTAACCCGATCTATAATATTTTTATTATCCTTCATATAGCTAGAGATGATTATTCAACAGTGATCCCCTTATTTAATTTTCAAATGAAACCCAATCAATCATGCATAACCAGTCACTTTCTAATTTCTCTAAGCCACCTATGTATACTGGCTATATAATGAGACTCTCCAACAATTACCCGCGATGGCTTGAAGTGAAGCTTTAAACCAATGCAATGCTCAACTGTCTTCTAAGAGCACCCTTATGGAATTGGTTTAACTAATTATAGGGACCAATTTTATTTTAGGCATCTATTTTTGGAGGATGGAAAAAATAGTGGTTAATAGAGATCAATCATTGTATGAGCGCACTCTCTCTTACTCGCAATTAAAACATGAATAAAATGTCACAAAAGACAAGAATATGATGTGGATATATTGAGATTTCTCAACAAAAAAAAAAATTGGTGCAGAGATTTCTCAATTTAATAATGATATAATATTATTAATGAGATCAATTTAATCATTTTTTTTTTCACCACCAGTTTAATCTGGTTCGGAGGTCAGTTCTGACATCAAGTGTTTTTAGCCCCCTCCCTTGCAGGGATCAAACCATGATTATCCTTACCAAGTTCAACACAAATCACCACTAAATCAACTAGCAATTGTTATTTTTAGACTCGTTTGATTGAAGTGATCCCATGTATTTTTTTTGCTTAACTGCACTTTCTTTAGCAATGTTTAATTGCACTTTTAGTCCTTTATAAATTGTAATAATGTGATTTTGCCCTTTGATATTATTTTAGAGATTTTAATCCCTTGCATTTTCTTCATTTATTATTTGGAAGTTGAAATTTTTTTTCTACCCCAACATTTATCCTTTTACCCCAATATTTTTTAAAATATTCTCATTAATTTATACTCTTATCTTGCTATTACTATTTTTTATATTTTTTACTTTGTCATTTTGTAACTTTTCCGGTAAGACTATAACCCTCTCAATAACATTGTTCCGGTAAGATTTTCTCCGGTTTGTTAAATTTACTGGAACACTTTGGAAAAAATTTCCGGTTTTTTGCGCCTTGCCAGAAAATTTGTTCCGATTTCTTGTGCCTTGTCAGAATGTACCAAAATACTTTTGAAAACTGTTCCGATATATTGCGCTTTGCCAGAATGTACCGGAACACTTTTGAAAAAAAATATTCCAGTTTGTAAAAAGTGTTCCAGTTTGTTATTAAAACTGACATTAATTGATTTTGACCGCTGTAAAATATAAAACTGTTGCCTTGACCAAAAAAAATGAAAATATAAAACTGTTGCAAATAATAGTAACTGTTTATCGTTATTGTTAATTTAATAATAACCGCAAGTGATTTTGAATTTTGCACGAGAAGTGTCGGCCAGTTCAGAGGTAAATCACATTCTCGAGCTGAAGATTATATTGATTATTATATAATTTTTTTGGTACGTATATTGATTATTATATTTACAGTGTGCTATTCTTTATTTAATTATTTTTTAATAATTAATATTGTTCCTATTATTTTAGTAACTACCTTTTTTATAGGTAATTATTATGTGGATCATCTTCATAAATGATCCACCGTAAATTAGTGTTTAAATTTATTGGCAATACTATTTAAAGATAAATATCCATGACTCTCGTAATTTACAGCTAAAAAAGTGACATGATTGATATAATTTTCATACAAGTTATATTTTTATTTTCAGTTGTTGTAAATAAACTAATATCAATTAAATCATTATTTCCATTATAAAAATAAAAATAATCATCAACTTATATTTCTAAAGAATAATGCACATCGCCATTACAAATTTATATATTGACCCATGTTCGATCAATTGTAGTAGTCCATATTAATTTTTTTCTTATTGTATATAAATGAAATAAAATACACACAAAACACGTTCGTTTATCTATTTTGAGCATTTCCATTTTCATATTATGATGGTGCATGAGTCCCACTTGCATGATTAATAATGTTTTTTCCTTCTTCTTCTCTCTTGGATTGATATATCAAAATAAAAATATTCTATTTGAATAAAAAAACATTGCATCAAGACATAAAATATTATAAACCACCGCATTAAGATGAGAAATTAAAACAAACAATGTTGTATTAAAATAGAGAAATTGTAAATATAACTAAAGAAAAATTAAATATATGCGAAGATGACAATTATTTAACTACTAATTAAAAAGGATTACAGAAACAACAAGGTTCAGCACAGCAAGACTGACATTAGCAATATGTGATATGGATTTCATGTGATTTTGCATTGCGGAATTTGGTGGTATATATTTTTATGGAGAAAACTCTTCTAAATATATTTTATATGGAGAATATTCAAGTTATTATTTTATTCATCATGCTTGTGGCTCTATATATAGAGCTACAAATAAAACAAACTTCTAAATCATATCTTTTAAAAACAAACTAATTCTATAAATACTAAACAAATCCTTAAAATTCTAAACTGAAATATAAACATAAACCCTAATATAATATTATTTAAAATATAAATCTAAACTATATTTAAATTTAAGTTCTTCAAAAGATATTTAGGCATCATATTATTCTCAACAGTATGCAGCCTACATCATGGTAATTGGTAACCACCAACTACATCATTTGTAAAGTAAAACATTGATGCTGTAATATTTATTCCGGAGTAGAAAGTGAGCATGGGAGCGTGTCTTTGTAACGAAAAAGGTCAATTTTCACCAATTTTTCCATGTTATCATAATGCTATTCCTACAGCAGCTGCTGAAGCAGAAGCTTGGGGTTTACTTTAAGGCCTCATGCTTGTGATCTCTCTCAAATTTATTGCCTAACAACAAATTACACGAGCAGCTCTATCTCATGCTTCTCGTAATACTTTTGATGTAATTTCTACTTTATTACCTTGTTTATTATTATTATTATTATTATTATTATTATTAATGAAATGCCTTAAATTTGCTTCTGTAAAAAAAAAAGTACGAAAACAATTTAGAGTATGTTTTAAAATAAAACTGATCTTAAATCACACATATCTAGATAGATCAAGAAGAAAAAAATGGTAATGGCTATATTAAAAGAGGAGAAAAATAATAATTTGAAAGTAAATTTTCTAGCTCAATATTATTATAATCATCTCTATTCATTACCAATGTTATAAATTATCTCTTCAAAGTATAAAGTTAGAAGTTAATATATAACACTAGAAAAACTATGGAATCAAGTTAAAAGTTGGGACCTATTGAGCGTGATGAACTGAAATATGAGTAGTATTTATTATTAGTATAATCTATAATGTATAATATATGAGGAAGTGGCAGGCCATGTGGGGAGAGTAGTGAACACATGGCCAGGGAAGGGGAGGTAGAGACATAAATATAATGGAGCTAGCTATAGCTAGTACGTGAGGAAAGGACCCATTGCTTACGTACATACATAAGAATGCAATGCAATGCAATGCAATATAGTCATGTTTATGTTTAACCATACAAGTTGGCAAAATTTATTTATTTATTTATATATGTAATAGTAATATAATGTGCTCTTTTGCACCTTCATGTATTATCATGTGGTCCATCATTCATTCATTCATTTTACTCAAAATTCACTCAATCGTGTCTTATACACAAAACTTTCTAATTTAACACAATTATTGACTACCTTTTCTTGCGTTTCTATTCTCTCCTCCTCATGCCTTGTCATTCTCATATTCAAATCTGTTTGTCTTTTTTCATATTAAATATTGCTACTAGGACAAACACCATCATTAATTAATTAGACTTCATTTAGACGTACTTTTGTATTATTATGGATAAAGTCCTATTTCTTAATTAACATGATTCAATATGATGATTATAAAATAAATTTATGCATGTACGTTCATCATCATGAGATTTTTCTTTCGAATTCTCATGAGATCGATCCCACTTCCCCCGGCGGAAAAAAAGTAATTCAAAGATTATAATATATATACTAGCTGACAATCGGATACTAATGTAATGTAAATCAATGAGAGTATAATTGCCTTCTTTTTGAAAATATTAAAATGTACAAGCACTTACATACATATATTATATGCCAAATTTTCTAGTTCTCAATTCGTAACAAGTGCCTATTTCTTTATCATCTCCTAATAACTAAAATTAGTTGAGCTATATATATATATATATATATATATATATATATGAAGCTTTGGTGCCAGATACTACTTTAACCCGTATTTATTTAAGAGACGAGGAATCTAATTACTAATATTGTTGATGGTTAATTACAGTTTTATTATCTTAATTGTGATAACACTACAAGAAATATTATTTTGGAAACGTCTTGTAACAACTTTTAACAAAAAAAGTTGTTGCAAAAAATAATATTTCTTGTAGCGTAAGTCCAATTCAATAAACTTAATTAAAATTAACAATATTTTGCTAGACTAAAATTGCTACCTCTACGAATGAGATCATAAAATTGTTAAAAGAATGATAAAAAGAATTAACATCGATATCATTTAATAGTTTAGTGTTTCGGACCGGTTTGTAGTTCAATATATATCTTAGAACTCATTTTTATAAAGGCTCAATCTAACGTTTGTTACAGCTTCTTTATAAATTAATGTCTAATGATTCCTCCGCGGAACTTATACATATAGACAATCATTTACATACAACAAAGCAAGGTGCACTATCTTGTTCCAAAAACTTTCGTCATATATATTGACTTGAATTTTGAAGTGTTTGCAAGTATCACCCCACCATCATTGACGGATGTTGCTCGGCCTTCATTCTCAATCACCTCATATCATACCTAGTCACCTATATATAGTAATAAATGATCCTTTATGCGACATATGCATATATTGTTGGCATCATTGAGAAAACAATTGAAGAGAACATTATAATTAATATTATGACGAGTTCTTAAAGTCTCATTTAAAAAATGCAAGTCTCAAATCATGAGAAATATCTCAAATAAAGTCATTGCATTTGCCATCAAAAGGGTGGTTCCCTGCCCATAAGCTACTTTAATTTGCAATATTTTGAATTTGATGGTTCTATTATAAATCTCTCCAACGGGTTTGTGTAGCCACAAAAAATTTAACAGGTGGAGACAAATATCAGATACAATGAATATTTATTTTAAAAAATTAATCTATATGCAATAAAAAAATAATATTATTATTATAATTAGGTAAAAAAAATAAGAGAAATTACAAATACCAAAGATACCTTAACTTCTACGATTTAAATTAAAATTATAATTACTATCTATTTGCCTTCAAATTTTGAAAATGTAGTAGAATTTTATTTTCATTTTTAACATTATAAAAAAATCTCTCTATGAATGTGACAAGACAGCCATTTTAAAATGTATCTCCTATATGGTTTTGTATTTGACTCTTTCACAAAATTTATAAGAAAGAATCTCCTTTCATGATTTTAATTTCCATTGAGTGAAGGCCAAAGGTACTATTTTAAGTGGGTCCAATAATTAACAAAATAAAAATAAACAATAGGGAAGCTACCCCAATGAGCAAAGCTTAAATTTGTGCTTGCCTTAAAGTCTCGTGTCGTATGAAAGTCGAGGTTAAAAATAGTTTATATTTTACAACCACGCTGTTCAATTTAATTAGTGAGACAATTTTTACAAAAGACAATATTATATTGCTCACATATGACTTAAAACGAATAATACTTTAGAAGTACAGTGTTGTGGACTTGAGGTATGAACATTCGAAAAATATGAAAACTACGGGGTAAATTAACCTTATATAATGCTTTTGTCGAATGGTCTGCAACCATTAGCTAGCTAATTCAAAAAGACAATTTAATTTGAGTCAATTGATCAAGTAAGTGAGTATAAATCATTTTCTCCAATATCCTTTTGGATAAATTCTAATGTGAACCACCTTAATATGTGGTCAATCGTTAATCAATGTTTAAAAAATATTTAAAATTCTAACGACGATAAATTGTTGTTTGAAAGTACCTGATCATCTTTTTTTTTATATGATTGAGATAATGAATTAATTAATTCCGATTCAATTAAAACAATGAAAAATACAGATGTAACTCATATTAAACTGACGTCAATCATATTATTCTTTTACCTGTAAGAATAAGTAGAGTTATAATTTTTATTTTTAAAAAATATTATCAATAGTTATTTAATTTTTTAAATTTTTTAAAAAATATTATCGATATAGTTATATTATCGCTTAGTAGAATATAATTTTACTTGTTACTCCATATTTCCATTTTCCCTCCAAATTTCAAACATGGAGTAGAGAGACTTTTTAAATGTCAAATAGTCAATACCATATATAGCTAGTCACCAACCAGCTGGCAAATGCATACAATGCAATGTACAAATTGTCCAAGCAACAATTAAGATATCATAAATATACACACACTTCAGCTGTACCTTTCAAGACACGGCAAAATTGGTTAAAACATCCCTATTATTCTCTATGTTATTGATATTATATACTATAGTTGTGTTAAAAATATACCTGCTTGGTCTGTGTGTGTATATGATTGTGTCTTAAATCTTAACATTACAAAATAAACTACAGTTTACCTTATATTTATTTTGTTTTTTTTTTAGTATTTCTGGTACTCATGTTTTGTCCTCTGACCGTTTCATTTGTTATATATATATATATATATATATATATATATGAGTCAGGATCCGTTGACACCAACTAATTTGACACCAAATGTTACACCTCTCAATAACGTTTTAATCGATATAAATTTAATAAAATCCACCGTTGGATTGAAAGTTTATATCATATAAATCATTTATGTAAAGTTTCAGACAAATTCAAAATCATTTGATATGTTATTGAGATACATCAAAATTAACGGTTTGCGTCTTTTTTTAAATGTCGTTAATCTTTATGTATTTCAATAGCATGTCAAACGATTTTAGATCTCTCTTAAACTTTACACAAATGATCTATATGATATAAACTTTCAATCCGACGGTGGATTTTATAAAATTTATATCGGTTAATCCGTTATTGAGAGGTGTAACATTTGGTGTCAACGGATCCTGACTATATATATATATATATATATATATATATATATATATATATATATATATATATATATATATATATATATCTATATATATATATATATCTATATATCTATATATATATATATATCTATTTGCCATTAAAAAAAAGTACAGTTTACCTGTGACTTATTTTTGGTATAAGTTGGGATATCGCAATTTTCTAGTTGGGAGTATGATAATATTAACGGTTGTGCACTTTGATAGTTTAAATTACCCGAGATTTTATAAGGCACAAGATATCCAATTAATGTCATTTCATCTAATGTTTTTGGATAGTTTATCACATAAATTAAATTATTTAAATTTTAGATGCAATAAAATCATAATAAAATAACATATAGATCTCGGTTATAGCTGAAAAACTAGACTATAAGTTAACTTATAGTTGAAAAACTAGTTTATAATTGGTAGTTTATAAATTAGAAGGTAGTATAAATGTATAATAAAATTAAAGTGTTGAACAAAAACTCATTTTTCTCTAGTGTTATTAATTTGACCATTAATTATTTTACTCTCATTTTTTATATCAAAAACTCATCTCACATTTTATATTAAATGAAGATATTGACTAGTGATAGATAACACATGAGATAATCTTTTGCTTGAATGCTGCCTAATTAAACTGAGGATGTCAAATGTACGTGGGAAAAGAATTAGCCACTTTTCGATTCTTTTTCCTTGGACAGAAAGATACATAATACAAGGGGTCAATAGAGTGTAGAGGAAAAAGGAGGCGAGTAATTGTTCTCTTAAGCAATTAAAAGTAAATAAATAAATAAATAAATAAATAAAGAGTAAATTCTTATTACCCAATTACAATATTATCCTCTAGACAAAATTCATTTAAAAATAATATTTTTAAATACAAATAAATTGAAATAAAAATATGAAATGATATTAAATTTTACTCAAAGATGCCAATTTTCAACAACATAAGTTTTTTTGATTACGAGGAAAATTCAAAAATAAAAAGGAAAACAGTAGACTAAGTCATTCTTTGGTAATACACTCTGGAGGTATATGTAAGATGTATATTATCCAATTGTGGAGGATGAGCAATCCAAATCTTGAAGGACTCAACATTAGTAGCACAAAATTTGGCCAACCAATCAGCACATTCGTTCCCTTCTCTCAAGGTATAAATCATCCATGGGAGAGAAGTGAGCTTTCTAATAAGTGAAAGTAAAGTTGCATGAGAGTGAAATTCATTCTGCTGAGTATTACCAATAAGATCTAAAGCTACTTGAGAGTCAGATTCCATGATAATAGATTTATAACCAAGATCCCAAGCCAATTGAAGTCTTTTCCAAATAGTTGAAAGTTCAGCCACAAAATTAGAAGCTCTACCACAAGATCCAGAAAAACCATGAATCCAACTACCTCTGTCGTTTTTCAAAAGGCCTCCAAAACCTGCATTACCAGGATTACCAAGAGAAGAGCCATCCACATTAACTTTAAGTATAGCCTTCAGGAGGGGGATGTCGGCGAATTTGACGAATTACATGATGCTTATTTGTACGACCAAGGGCATCCATAGAGGAATTATACGAGTATATATCATTGATTGAAGCTCAATTATCCTTTTTCACATTTTGAAAAACCTCTTCATTTCTATTTCGCCAAATCTCAAAGCAAGTTACTATAAACATAGAACCCGCTTTAGTAGTAACATGGTGCTTGAACCAACTCTGACAGTCTTGCATATAAAAAGCATTAGGATTCATGAGACGAAAATATCTCCAAATAAACATTGCATTGGGACAATCACGAAGAATATGCATATCAGTTTCCATATGTGCGCCGCACCTATGACAAGAAGTGTTAGTGGTAAGATGACGGAAACCTCTAAAGGTATTAGTAGGAAGACAACCATGCATCACTAGCCAACAAAAATGCCTTAGGTTTTCAGTGATTGGTATCGCCAAATCCAACTCCATGAAGTAGAGGGAGCATCCTATTGCATTGAAGTCAGATTCCACCACTGATAATCATAACTTGCCGAATGGACACCGTTAAGGGAACCACTCCAAATATGATTACCAAATATAAGTTGAGTAGACAAAACAAAATGTTAATGAGATAGATAATCACACAACCATCAATATGAATTTTTTTTTTACTAAAACAAGATTCATTCGCTCAAATTGATAGAGTATATCAGATACAGGCACAAATTCAACATCGATAAAACGAAAAGGATGAATTTGCGAATAAATTCACATCATTCAAGTTAATAGCATAAAACAGCATACTCAGGCCTACAAATAATATGACAAAATAAAAGTAACCAAAATACTCATGTTTCCGGATCTGCATCGTTGACGACCTTGTCATTGGTTGAATCAGTAGTTGATCAAACTTGATTTGTCAATCTGAACCAAACGAACACCGCAACAAGACGGAAAAGTAAACGAACACCGTATCAAAACGGGAAATCATACAACGTCACATTGAGACGCCGAAATCAAAAAAAAAAAAAAAACTAACTTATGAGAAAACCATTGATCGAACGAAGTTATATATTTAGTCTAAATTTTAGATGGAATACATCAATTTTATTTGAGGAATTTTTACTATTAAAAAATACATTAATTTTTACTATTTCAGAAGGCACTAAGGATTTTAACTAACGTATTCTTGTAGTTTTATGAGGAAAACATAAAAACAAAACCAAAAAACAAGGTATTCTTGTACAGATTCGATCACCACTTTTAGCAGTTTCTACCTTATCCTTGTAACTGTTAAGAATTACTAGATGCAAGCTTGTACGTACGATCTGTAAGGGATATATAGAATCTGAAAAATTAGCATCATGGATGTGGATGTGGTTGCACGAGTTCTCAAACTCTGAGTTTTGTATCTAAACTAAACATTAGTACTAAATTTCATCCTTTGAATTTCATTTCATGCACGTACTGTACTTCTCTCCAAAATGGAGTTTGATTTTTGTACTTTTGCATGATTTTGGTGCACACAACACAATACAACACAGCTTTGTGGTGTACTCCATGACTTGAGAGTGCAGAATCCATAATTGTAACAAGCTGATGTAGCACTACACCTAAACATTAGAATTTAAGAACCAAAAGTGGTCCTCCAAAAGACTTATTTAACATGAGGATTAGCTGTTAAAAAGAAAAGTCATTAATTATTATAAGCATTGAAAGGGACTCAGATAATTACAGTATTTCATTCCTTTTCTCTTTCTAGCTTTTTCACCCCACTAACACTACCTATCTTTAAAATTACGTACCTAATCAATAAATTTGTGTTTGAAATTATCAAATCATACCAAGATTATTTGTTTTCCCTTCAATACAATTCAACTACCACCAATTATTTGATTTGATGTTGTATTTAAACTTTAATTAAGAGACTTCCTATTACACGACATTGACTATGATAAACAATGATATGAGAAGAAGAGAGGTGCACGCTGGCTAGCTACTAAAAATTAAGTATTAGTAGTTTCACATGGAAACACAGTTATGACTTAAGACACACATTCTAATTCTATGAAATTTCTGATAATTCATGTCATGTCATGTGGCACACATACATACTATTACTTAATTAAAAAATGACGCATTCACTGCCAGCTTATTAAGAACAGTAGTAGTAAATTAAGTAAGAAATTTATAGACCTACTATACTATACAATACTACTATGCTACGTATAATAATGTAACAAAACCAAAAAGTTACCATATTTGTTTCCTTCAAAAAATAAAGACCGCATCTAATACGATGATTGTCTTTTTCTCATTTCCAAAGAAAGATATTTGTCCAAAACATTATATTATACAAAAATATCTGATTTCCTCCACCACTTTGTCTTTGAGGGCTATTTTTTAATTTGAAAAAACATACTACTGGTTGCACTATATATTATACAGTATAATATAATTATCTAACAGAAGTGCAGAAGCAATAATGGGCACATTTCATTCGTTTATTGACGTCATAATTTAATGTTAGAGCCGACAAAGATCAGTTGCTAAAAGCTATGCACTGAGCACATATTACTAGAATATTCATTTCATTCATCAGGAGCAGAGCAGCCACTCTCTCTGTTACCAAAAATAATTCACTCCATCCCAACGAGACAAAGTAGATACTACCTACCAAATTGATGCACCATCAATGGATTGAATTGAACTTAGAGACATTACGAAAGTGTAATATGCTGTAATTTTCTGCTAAAATGTCCTAGAGACCAAGACATTACTAAAGTCCAAGGCCGAAAATAACAATAATTATTATTTCATTCGTGAAATTTAATTACTAGTAATCTGTAAGATAATATTTTCCTGATTATTATTGTTTCTAATAACTTTCTCTTTCTCTAAAGTTAGTGTGCCTCGAATATAACCTGCAAAAGCTGCAACGTGCACTTTGAAGAATTCATGCATGTGTTGTTGACAACAATCACATTCTCATGTTAATTAATTTATGATTATTGAGAAATCACATGGCTGAAAAAATTCAAAAATAAAGAGAAAGTGAAAGTAATAGCAGCAGGTGAACTAAAGTGGAGGCCAACTTGTACTCTTCTTCCCTCGGCCATTATACATCTATACAGTGAATTAATAAGGTGCATAAGTGTATAATTAGGGATGAGAAATAAAATAAATGATAATTTTCTACTATTGATTTTAGATTATCATGACAATCTGTATCGTACCTAACGAACACGTGTACATGTAGAAAATAAGGCATATTCTTTATTATTACAAACTGACAAAAGCTTATGTTCAAAACTTACAAAAAGAAATAAAGAAAAGTCAAATATGTTCCATTTATTATTATTAAACCCCAAAAAAATAAAAAATGATCCAAAGCTTGTAATAGCTGCCAGCCATTAAGGACTTGAACAAAATAATAATGAATCTGTGATGCAAAATATACCATTCACTTTCCCTTCCTGTTCCTGCTAAAACAATAGAAAAGAAAAAAGAAAAGAGAATATATAAAGCATTTTGGAGTAACTTTTTTGTCAAGATAGGCAACTAAGCAGATGTGATAAATGAATAGTAAGTTAGGGTAACTTGTGTTGGATACTATAATGAGGAGTAGAGATACATAGTGATTAGTATTTTAATTACTAGTAGTAGTTGGAAACTTGATGCTGACCTGTTCATGGCCATTTGGAGGAAAACAAATTGGAAAGAGAGGTTTTGTGCTTAAAAAAAGTCACAAGGCCAGCTGGGGGAAACTTAGTTTAAAGCATAAAAATCCAAATTGAATATTTTGAATTGGTCCCTCATGACAGCACCCTTTTAACGACTCATTACTATCACTATAAGTATAACTATGTCATGCAGCTTTTATCAGTCAATCACTAACACCAAACCTCCCCTCCCCCGTCTCACTGTCTCTCTGTATCCTAATCCATTTCTAATATTATAGTGGTGAGGATCTGATCAGATACATTGGCCAACTTTTGCCTTCTGCCCATGACTGCTAGGGGCAGTGACCCCCGAAGGGGTCGATTTCGGCCGGAAATGGCCATGGCATTGGCCATTGTTCTGATTTCTACTACTGTGGTTTCCGTTGCTGCTGATGGTTACCCATACAATTCTCCACCACCACCTTATGAATACAAGTCACCTCCACCACCATCTCCTTCACCTCCACCACCGTATGAACATAAGTCTCCACCTTATGAGTACAAGTCTCCACCACCACCTTCCCCGTCACCTCCACCACCGTATGAGCACAAAGCTCCACCATATGAATACAAGTCACCTCCACCACCATCTCCTTCACCACCACCTCCATATGAGTACAAGTCTCCTCCACCACCTTCTCCCTCACCTCCACCACCTTACTACTATAAATCTCCACCACCACCTTCTCCCTCACCTGCACCACCTTACTACTACAAGTCACCTCCACCACCTTCTCCATCACCTCCACCTCCTTACTACTACAAATCTCCCCCACCTCCTTCACCCTCACCTCCTCCACCTTACTACTACAAATCTCCCCCACCACCATATGAGCACAAAGCTCCACCATACTATTACAAGTCTCCTCCTCCACCCTCTCCCTCACCTCCACCACCCTACTACTACAAGTCTCCTCCACCACCTTCTCCCTCACCTCCACCTCCTTACTACTATAAATCTCCTCCACCACCCTCACCCTCCCCTCCCCCACCATACTATTACAAGTCTCCACCACCTCCAAAACCAGTTTACAAATACAACTCACCACCTCCACCATCACCAACTTATGTGTACAAGTCACCTCCTCCACCATCACCTGTATACAAACCCCCGTACTACTACAAGTCTCCTCCTCCTCCAACACCTGTTTACAAGTACAATTCACCACCTCCACCGTCACCAACTTACGTGTATAAGTCACCACCTCCACCAACACCTGTATATAAACCCCCATACTACTACAAGTCACCTCCTCCTCCAACACCGGTTTACAAGTACAACTCACCACCTCCACCGTCACCAACTTACGTGTACAAGTCACCACCCCCACCAACACCTGTATACAAACCTCCATACTACTATAAGTCACCTCCTCCTCCAACACCAGTTTACTATTACAAGTCACCTCCTCCTCCAACACCAGTTTACAAGTACAACTCACCACCTCCACCGTCACCAACTTACGTGTACAAGTCACCACCCCCACCAACACCTGTATACAAACCTCCATACTACTATAAGTCACCTCCTCCTCCAACACCAGTTTACTACTACAAGTCACCACCTCCACCGTCACCAACTTACGTGTATAAGTCACCACCCCCACCAACACCTTACTACTATCAGTCTCCACCACCACCCACGTACACTCCACCTCCATATTACTACAACTCTCCTCCTCCACCTGTTGTGTATCCCCCACATCCTTACCCACACCCCTACCACCACCCATTGATTGTGAAGGTAGTGGGTAAAGTCTACAGCTACAAATGCTATAACTGGGAGTATCCTGAAAAGTCTCATGACAAGAAACACCTCAAAGGTATATTATATTCACTTCTTATTCCTTAGATTTTAATCTCTTATTTACATCGATATTTATTTATATTCAAATTCTTGGTGGTTAATTTTACATTTTTGGAATGAGGCTCATATTTATTTATATTTCACTCAAGGCTCATGTTTGATATATTAAGTTTAGTTATTCAATTTTCAAACAAGAAGGTATTTTATCTTCTGCATATATACCCTTTACCTCTGAGAACCCATGACTAATAACAAAAACCAACTTAATTTCTGAAGAACATACAATAATTATTTAAAACCAACTGCATGATGTAATAACGAAAATAATATGATAGATAATGCTACCTAGCTAATAAAAATTAGAAAAATGCTAACTAGTGTTTAGTGCTCTCGGGACATTAGTTAAAGAAACTCAATTTAATAAAATTACATTGGAACTTGTATAGTCAATATTTGTAAAATATAAAAATGCTAACTAGTGTTTAGTACTCTCGAGGCATTAGTTAAGGAAACTCAATATAGTAAAATTAGATTGGAATTTGTGTAGTCAATATTTGTAAAATATAAAAAATATTGATTTCATTTAAAATTTACCTTTTTATATCTTTAACTAGTGCCCCGGGGACACTAGTTAGCATACCCTAAAAATTAACATACTTTGGGACAAAGATAGCTAAACTTGCCCTTCTTTATGTAAGACTTTGCAGTGTTTAATTTTTTGTCTTTATTTATATTTCACTTTGTAGTAACTTGTATGATTTATGAATTTCAATTGATCATGTGATAGGTGCTGTTGTTGAGGTCAAATGCAAAGCTGGAAGGAATATCATCAAGGCGTACGGTAAAACAAAAAGCAATGGAAAGTATGCCATCACAATTCCAAACTTTAACTATGTCAAATACGGTTCTGTAGTGTGCAAAGCCAAGTTATATGCTCCACCTAAAGACTCCCCCTTCAACGTACCTACTAAGCTCAATGAGGGTACTGACTTGAAGGTTAAATCTAAAGACAAGTACGAAGTTGTACTAAAAGCTAAGCCATTCGCTTATGCTTCTAAGAAGCATTATGAAGAATGTGAAAAACCTAAGCCTTCACCAACTCCTTACTACTACAAGTCCCCTCCACCTCCTTCACCAGTTTATGTATACAAGTCACCACCTCCACCATCACCTACTTATAAGTACACTTCACCACCTCCACCTGTCCATTACTATTCGCCTCCGTATTACTACAAGTCACCACCCCCACCATCACCTGTATACAAACCCCCATACTACTACAAGTCACCTCCTCCTCCAACACCAGTTTACTACTACAAGTCACCTCCTCCTCCAACCCCAGTTTACAAGTACAACTCCCCACCTCCCCCATCACCAACTTACGTTTACAAGTCACCACCCCCACCAACACCTGTATACAAACCCCCATACTACTATAAGTCACCTCCTCCTCCAACACCAGTTTACTACTACAAGTCCCCTCCTCCTCCAACACCAGTTTACAAGTACAATTCACCACCTCCACCATCCCCAACTTACGTTTACAAGTCACCACCCCCACCAACACCTGTATACAAACCCCCATACTACTATAAGTCACCTCCTCCTCCAACACCAGTTTACTACTACAAGTCTCCTCCTCCTCCAGCACCAGTTTACAAGTACAATTCACCACCTCCACCATCACCAACTTACGTTTACAAGTCACCACCCCCACCAACACCTGTATACAAACCCCCATACTACTACAAGTCACCTCCTCCTCCAACACCAGTTTACTACTACAAGTCACCACCCCCACCAACACCTGTATACAAACCTCCGTACTACTACAAGTCACCTCCACCTCCAACACCAGTTTACAAGTACAACTCACCACCTCCCCCATCACCAACTTATGTGTACAAGTCACCACCCCCACCAACACCTGTATACAAACCCCCATACTACTACAAATCACCTCCTCCTCCAACACCAGTTTACTACTACAAGTCACCTCCTCCTCCAACACCAGTATACAAGTACAATTCACCACCCCCACCATCACCTGTATACGAACCCCCATACTACTATAAGTCACCTCCTCCTCCAACACCAATTTACAAATACAAGTCACCACCCCCACCATCTCCTGTATACGAACCCCCGTACTACTACAAGTCCCCTCCTCCCCCAACACCAGTTTACAAGTACAAATCACCACCCCCACCATCACCTACTTACGAGTACAAGTCTCCTCCTCCTCCAACACCAGTTTACAAGTACACGTCACCACCCCCACCATCCCCATCACCTCCCCCTCCATACTATTACAAATCTCCCCCACCACCTTCACCTGTATACATACCCCCATACTACTATAAGTCACCTCCTCCTCCAACACCAGTTTATAAGTACAATTCACCACCTCCACCATCACCTGTATATAAACCACCATACTACTACAACTCACCTCCTCCTCCAACACCAGTTTATAAGTACAAGTCGCCACCTCCACCATCACCAACATACGTGTACAAGTCACCACCCCCACCATCACCTGTATATGAACCCCCATACTACTACAAGTCACCTCCTCCTCCAACACCAGTTTACAAGTACAAGTCACCACCTCCACCGTCACCAACTTACGTGTACAAGTCACCACCCCCACCATCACCTGTATACGAACCCCCGTACCACTATAAGTCCCCTCCTCCTCCAACACCAGTTTACAAGTACAAATCACCACCCCCACCATCACCTACTTACGAGTACAAGTCTCCTCCTCCTCCAACCCCAGTTTACAAGTACACGTCACCACCCCCACCATCCCCATCACCTCCCCCTCCATACTATTACAAATCTCCCCCACCACCTTCACCATCCCCTCCCCCTCCATACTATTATAAATCTCCTCCACCACCCTCACCGTCACCTCCACCTCCTTACTATTACAAGTCACCCCCACCTCCATCTCCATCTCCACCACCTCCTTATTACTATCAAAGTCCTCCTCCACCATCTCCCACTCCTCATACTCCCTACTACTACAAATCCCCTCCACCACCAACGGCGTCTCCTCCACCTCCTTACCATTATGTGAGTCCCCCCCCACCTACATCATCTCCTCCTCCACCATACCACTACACATCACCTCCTCCTCCCTCCCCGTCTCCCGCTCCCACGTACATTTACAAATCACCTCCCCCACCAGTGAAATCACCTCCCCCACCAGTTTACATTTATGCTTCCCCACCACCACCTATCTACAAGTAATCTCAGAATGCAGCAACACCTCCCCTTATAAATCATGTAAGTTTGTAATCTTACATACATAAATATGCATATATTATAACTTCATGCATGGATCTTAGTAATACAATTTTTTTTTCCAGGTTTTAGTTTTCATCAAAGAATAAATGCAACCTCCATTTGGAACAAAGTGAAACATTTACCTTCTTGTCGAAGTTCGTTGAATAAAAGTCTGAATGTATTATCTCAAAGCAGCAATATTTGTGATTCAGACAAGATTGAGTCTATTTCTTTGGTGGCCATCTTGCACATCTTGGTCTTGTTGTACTCAAGTGACATACAGATCAAAATGAGGAAGCAACATTTGAATGTAAATGTCAAGTGAAAGCCATAAGTACAGTCCACTTTTAGTGATCTCTTTAATTTATTTGTGCATAGATAAATGTGGTCGTGTATGATTGCTTTTATATTTATTGTCGCATTTTTGTATTGTGTTTGAAATAAGTGTTAGTAACCAAGAAGAACATTAGATTTCTATCCACAACTTAATTTCTGTTTATTTCCAAGAGCATTTGCATGACTATCGCAATTTCAAATAGCTCCAATGGCTCACAAAAAAGCTTCCGAACATCACAAAGAAAGTTGTCTGGTTCACATTTCTCTAAAACAAAAAATAGCTCATTTAAAACATTTCTATTATTGAAGTTTGAAGAGTTATATTACTGGCCAACTGCCTAAGACTATGTTAAGAAGTCTCGCATCCGATGTGAGATGACCTGAACATGGATTTTTATGTAGAGGCAATCCTCACCTTACAAGCCGGTTTTATGGGGTTAAGTTAGGCCCAATTTGATTATTTTTTCACACACAAACACATATCGTTCAATTTAGCAACAATAATCAACTAATTTCCTCCATCTATAGTGGTTGAAAATGCCAGCGTCAATATTTTAGTTACAAACTCTCAACAACAAAATGTATAATCAGCAATGTTCTTGTTTCAAAACATGAATCAATGTGGCGGTGGTTCAGTTCGAGGCGGGGATTCTATAGAGGAAGTCTAATATCCACGTCAGAATTAGTACCTAGTAATAGTAAATAGCATGGTAGTCAAATTCGTGTTCCGAAACATAGAATCGCACGTTTCTACGATCTCGCAATCCCTTGATGTGTTTGGGTATGCTCAGAAACGTAAATTGGTTGAAACGGCTGAGATTGCCGCTCAAAAACGTGGAAATGGGGGAATCGTGTGATTCACGGGTCCAGTCCGCAATCCGATTACTTAAAATGTTTAAAACCCTAGAAAAAACTTTTTTATACTGTGACCTGGACTGCAAAGGTTAATTTCTCACCCGATAGATTCCCACTAAGCCTATTAATTAGTTGAAATCTTCCCAATACACAAAGATTCATTGCATTCCCTCTCTCATGTAGTTGTTATATACTCTCTGTTTTACTCTGTTTGGGTATTCAGCGAATTTGTATTTGGTACTGTGCTGGATTCTATTTAGTTTTTTTCCTTTTTGTTGTTTAGATTTGCTACTGTCTACCTACTGTGGTGGAGTTTTTTTTTTTGTTGAATTTGGCTTGTGTTTTATGTTATGAATCTTATAATCTTAAATTTGAGTTTCTTTTAAGTATTTTGGGTGTGATTTAAGTTTTTATTTATACTAAATTATGTTTTTTTGTATGCATAAGCATGAATTTATACTCAATATATGAGTTTGTGATATTGGTAGGATCTTACGATCCGTGTTACGATCCCCCCAATTCACGATCTTACCAAGGATCTCAACTCTAACTGCTTTGGTAAAAAGTGAATGAGTGGTACCTTAAACTTTTATATAGTTTTTAAATGGGCTCCATCGGGGGCTTTATACTTTGGACTCGTGTTTATTTGGGGAAGCCCGACTCCAGCATGGATGATCAATCGACATCAGAAAGATAGCCCAGGAGTGTATCTCCTCAATATTTATGCTCGGTCTCTTTTGAAGTCAGCCTAGTACCCGATTATAAACTCCAAGACTAGATGCTCTAACAACATGGTAAATCCATCCATATAAGTTAACATTAACTCATCTATATGACTATATCTAGAATGATCAAAAAAATATTGGTTACTCTAAATATATTAATTAAATTTATTTTAAAGTCATGCACAACCTATCTGTTATGATTAAAAAAATTGCTCAAAGGTTATAGCATGAACCTTGTCTCAGTGGAGAGCTTCTAGACATTCATCGGGCCAACGACTTCTTGACTGAAGAAAATAACTTCCACTCTTGCCGTGCTTCTCAATCTCAAGCCAATTGCAATATTTTTGCATCATAGGTACGCTACAATTATTAATTATTCATTCATCAGATAAATGAGTAACAAGAGGAGTCAAATTAATGATGATATTGGAAGAAGAAGGCTGTAATCTTATCAATCACCTCCCACTGAGTTTCATCTGTCAAGTTGACATCAGGAGTGTGTTGATTACTTACTCTGCAAATCCATGTGATGAAAAATGAGTTAAACTCAAGTAATTTTGAACTACAATCAGAATTCCATCTCAGTATACAATATAGAATGTGTTTGGTTAAAATGATGTTGAGAGAGAAGTGATTTAAAAGTAAGTTTGTTATAAAATAATATACTAGAGTAGTATGCAAAGCTATTTTTTGTCCGTTGTAGGCAAATTGAGGTTTGGAGTGAAAATCAATGAATAATGGAAGTGTAAGTGCAATGAAAGTAAGTAAGTAACAAACAACACCTAATTACAAACGCAAAGAAGATAATAATCTGAAGAGGGGTGAGAAAAGGGGAATAGATTTTAGTTTGACTACTAGGCATTGAATCAAACACCTTACAAACAAACAAGTGATGTACCTGATTGATTCCATTCCAATACAACACACGCACGCACGCACGCACGCTGCTTCTACGAACGATATCGTTCAATTTTCAGGTTTGTCTTGTCCGTGCAATATTATCTCATGACGACCAAAAACAAAACAATTTTCACAGACTGCACTATATTTCTTTCTTCTTCTTTTTCCTTTCTCAACGACAACACTTTTACTCAAAAGTCAATTCTATCTTTTTTTTCTTCAAGTATCTTAATCCTCTTGGTCGGAGATCCTAAGATTAAGCTTCATTCCTCCGTATAAAATGTTGTATATTGAGTTATGTTTACCGGGATGAATTCAATTCTTTTTTTAGTAAATACTAGTTTTTTTTAATGCAAATAAATAGTTAAATGCCTCTTTAAAATTAATATCTTTTAGTACTAATTATAAGAAGAAATTTATATTTTAGGTTCATAGAATATTTGATGTATTTGGACCGCATATATTAAATATTCTATAAATCTAAAAAATATATTTTTTCTTATTATTAGAATCAAAGGGAGTATAAAACTCTTATTATTATTTTTAAAATACAAAATTACTACTCAATTTTTGTGATGTCTTGCTAGTTAAATAAAAAATTACTCATCATGTTGTTGTAATACATAATAAATAAATAAAAAAAATAATAAACTAAAAAATTTAGCTTACATGACTAATGAGTTCCCTCCACAATGGATTGTTCTTGAGAACGCAAGTTCGTTTACTGATATAAATAGTTTTTGACCAATCTCCTAACCCTAATAGATAAAGAAAGTATTCTCAGAGAAATGACCTCCACCAACCACGATGTTTTCAGCTGCACATTGCAACTCTTTATCAAACAAAATAGTTGCATCTTCCATGTGAATTGGTTGACACGTCCTTTGGCCGAAAAAAGTTTGGGAATACCAATGCATGATCGAAGTAGAAGAAGCTCACTCTGTAGATTCCTTTACTGAGGAAGAAGATGCATTAACTCTACAACTTTGACAACTCTCTTCGTGACAACCCCCTCAATCAAACCTTTATCTTGACTAACAACCCTTCTAAACAATTTCACCCCCAACATGAGCCTCCTAATGTCTGATCGGAACAATCCCCATAAAGTTTGTTTTCATCACACAAAGGTCAAATGATCCCGGTCTTACAAATATTTAAATCAAGACCCAATCCTAATCTACCTCTCAAATATTTTAACTACTTCTCTGATTTTGAATCCCCTTAATTTATTCTAATTCTCCACCCATGCTTTAATTGATAATGCTTTTATTTATGTAGTTAAGCTCATTATTCGTGCATTGTGTTACTACATATTTTATTATAAGAAGTGCTGCCAACAATCTCTTTTAAATACTATCTTTAACACTCATTCTTTAATTGATTAAAATTAATATGGTCACTCACTTTGAAAATATACCTCGTACAAAGTGGTGAAACTCACGTAAGTTTCACCCAATTAAAGAATAAAGGCTTAAATATGTAAAAGGTCCCTGTATTTAGGGATCGTTTGAGTTTTAGTCCCTGCATTTTAAAAAACTTTCAAAGTTTTCTTACACTTTCAGTCAACTTTAAAAAAGGTCCCTAAGTTAACTTTTTTGATGATGTGTCATACTTTTCGCACAGGTGGCACTGATGATTGTACTTTAAACATGCGGACTCATAAAAAACATTATAAAAGGACGAAAATGTCCTTAATGGCCATTGGAACTAACAAAATGTCACTTTTGCCCTCATCCCTTCAAAACACAAAACGCAGCAAGAGCAATTTCACAAGGGATGGAATGGAAAGGGGGGTTTAGGGTTTCAGAAACCCAAGCAATTTCACAGACCAAGTATCCCCAAATCTTCTTCGATCTCTTCTTCTCCTCCAGATGTCTTCTTCAATCAAAGCAATTTCACGAAGAATTGGATTTGGACGATAAACGCATGTTGACGACGACGAACACAGGTTGAAGACGACGATGAACGCATGTTGAAGACGATGAAGAACACATGTTGAAGACAACGATGAAGGCATAAATCGAATTGGGAGGGTGACACACTAGGTTTGCAAAATTTGAAGGTCAAAGATGAACTTGAACTCGTGAATTTGAAAAACAATTTTCCTTTGAGAGAGATTTGAGTTCTTAGAAGGAAAACACCATTGCACACATCTTTGATTTTCCTTTGTTTTTGGGTTTGAAGAAAAACACCATCAAACACATCCTCTTCTTCTCCCCCCTCTTTTTTAGCATGAGATTGCTACTGTTGTTGGCTTGGTGATGCTTTGAAGTATTTCCATCAAAAGATGTTTGGAAAATAATTATTGTTGATTATTTGGTGTTCTTATTGATTGTTTGAATATTCTGGATTTTTAAGTGAAGACAACACTATTATGGTTGCTTTGAATATTCTATCATAGATTATTGCTTTGAACTGATTCACGAGATTTTGCGAACACGAATTTGGAAATAAGGGTGTTGCACCATGAACCTTATCACCACTCTGTGTTGCTTTGATTGATTAAAGTTTTGATCTGGATTTGTTGTTAAAGAAAGGATGAAGATAAATGAAGATAAAAGGTTTTATTTGGGTTTGAAGGTTTATTAAAGGAATGAGGGCAAAAGTGACATTTTGTTAGTTCCAATGGCCATTAAGGACATTTTCGTCCTTTTATAATGTTTTTTATGAGTCAGCATGTTTAAAGTACAATCATCAGTGCCACCTGTGCGAAAAGCATGACACATCATCAAAAAAGTTAATTCAGGGACCTTTTTTAAAATTGACTGAAAGTGCAGGGAAAATTTAAAAGTTTTTTGAAATGCAGGGACTAAAACTCAAACGACCCCTAAGTGCAGGGACTTTTTGCATATTTAAGCCAATAATAAATAGTAGAAAAAATGTTCAAAAGAGAATGGTGCTAGCATTTTTTTAATTATATTTTTTTGATGCAAACTACTCACATATACTTCATTTACATACTGTCTTACTTTATGGTTCAAAATTAAAATTCAATTCATGGCATGATTACTTTGCTTTAGTGGTTTTATACGGTTCGGTTTGCGTGGAACCAATAATGAACAATATATCATGGCTCATAATCAGCAACCAAGGTGGTAGTATAGTACTCAATATTTATTAATTCAGATCACTATGGCTAAAGCCTAAAACTTTTTAGAAAAAGGAGAATAGAATTAAACTAGGACTAGGATTAATGACCATTATACAACTCAGGAAATTTAGACTCCGTCCATTATGATCATCCTATACTCAATTTAGTACTAGTCAGTAGTCACAACATATATACAATCATCTTTTATGCCCTTTTTTTTCCAAATATAAATTATTTTTTTGTTATACGTGTGAACTTGGTCTCTTGAAACGGTGATCATGAGTCCATAAAATGAAAAAGAATCATTATATTGCGATCTCATTTTAGATCAACATTCATAAAGGTGTATTGAAGGGACAAGTAATAAAACTACAAGAATTTCCTCCATTCCTACAATACTCTATAATATATACTATCTTTTAGTTAGGACTAGGATTGATTTGCATTTATAAAAGTTACTATTTTTATATATTTTATCATATGCATCGCATAAACAAAAAAATATCTTTGATAAATAAACAAATTTTAAATAACTTTTTATTGCCCCACATATTTGACAAATAGCTGTCAGAAAATTGATAAATAAAATATTTGACAAAGAAGTATAGTTAATATAACTTCTAAATTTAAAACAACAACTGATAAATAAATAAATTATAAAAAAAATGACGATTACGATTGAGTGGAGAGTTTTCTCTTCTTTCTAATAATAGTATAAATTTTGGGTGAGAAGATGATGTTTTTAGTCTAATTAGGTAAGAAATAGTACATCCAAGATTAAAAAACACTTACAAATAAATTTAAATTTATCTTTCTTTAAAAATACTGACAACTGTCATCACTAAATCGATCCTTTGAAGTTAAAATAGTATCGTTACTCATTATATTGAGATGATGAATAGGAAAAAAAAATCATAAAAATAGTTTTGAATGTAACCACATGTCTATCTCCATTACAATCATTTATTGAATTTCTGCCGAAAACCTTTGGTATTATTTGCAATAATTTATTTGCTATTGACCATTCTAAAAACAAAAAGTTACACTTGTTACATGTCTTCTGTCCATATAGAATAGACCTACTACGTACCTTAATTATCTTCCTTTATTTTTTTACTTGAGAAGTTGCAAGACATGGTGAAAAGGCAAAATATAAATATCATATGTAGTAGCAAATATAGGTTATGGAAGGAAATGAAGATTAAAGAGAAGTAGTAGTTATTATGGAAAAAAGTGGCAGAATGAATGAGATCAATAAAACAGGAGGAATCAAAGTTGCAACTCTTTTGCTAGGTAAACAAATGGTTGCTATTTTATCTTTTATTTTTCATTTGTTTGTTTTACACTATTGAATTTTGAAATAATGAATATGCATGCAGTGAATCAAGCACTAGCTACTTTAGGCTTCTTTGGAGTTGGGGTTAATTTGGTTCTGTTTCTAACTAGAGTTCTTGGTCAAGATAATGCTGAAGCTGCAAATAATGTGAGCAAGTGGACAGGAACAGTTTACATGTTCTCATTAGTAGGAGCATTTCTCAGTGACTCTTATTGGGGTCGATACTTAACCTGCACAATCTTTCAACTTTTCTTTATTTTGGTAATATTGTAACTTATATATATGGTTAGCAAATTATATTTTGAATTTTCTTTTATCTAACAAAAGTTACATTATTATATGTGTATTTGTTAATTTTTCTATAAATAAATTGAATAGGGGTTGGCACTGTCTTGTTTGTCATCATGGCGTTTCTTGATCAACCCAAGTGGATGTGGTGATGGGCATATTCCGTGTAAGCCATCATCAATCGGAGTTAGCATTTTCTACTTTTCAATATATTTAGTTGCATTTGGTTATGGAGGACACCAACCAACCTTAGCAACATTTGGTGCTGACCAATATGATGAGAAAAATCCAAAAGAGAGGAGTTTAAAAGTAGCTTTCTTCTGTTATTTTTACTTTTCTCTCAACGTTGGATCTTTGTTCTCCAATACTGTATTAGTGTATTATGAGGACACAGGGAAGTGGACAATGGGTTTTTTGGTATCATTGATCTCTGCTATCATAGCCTTTTTGACCTTTTTATCAGGATCTCCTCAGTATAGATATTTGAAGCCATCAGGAAACCCTGTGGTAAGGGTTGCTCAGGTCTTTACAGCTGCTGTGAAGAAATGGGATGTTGATCCAGCCAAGGCCGACAAGCTTTTCGAGGTCGTTGGTTCTAAATCCGCCATCAAAGGCTGTAGAAAGATTCTGCACAGCGATGATCTAAGGTAAGCTAGCTAGCTAGCATTGAGACTATCAATGAATCATAACTGTCAGATTGTTATTATAAATATTTGATTTTGCTATCATGTTTATATAGTCACACACATATAGTGTGGTGTGCTGATAATGTAAAAAAAATTACTTCGACATTGCATGAAAATTAAAATTTTACATTGATCTTGAAACATATCTCAATGGACGATTATTAATGTCATTTTAATTGATAGGAAAACTTTAAGACATATTATTGGAATTTTGAAACTTATCATGTGTGTGATTGTTGATGGATGTGCAGATTGATGGACAAGGCAGCAACAGTTACAGAGAATGACGATGAGCAGAGCCGAAACAATCCATGGAGGCTTTGCACAGTGACTCAGGTTGAGGAAACAAAATGTGTATTAAGAATGTTACCGATTTGGCTATGCACAATTACTTACTCGGTTGTATTTACCCAAATGGCTTCACTGTTTGTTGAGCAAGGGGATGTGATGAACTCTAGAATAGGAGAATTTCGTTTGCCAGCAGCCAGCATGTCTATATTTGACATATGCAGTGTCCTTATATGCACCGTAATTTATCGCCGAATCCTTGTGCCATTAGCTGGAAGATTGAGTGGTAATCCAAGTGGAATTACTGAACTTCAAAGAATGGGAATTGGCTTAATATTTGGAATGCTGTCAATGGTTGCATCAGGTATCACTGAGATTGTAAGACTGAGAAATATTATTCCTAGCCAAAAAACAAGTTCAATGAGCATATTCTATCAAATTCCACAATATGTTCTGATGGGTGCTTCAGAGGTTTTTATGTATGTAGGTCAATTGGAGTTCTTTAATGGCCAAGCTCCAGATGGTATAAAAAGTTTTGGGAGTTCACTTTGTATGGCTTCAATGTCTCTTGGAAACTATGTGAGTAGCATACTTGTGAACTTGATCATGGAAATCACTGCTAGAGGGCATGATAAAGGTTGGATTCCAGAGAACCTCAACAAAGGGCATATGGATAGGTTTTTCTTCCTTCTTGCAGGACTAGTTGCTTTTGATTTTGTGATTTACTTGTTTTGTGCTAAGTGGTACAAGAGCATCAATGTTCAAGGTGACCAAGAGGAGTTGGAGTTGGATGATGCTAATAATAGTAAAAGTATAAATAAATCGGTGTCCAAAGGCCAGCCTTTGACAACAGAACAAGATTGGAGCTGAGTGTTTATTTATTATTATTAATAGTATATATCGGTGACACTTTGATTTTGTTCAAGTTATAAGTGTTGATTAAAAGTGGATGGTTGATATCATACTAATACGTATAACAAAATATGGATAGATCGATGCTTACAAAGTCAACATTTGAATTTCAGTTTTACCAACTACTAACTTTAGAATACTCAAATCTATGTGTGTCAATATTTAAGTTTCATTATAATCTTTAGCCATAAAATAATAGGCACATATATGACATAATAATATTTTTCTAAAATAGTAATGAAATTATTAAATAAAAAACAAAATTTATATTGGCATTTTGTTTTTGATATAAAGTATATTGGAAAATATGGATTATTTAAATCCATTGAATTACAGAATGATCCTACAAGATGATTACAGTAACTAATTAAGGTATCATATACATATATATACTATGAGGTCAATTTGTGCAAATGCGGGGTTTAGGTGGTTAGCGCAACATTTGCAATTCAGGTATTGAATTATTGTTAAGGATTAAGGATTATGATTTAAACCATGCATGCCTGCAGGTAATTCTGTGGGGGGACAAATGACAACACAATAAAACAAACGATTCATAATCATAACATGAAAAACAAGATTACGAGCCAAATAGATTTAGTTTTCCTAAATTAAGCCCAAGAAACTTAAGATTTGGTCGTAACTTAAACTTTGTTGTTACCTTGCATTGCAGTTTGGTTTAATTTCTCAACTAACTGATAGCTAGAGTTGTTACTATAACCGAATATAGTTCACACATACGATGATGATTAATTTCCATTTTACATGACAACAGAATACCTTCATTGTCACGCTTCATCCATAAATCAATCATGCAAATAATTAATTAAGAACAATGCATATAATATTTGTGATCTTATGATCCAACACCAACCCAATCCTTCTCAATCACATTATTTTCTTTTTGTGTACCTGCAGTTGATCATTATCTCTGCTGTTTTCTGAATTTTCAATTGCAACACAAAACAATAGGTGCTTCTAGCATGATGATTCTAAACTCTGAAATAAATGGGAGCTATGAAACATCATGTTCAACTGAAATAAATAATTTGGGAAAACGTGCGAGGTATGAAGCAGAGGATGATGATGATGCAGGAGGGTCTCAAAAGTTCAAAGGTATTGTTCCTCAACAAAACGGACATTGGGGTGCACAAATATACGCAAACCACCAAAGAATATGGTTAGGGACATTCAAATCCGAAAGAGATGCTGCCATGGCTTATGACAGCGCCACCGTGAAGCTTAGAAGCGGAGAAAGCCATAGAAATTTTCCATGGAATGACCAAACAGTTCAAGAACCTTTGTTTCAAAGTCATTATAGCATGGAAACTATTTTGAGCATGATTAAGAATGGAACCTACCAATCTAAATTTGCCACTTTTCTTAGGAACCAAACCCAAAGTGGCATTGTTGGGGTAAAGAAGGGTGGTGGACAACAATTTTGTTGCACACAACTTTTTCAGAAAGAATTAACACCTAGTGATGTTGGTAAACTAAACAGGCTTGTCATCCCCAAAAAACATGCAGTTACCTATTTTCCTTTGGTTTGCAGTGACAATAATAATAATAATAATAATATAACTGCAAACGACGATAACTATTGCACCAGCGATGTGGAGCTTGTGTTTTACGACAAACTCATGCGATTGTGGAGGTTTCGATACTGTTATTGGAAGAGCAGTCAAAGCTACGTCTTCACTAGAGGATGGAATCGATTTGTGAAGGATAAGAAATTAAAGGCCAAAGACACCATTGTGTTTTATATGTGTGAACCTATAAATTTCACAAAAAGGGGTGATCATGGACAACCATTTACATTGATTGATGTAATATATAATAATAATGCTGGTCATGGAAAAAAACACTCATCTGAAGATCATAATAATAAGGGAGAAGATGCCAAACAGGTTTTGGAAAAAAGGTTAATTTCCAATGAAGTGGATGGTGAAGAGACTCAAGGTAGAATAGATTTAAATGTATTTCATTCCACACATAATAATAATGCAGATAGAGGATTCAAGCTCTTTGGCGTAAATATCAGCTGAAGAAATATAATGGCAGTTTATTTAGTCTATCCTTTTAATTTTCACCATCATGCTTTGTTGTTAGGGAATAAAATGTTACTCTTTATGTGCAAAATGTATTTGATCCGAGCTTAGAAATCATATAAACTAGGAATCTAAAAGATTAGTGTTGGGATATTTCTTTAGTTGTACAGCTAGTACAAAATGTATATTATTGTATGAGAAATTATGCTTTCATATCAAAATTGAGGTCAAAGAGTTAAGAGAGTGATAAAAATAAATTGTGAACACTCTTTAGACATATACTGCTGATGTGTATAATTATAATATGTTAACAAATAGTATTTAATATAAAAAATAAATAAGTAATATTTGGGAACTTATCACAATTGTTCACATCAACAAGTGTACTGGTACACATTAAATAAAATTTGTAACAAAGTATTTACCAAAATAAATCAGGTTTATCTAATTTACCTTTAATAATTTGAGGGTATTTATCTATCCACCTATAAGAACAAGCCCAATGTTAATTGCCCAGTTTTAATTGATTACAAGTGAGTTGCGGATACCCAATGCTCATTATATATCTCAACAGTTTAAATTTTATCAAGAGATATGTTTTGCAATGTGAACAGGGCAAATAAAAACCATCTTTTATGTAAAGAATTATTCTTTTCGTGCCGTTGAATTTTTCATCCACCCAGCCTTCCAATTCTATCCCCTCGCAACATAGGATGCGAGTATGTAAATAACAAAAATTGAAAAATATAGTTCGCATCATAGAATGCGAACCTTAATATTCTTGTATCACTCACCTCTCTTTCGCTCCTATTTTATAATGTTCGTTATTTAAGTAGCAAATTCAATTCGCATCCGGATACAAATTGTTTTTTTTTCCTTCAGATTTTGTGTCCTCCGAGTTTGCTACTTAAGCAGCAAGAAATGTATTTTTAAAATTTACAGGGACACGCAACAACAACCAAAAGGCACGAAAAGAAGGACTCTTAAGTAAAACACCAAAAGCACTTAAGCAAATTCAAGTTAAAAGACATTGTATTTAGCGATGGGCTTTTGTTTGGACGAGAGCTCCGAAGTTCATGGGCCAAATAAAAGACATTTTTACCATGCTATCTATTTTCTCGTACGTCCTACAATTTTTCAAAATACTCTTATCCAATACTTAGGTAGCGCATAATAAAAAAACATCATACCAAAATTATTTTTTATAATGTTAGCTACTCTAGTAGATGACATTTTTTGAAAATTATCATTTTTATAACATCTGCTATTTGAATAACGAAAAGGTAAAACGAAAGAGCCCACAAGAAACCGATAGGATGGCAATTGGCAAAAGTAAATTTTTTGCGGTGAAAAGTTAAAAAAAGAAATAAAAAGATAAAAAAAGAAAGAAAGAAGGAAAAAAGGGAGGTTAATTAGATTTGAGCGGCGGGAAAAGTAACCTCCATAAAATAATTTGGGAATTCGAATGAAAAGAAACCCTTACCCCCCACCCCACACCCCACACACCACACACATATATACTTTGATTTTGATTCTTCAATTCAATTGAAAACCAACCCTCTCCCTCCTGAGTTCAGTATTGTACTTAGGGTTGAAAAATGTCTCGCAAAGGCAACAACAACAACGACGAAATGGAAGAAGAAGCGTTTCGACGCGTCAAGAGAGAACGCCTCAACGCCAATGATAACGCACCGGAGGACCACCAAGATTCTTCCAGCCGCAGAATCATCCGTTCCGAGTTTCTCAAACTCAAGTCTCTCATCAACGGTATTTTTCCATTTCTTTCTATATTTCTTCTTATTATTATCATCATTTCTCAACAACAGATACAAACTAACCCTAGTTATTCATTCGGGGGAACAGAGAAAAAGGATGATTTGATGAACACAGATTCTGATAAGTTCGATTCAATCCTTCACGAGTTCGACAAATTGCATAACCAAGTGAAGAGACCTCGAGAGCAGGTTGCTGACGCTGAAGCACTTCTCGATCTAACACGCACTTTGCTTGGATCCGTTAAATCTCTTGCCAACGAAGGTGTTACTCCTTCTCAGTTTGTTTCTTCTCTTCTCAAACACTATGCTCACCCACCTAACACTTCAATTCACTGGCAAAAACTCGGCATTGCTGTTTCCCCCATTTTCCTCACGGTTCATGGCTCTTCTACCATGTATGTTAGTCTCTTTCTTACTTTCCATTTTCCTCACATCTATTTTTATTCCTTTTTAGGCATCTTACTGTTTTTTCTTTCTTTCAAGGCTTGGTCCCATGGAAAATCAGTTGAAACAGCGCAAAGCTATTGTCTCTAGAAAGCGAGCTCCTCCTGCAACTACAACTGCTAGGCCTGAACAGGTCACAATTTCACATCTATCTTCTATGTTTGCTACCATTTAACTCATATAATATCGATTCTTTACATTTTGAGGGTTTTTATTATATGCTGTTATTTCATTGTTTCACTTTTGCTATTTTTTCATTGTGTGCATGTAAATCAAGTAAATGTTCTTACATACATCTTGTACAGTTTGCTTTTGAAATGTTTGACTTGGTAGTTAGCTCTTTTGTTGCTTTGGTTGTTCCAATTTTGCAAAGCAGATTTGGAATTGATGTATTGGTGTTTTGATTTGTATGCTTTTAAGTACTATAGTTTTTATTCCTGCTTATTGTTTGTTTGGAACAGCTGGATGATGCTGTTGGAGGGGAAAAAACGGATACTGACAAAAACATGTCAACCATGTTTAACATATTAAGGGAAAAGAAAACGGTCCAGCTTGAACACCTCATTTTGAACAGAATTTCATTTGCTCAAACAGTGGAAAACTTGTTTGCCCTCTCATTTTTAGTGAAAGATGGCCGTGCTGAGATCATTATGGATAAAAACCGTTTGCACTATGTTTGTAAGACTTGCTTCTATCACAATTAGCTAACTACTTGCTTCTGATATTTTTTTTGCATCATCTGTACTTCAATTAAATATATGCTATACTATCTTTTTTCAGCACCAAAAAATGCTCCTGCTGCCAACTCTGTAATGTCAAAAGAAGTTTCTTACACTCATTTTGTCTTCAGATTTGATTTCAATGACTGGAAGGTATATAAACACACACTCTTCTTGTTAAGTGGAACTTTGAATCATGAATATTAATGGAAATGTCTTACACTTTTTTTTTCTATACATTTTGGTTGTTATGCTCACAAATAATACATAACTGTTGTGTTCATTAGAGATCATGTACATTAAATTATGATTCTTTTGGTAACTCTGTTGAAACTGTTTCCAAATTCAGATAATGAAGGATATTGTGGCTGAGGGCGAAGAGCTGATGCCAAATAGGATTCAACACGGCAATCGGGTAGACTCACACCAAGAAATTAGCGGTGACAATTCCCAACAAGCCCTGGCTGTGACCCCGATTAGAAAGATATCCAGAAATCGGGGACGGCTTCTTCAAGAAGAAGTGGTTGTTGAAGAATCGCCCGAGTGCAATGATGAAAATGCTTCTAGAGCTGCTGCAATCCGAAGGTGTAAGCGTAAACTTCCTTAAGAAGTTGCATATTAGGTACTGAATCAACTTAGAATGTCCCTTACTAAATTTTGCTCAGCATATAAACTGAGTTTTTCTAATGTATAGAGGATGTAAATAGTTGTAGATCTGTAGAAGTACAATGCCTTTGAAAGGCTGGCTTTGTTATGCAAGTGCTTATAATGCACCTTACATTCCCTATTCTGGGTTTTTTGAATGTTACTTCTTGTGCAATTTCTTTTAAGTACAGTCTGTTAAATTGGTTACATGTGTAAACATGTTAAGCGAGTGATGATTGCCTTGTGAATATGGCATCTTTTTTTGTTGAAGTATGTGATTTGAAAACTCATTAACAAGTAAATGGTTTGTGCAAGTTTTGGGTGGTGGGGGTGAAGGCAAAATTCAAACTGTAGTTCTTATATTTATCTGAACTTTTATGAGTACTTTTTTAGCTATGCCTATGTTTATGTAGGTGAAACTACTGTGAAAAATGAGAATTCAAAAAGATAACTACTTAATATTTTCTTAGTTATAATTGAATCTCCCTTTGTTCTGTGTGGATTTAGGTAAGTTTTGTGTGCTTATTTTGCCAATTCTTGTTGAATTTCCCAGATTAGTATAAGAACTAGTAGAGAAGGCGGCCTAATCAACAGAAACAGTAAACGGCGGCCAGTACATGAAATTGTTTTGTTTGTTGAGACTTCTGGGCTTGTGCAAAGAGCCAATCTAGTGTGTATGAAAGGAACATGTAATTGATAGATACATTTTCATATGTAACTGTATTTTACACTCAATATGTTCGGACACTATTCAATCCATGATTCTTAATAAACAAAATGCAAATCAGGCAGAAAGTAATTAACTCTAATTTACAACTAGCATAGCAAACAAACACGTAGAAAAGCATCAAAGCAACTGTTCATGATGATAGCAGTCTTGGACAGCAACATATTTGTACATTTTTGTTTAATTTGTAGCGAATGGTGAGATGCCATTATTGTTTCCCTGCAACATCAACTGGAGTTCCTTTGTAAGGCACAGGTATGGCTTTTAAAGGGACAGCTTTTCTCAATGTTATTCCCATTCCCTCTGTCATGTCCATATCCTCTGGCTTCAGGCCATCGGGCAAAATCCAATCAAAGTAGCTGAGGAGGGAGCCTAGTGCCAGTGGAAGCACACGTGAGGCAAGAGGCATTGCTGGGCACATTCTTCGGCCTGAACCAAAAGGTATAAACTCAAAATGGTGTCCCTTGTAATCTATCATGTTTGGCTCCATAAACCTTTCTGGCCAGAACAATGAAGGAGCATCCCACACTTTTGGGTCCCTCCCAATTGCCCAAACATTCACTAAAATTTGTGTTTCTTTGGGAATGTAGTAGTCTCCAATCTTGCAAGAGTCCATGGCCATGTGAGGAACCAAAAAAGGAAGAGGCGGGTGAAGTCTCAACGTCTCCTTGATAACTGCTTTGAGGTAGGGTAGATTTTCTAAGTCATTTTCTTCAAATTTCCTATCCGCACCTATTTTACTCCTTAGTTCCATTTGTAATTTCTTTAGCGTTCTTGGGTTGTGTAGAAGTTCCGCCATCGCCCATTCTAGTGTGCTTGTTGTTGTGTCTGTCCCTGCAGTGAACATTTCCTACAAACGTATATTTTTATCAATGTTATAATCTACCACGTTTTTTCTCTATTCTCTATGGAATTTTCCCTTTTTACAATACTTTTTTGACAAATTTTTACAATATTTTAATATTACTCTTATATATACTTAGACGATTATACCAAGTGCTTGAAATTTGAATCCTATCTTATAAAAGACAATTTTTAATAAAAAAGGAGTAGAACTAAAGCAAACAGATTAGTATACATATAATACAATAAGTAAAATATATATTTTTTTTAATGCCAAATTTGAAGCAAAATTGAAGTGAAGGGACTTACAAAGACAACAACGTTAATAGTCCTTGAAGTAAAATTATAGGGTCCGCTGACACTGTCGCCATGAAATTGCAAGAGTACATCCAAAAAGTCTTTGTTGTTTCCATTTCCTCCGCCAACAATATCATTTTCCATCCTTTGTTTGATGAACCAACCTGCTATGTCAAATGCTCTTTCAACGTGAAATTGTGTGTTTCTCCTTATACTTTGAGGGTCAAACCTCTTCAATATAGGAAAGAAATCTGCAACGTTGGGTTTCCCAGCATATTCCATAACCTTAACCGTATGATGATAGAATCTAGCCCCTCTCTCCATTTCAGGGTCTAACAAGTCCTTTGAAAATATAAGGTTCCCAATGAGATTAAAAGCCATCAAGAAAAAGAACCTACCAACATCAACAACACCATTCCCAGAGTCACAAGCAGCTTCATCTATCAAGTGAACCATACGGTCTATGCATTTTGCACGCACACCTCGCATAGCATCTAAGCGACTTGTGACAAAGAACTCGGTGGTGCTCAAGCGCTTCAGCATGCGCCAGTGTGCGTTGTATTGAGAAGTTATGAGTGAACCTTCACTACCATGCTCATGATTCCCTTTCATGGCTTCATAAATTTTCCTTCCAGCAAGAGCAACATCGTTGTTTTTGAACATGTCACAAGCTACATCACTCGAGGACGCAACGACGGTGCACATGGAACCTAGCCAAAGGGTCATGATAGGACCATGTTTATGAGCAAGTATTGTAAAGGACTCGTGTGTAGGTGACAAACCTATCTGGAAAATGTTGCCAACCACTGGCCAACATCTTGGTCCAGGTGGAAGTTGATGACCAAGTTTTGATCTTTTATGTTCCATCACTATTGCCAACCAAATCCATACCGAAACGGCTAATACCAAACTCACAACCCCGTAATATTCCATATTCTCACTTCCCCTGCTAATAATCATAATATTGATTTAGGTGCTTCCTTCTTTATGTACTTGCTTCGTGGTACCACCAAACAAAAGCATCTATGTCAGCCAATGGGGGAGAAAAATCATTTCCTATCCAAAACATGTACGCTAAAAATGTTTTTATATACTCTAATAATAAAATGTACACACCTTGCAATAAATAACCAAGCCTTAACTGTCTTAATAATAATAAAAAAAAAAGAAGAGAAAAAGATTATAAAACTTTGGTTGATAATTCTGTAAAAGAAAAACTTTGGTTAATAATTAACTATACAACTCAATATTAGAAATATAAAATTATATTAGAATAGGTCTTAGACAAAAAAAAATTGTCCGAGATTTCAATTTAATTTTTGATAGAATAGAAGATTTCATATTTTATAGATATCATATATGGTCCCCCTAATCTTAGATGACTGGTGAGCTTGAACAATGGTAATGGTCCAGAATATAAGTAATTGTTATTGGTTACCCTATATTCCGTACCAATTTAAAATGCTACTAGTATTCAAAATTGCCCTGGAACTTTTCATACGTCGTTTGTGCATGACCATAAGCTTATGTTTTGTAATGAATTTTGTAATATTTCTGCACCCATGGTTCACAATTCAAACAAAAAGGGAGAAAATTATTGGGCTTATTTATGTTATTATTAATCAAATCCATATCTTTGCTCAGGATATACTCTGTCTGTTTCAAAAGAAAAAACAACACCTATAACATAAGCTATCTTGTAAGAGACGATGTAACTTAAAACTTTACACCTTCCAATTAAATTAGGATATATATCTCATCTTAGATGTTACTTTATGAAGTCCCGATACTCTAAAAATGGTGAAGTATCGTGTCCGATACGTCATCGATACTGATACTCGTCTGATACGTCCCGATACTCATATCGGAAAAGTATCGGTTAAATCTTTATTTTTAAATAAAAAAATAATATCCGATACGCGTCCGATACTTCCCGATACTCGTATCGGAAAAGTATCGGTTAAATCTTTATTTTTAAATAAAAAATAATATCTGATACAATCCGTGTTTCCTAGTGAATGTTAAACTATTATGTTGTTACACGGGTAACTAACTATGTCTTTTTTTGAATAGTACTGGTGATGTTTTTTGGGATAGTACTAATGATGTTCTTTTTGTATAATACTTAACTTAAGATGTATAACTTAAAATGTACTAGTGATCATTATTTTTTAGAACAATATTAATGAGACACAAATACTTAACTTAGTATTAATGATGTTAATTTATTATAATTAATATTTTTTGTCTTTGTCACTGTTCTGAAGTCACTATTATGTCCTACTATATAACAGGTTGTTAAGTATTTGGGTTTGTCCCAAAATTCTAGTATAAGAATGGATGCTTTATGTTTTTAATTGGTCAGCTGCAAGACTTATATAATTGTCTGCTATTACTACAAGATGAGCTTATTAAAGAGGCTTGATGTCATGACTATTATATGTTTTTTGAGCTATTATATGTCTTTATTTATTAAAGAGGCTTGAACCTTAAACTGTTTTGCTCTTGTGCAAGCTTATTGACTTGTTTGTACTTCTTGTACAATGAATTATTGGCGTTTATAATAATAATAATAATAGGGTTAGGATCAAATGACACCAAAGTGTCAAACTTAGTAACATGACACCTTCGATAATTCTTTACCAGATAATCGTATTATGAAATCCACTGTTGGATTCAAAGCTATTATTATATAGATCATGTCTATAAAATTTAACATCGATCGGAAATAATTTGATATGTCAACGAGAAGCATAAAAACCAACGTCTTACAAAACTTCGTCAAAACCGTTAATTTTGATCCTTCTCTTTAACCCATCAAATGATTTCCGATTGATGTTAAATTTCATAGACACGATCTATATAATAATAGCTTTGAATCCAACGGTGGATTTCATAATACGATTATCTGGTGAAGAATTATCGGAGGTGTCATGTTACTAAGTTTGACACCTTGGTGTCATTTGATCATAACCCATAATAATAATAATAATAATAATAATAATAATAATAATAATTTTTGTCTTTCAAAAAACAATTATCATTATTAATATTATTGATTTTAGTCATGTTTATATATTGTGTATTTATATATTTAATTTTAAAATTAATTTTTAAATAACGTATCGCGCCAGTATCGGATATGGATTTTTCAAAATTTTCACGTATCGGCGTATTGGTATCATATCGTATCCGTATCGTGTCGCGTATCGGGGCTTCATATACCTATATATTATTAGTGTGGCATTTTTATTTTTTTTTGGGTACAAATACAAAGTGTAGCATAGCAATGATAGGTTGGTTGATTGGTTCAAAATATGAAGCCCCTGATTCGGGACACGATACGGATACGATACGATACCGATATGCCGATACGTGAAATTTTTTAAAATTTCCAATCCGATACTGTTTTGATACGTTATTTAAAAATTAAAGTTCAAATTAAATATTTAAATACACAATATATAAACATACTTAAAATCAATAATATTAATAATTAAAACCAGAAAACATTTATTCTTATACTAAAATTTTGGGACAAACTCAAACGCTTAACAACCTGTTACAGTATATAGTAGGACACCATAGTTTTTTTTTTTTTTGAAAAGTAAAAAATTATATTGACAAAGGAAAAACACAAGAACAGTTGAGAATAATGCCTAAATATCTTTTTTGGAAGATTTTATATTTAAATATAGTTTTAGATTTATATTTAAAATAAAATAATATTAGGGTTTATGATTTATATTTCTATTTAGAATATTTAGGATTTGTTTAGAATTTATAGGATTAGTTTATTATTTAAAGATATTATTTGTTTTTATGTAGCTCTATATAAAGAGTCATATAGTCATTATTTTTAACTATAGCAGCCAAACGGGCACGGGTTTGTGTGATCGATATTCTTTTTTTTTATTTGCTGTGGTCGAAATTTTATATTGTGCAAATATAAATAACTACTTAATCTCCTTTTTTATCGGACTTAGTTAATTGATAACTACTTAATATCCTTTTTTGTTGTGGCTAGTTATTAAGAAGAAAATATGTATATATTTATATATATATATATATATATATATATATGTATTTTTTTTTTACTATAAAAAAACTGAAAACATACTTTTATGTGGAAGTTTTGTTTAGTTATTACGAGAAAAAAAATATTTACAAAAAAAAACTAAAAATCTATTTTTATGTGGAAGTTATTTTTCATCATATACAAATATTTAGTTTTTTTTTGTAGTTTTTTTTAAGGGTAAAATAGGTATAATGAAAAAGTCATCCCAAAAATTTGTATCTTTTTTATATATAGTAATAGATGAGAACAAGAATTTCAATTTCTCCGCACAAAAATATATCCCACCAAATTCCGCAATACCAAAAACACAAAAAACCACAGTGGCATCAGAGCGCTAAAGTTCAGACCTGTGAAGATGGAAGAAGATGAAGACGAAGAAAAAGAAGAAACCATGAAATCAACAACCAATGACCATGTTTGCATCTTTATTATGAAGATGTGAAAAAAAAATCCATAACCAAAAACCATTACGTAACTTACACCTTTCATATGTTATATGCGAGATGGTTTCATGTATTATATAACCCATAAGCAAAACAAATACATGAAAAAAGCTCAAGTCCATATGACTTTTCATATGTTATATGCGAGATGGTTTCATGTATTATATAACCCATAACCAAAATAAATACATGAAAAAAGCTCAAGTCTCATATGACCTTTCATATGTTATATGCGATATGGTTTCATGTATTATATAACCCATAACCAAAACAAATACATGAAAAAACTCAAGTCTCATATGAAGATGTTGAAAGAAAAAACAAAAACAACAACAAAATCAACATAAATCTCAGGTTGGATACAACACAGAGATATTCAGTCGAGGAGGAGTGTTCAAAAAATGTTTTTTCAACTCAAATCCCAGGTCGGATACAACACAAAGATATTCGGTCAAAGAGGAGGCTTGAGAAACAAAAAATAAAATAAAATTTCAGCGCAAATCTTGGATTGGATACAACAAAAAAGATATTCAGTCAAGGAGGAGTGTTGAGAATAATGCCTAAATATCTTTTTTGGAAGATTTTATATTTAAATATAGTTTTAGATTTATATTTAAAATAAAATAATATTAGGGTTTATGATTTATATTTCTATTTAGAATATTTAGGATTTGTTTAGAATTTATAGGATTAGTTTATTATTTAAAGATATTATTTGTTTTTATGTAGCTCTATATAAATAGCCATATAGTCATTATTTTTAATGAGAACAAGAATTTCAGTTTCTCCGCACAAAAATATATCCCACCAAATTCCACAATACTAAAAACACAAAAAACCATATGAAGAACTGCTAAAGATACAAACAAGCATGTCTGATACAGAAGCATCATAATAACCCAAAGTCAATCAATACTGGAAGCTCCCAAGGTCTGATACACGAGAACATCTTAAGTTAATACTGTCCCAGAACATAATGATTATTGATACATCTTAAGCTATACGTCTTATTGTAGTGTATTATACAAAAGGACACAATTAATACTATCCAAACAAAATCACAAATACTATCCAAAAAATAATCTTCGTATCGGACACATATCAGGTATTATTTATTTATTTAAAAATAATGATATAACCGATATTTTTTTGATATGTGTATCGGAACGTATCAGACACGTGTATCATGTATTATTTTTTTAAAAAATAATGATTTAATCGATACTCTTCCGATACAAGTATCGGGACGTATCGAAAGAGTATTGGAATCGAGTACGTATCGGACACGATTCGTCACCATTTTTTAAGTATCGGGGCTTCATAGGTTCAAATAGAAAATGTGTACACCAACAATTTACATCTTCATGTTTATACGGATATCCAATAAAAATTAACTAATTATACCATAAAAGTGGGTGTAGTGAGATAATTTGGCGGAATGCATGATTGCTATTGATGATAGTGTAAATATATTTTACATGCATATTCCATTTTCTCTTTGATTATTTAGGTAGATGTAAATCACTAGTGCATTTTTTTTTTTTATTTGGACGAAAAACTTCACTTGCCAAATTCAAACCAATTTAAATTGAAAATTAATTTTTCTTTTTATAATAATTATTATATATTAGTTTCAAATTTCAACCACAAAATAATATACTTGTTTTTTATTTGTTTGACAGAAATAATAAAATTCATTTTACTTACGAAAAAAATATAATTCATTATACTGGATGAAAATGTAAAGTTAGAGGGACGGAGTTACGTGTATAGTTATGGGCAACAGAAATAAGGCAGTGTGACACCACACAAGAACAAAAATCCATGATGTCGTTGAGAAAATGAAATTAGAGACATTGCAATGCAAAAAATTAATTTGCATTTTTGAATGATAATTTTAGTTTTTGGTATAAAAGATAATTTTAGTTTTTTGAAAAAGAATTTGAATTCGAAATTAAGTTTAGTAAGTACTCGTAGGTACGTACGTGTTGGTGTTTGTGTTGACCCGACCGAAATGGCAAGAGAGAACATGTAATGAAATTTGATAGTTATTATTGTTGAATAGAAAAAATGGTACTACTACTACTACTAACTCTGAATCTCAATACAACCTTCTTCCCTCGTTTCTTTTCTCATCATCACTCTCTTCTCCTCCGACGCGGCGCCACAATCAGAAGGAAATTCCATTTATACCCTCGCACTCGTACTGTTGCATGCTCCAGACTCATGGATTCGCCAGAGGATGGATTGTCGGCACCGTTGTTGGACTCTGTAACTCAAGATTTTAAGAATCTCATCCCTAAGAAGAAAAACCTCGAAGATCTCAATTGGGACAATTCCTTTGTCAGAGAATTACCCTCTGATCCCAGAACCGATCCCTATCCCCGAGAGGTCGCTCTCACTTTCATTCAATTCATTTCAATTCAAATGAAATTAGGTCTCCAATTTACAATCTCTCTGATGTTTTCTTCATTTTCAGGTGTTACATGCTTGCTCTACAAAAGTATCTCCATCGGTTCAAGTAGATGATCCTCAACTCGTTATATGGTCTCAATCCGTTGCCGACCTACTTGACTTGGACAATAAAGAGTCTGTGTTTCCTTCTCCCTTTCTTTCTATTAGATTAGATCCATCCATTAATTCTTGTTATTGCTTTCTTCTGCTTCATTTACTAAATTCATTCATCCCTTTCAATTTCAGATTTGAAAGGCCTGATTTCCCCCTTTTCTTCTCTGGTGCATCACCTTTGGTTGGAGCGTAAGTGTTCAAACACACATCATATATCTTTTGCTACAATTACCTAACAACCATTGACAATCTTGTATACAGGTTGCCTTATGCTCAGTGCTACGGTGGACATCAATTTGGTATGTGGGCTGGCCAGTTGGGTGATGGTAGGGCAATTACGCTTGGGGAGATACTCAATTCAAAATCTGAAAGGTGGGAACTACAGCTTAAAGGTGCTGGGAAGACTCCTTACAGTCGCTTTGCCGATGGCCTTGCAGTGCTCCGTAGCAGCATCAGGGAATTCCTTTGCAGTGAAGCCATGCATCACCTGGGGATACCAACAACTCGTGCTCTTTGTCTTGTCAACACTGGAAAGTTGGTCACTCGAGACATGTTCTACGAGTATGTTTTCTCAACTTACGCTATTGTTAATTGCCTCTAGCTTGTTGTGGTTTATATTTGAAATTCTAGCCTCTGCATAATTAGATCATAAACCAAGTTCTTATCTTGCAAAGTCGTCGTTCATACAATGAATGATGTAATTAATCCTTTTCCTACTATTTACCATATACGTCATCAATAAACTTCTCTATAACTTAGCATTTTCAATTTCAATCTTTCTTGAAATTCGAGTGTCATATTCAATGCATAGTAGGACTTAACCCTTAGTTCACCAAATAAAAAAAGAAGTAAAAGTTGTATTTTAATTTTGTATCATAAAAATATGGAATTGGAGATCAAAACCCTAGGTTTGTGGAAGAGTCTGCACAGATAAAAAATTAAGTAATTTTATATGCTGGAATCAGAGATCAAAACCCTGAGTTTACAGAAGTGTAATCTGCACAGCTGAAAAATTAATTACTTTAATATGTTTTTTAATATCACACATGCAGTGGCAATCCAAAGGAAGAACAGGGTGCAATCGTTTGCAGAGTTGCTCAATCTTTTCTACGTTTTGGTTCATACCAAATACATGCCTCCAGAGGTAATGAGGACCTGGAAATTGTTCGTACTTTGGCAGACTATGCTATTAAGCACCACTTTCCTCATATTGAGAACATGAGTAAGAGTGAAAGCTTATCTTTCAGCACTGGCGATGAAGATCATTCTGTTGTGGATCTTACATCAAACAAGTATGCAGGTAAAATAATTCTTTTAGAGGAGGGGTTTCTTTTTTACCTCAAAATTTATGTTGAAGGACCAAATAGCCACTAAACGTTGTTGCTCAGTTTGAAATTTGAGAACTGAATAAGCACTTTTGAGTGGTTATTCACTTATTTGGCCCTTCAGCTTAAATATCAGTTAGCGTAATGCCCTAATTTCCTCATTCATTCTTTTCTATGTAAATTAGTTACATGAATTCAAATTCAAATGAGTAGCTGAGACTTGGGGACCAAGTATCCCAAACTTAATGCCCAAACTAAAAAAATTAGCTGTTACAAACATAAGTAAGAGCCCAAATACCTTACAAATTAAGAAAAAATTCACAAGACTAAATCCCTTGCGTAGACAATGCTAAGATAATTTGCACCATCTATTTCAATGTTTTAAAAATACTGTTTTTGGTTTACTAAGAAACTTCATTTTTCTTTCTAGTGAAAAATCACTTGTTAGTTTTTGTCATGTTATATCTTCTAGATCATTGCTATTCATGTGTCATAAAGAAGGTTATTTGGATCCTTTAAGACCCAGACAACATATTTATTTTATTGCCAACAAGATGATTCTGTTATCTATCTATGTTATGAACCACGTCATTCAGTTACTTTCCCCCCCTCAGACCTGGAAGGCCACTCAGCAGTGGTCTTGGACTCTTGGCTATGCTAAAAAGCTCCATGATTGGCCAGTTGCAGCATGGGGTATATAAAGGATATGGCACCCTAAACAGGGAGACTGAGAAATCAGGGTGTTTAGACTATGGAGTGAAAATCTTTATCTTTATATATGAGGAGTGTTAAGAGTACCCCATTGGATGAGAGATGATAGCCCGAACATGGGTTTATAAACGAGTGCAACCCTCACCTTACAAGTCAGTTTTGTAGGGTGGAGTTGAGCCCAACCCTAATATTCTAATGTAGTATGAGAACATCCTCCAAAATCCGTTGGCCTATGTGCTATCATGTTTTAGCTATCGGGCCACCCACCATTTATATCCACGCACCAAACTCAATAGTGTTGAGCATGAGGGGTCCCACATTGGATAGAGATGGCCTGGACGTGGGTTTATAAACGAGTGCAACCCTCACCTTAAAAGTCGGTTTTGTAAGATTGTGTTAGACGCAACCAAAAATTCTAATAAGGAGTTTGGGAGGCATTGTTCCCCTTGCTACATGATGATGCAGAGTTTTTATTATTACCAACAAGATGGTTCTGTTATCTATGTTATGAACCTCAACATTCAGTTACTTTTCCTGCCTCAGACTAGAAAGCTCCACAATTGGCCAGTTGCAGCATGGGATATATAATGGATCTGACACCCAAAACAGAGAGACTGAGAAATCAGTGTGTTTAGACTATGGGGTGAGGAGATAACACCCAGAATCATCTTTGTCATGGTCATGGAAAGAAATTTCTTTATACACCAATTCCTTCTTATTCTGACAGTTGTCCAACAGTCCAAGTGTTTCGCTTCATTATGTTGAGTCAATTTAATTAGCCAGGTCTGTTATTCTTGGTGTTGGATGTGGGTAGCCTGGATGAGGTCCAAGTAATAGGGTTGGTCTGGTGGCAGGACGTTGGGCCTTGCCTAGTACTTGTAGGCCTATATGGCCCAGTTAATTTTTTCTATAAATTATTCTCCATCACTTTTTGAAAGTAGTGAATGAGAGGCTGTATGAAGTTAAAATCTTGTGTATGATTTTGTAAAGTGACTGTAAGGATGATTTATTTGTCAAGATTTCCACTATCACTCCAAAATTAACAAACTGTCTTATGTAGTTACCAACTTACCAGAGTACACTTAACCTCTGGATTATAACTTACAATTGAACCATTTTTTTACCTAGTGACACGATTCTGTCATCTTCATTTGTATGGGCTTATTCAGTTGCTTTTCTGAATTTTATTTATAGTATAATTACAATGCTGACTATAAATCTTTTGTTTTTTTAATGGTAATCTATATCAGCATGGGCAGTGGAGATTGCTGAGCGCACTGCTTCCACGATTGCTAGATGGCAGGGGGTTGGTTTCACTCATGGTGTGATGAACACGGATAACATGAGCATTTTGGGTCTTACTATTGATTATGGTCCATTTGGGTTTTTGGATGCTTTTGATCCTAAATTTACTCCAAATACCACAGACCTTCCAGGTAGAAGGTACTGTTTTGCAAACCAGCCTGACATTGGTTTATGGAATCTTGCACAGTTTACCTCAACACTGTCAGCTGCTCATTTAATAAATGACAAAGAGGCTGACTATGCTTTGGAAAGGTAACATTAACATTTCTAATATCCTTCCCCCCCCCCCCCCCCCCTATAGGAGGAAATTTCACCTTATGGTTGGTCTGTTTCAGATATGGAACCAGATTTATGGATGATTATCAAGATATAATGACCAAAAAGCTTGGCCTCCCTAAGTATAATAAACAGCTGATTGGCAAACTTCTTACTAATATGGCTGTTGACAAAGTTGATTATACAAACTTCTTTCGTACACTCTCAAATATTAAAGCGGACACAAGCATTCCAGATGATGAATTGTTAGTGCCACTAAAGTCAGTGCTGTTAGATATTGGTAAAGAGCGTAAAGAAGCGTGGACAAGTTGGTTGAAAACCTATATACACGAGGTATAATTGTTTTATGTGTTTTTCTTTGGTTATCTAATGTACTTGTTGAAAATAATGCTTGAAATTAAATACCAAAAAGACAAATAACATGTCTAAGCTTATTATTCAATATTTATAGTGAATTATCTCATTTCTGTGTATCTGCGGGGTTTGATTGCACAATTTTTCTCAGAAAATCTGTTGCCATTCATGAAACTTATGTCAATTTTTTGGTTTGGCTTATATATATTTATAAAGAACCTGCAGAACTGTACTGTTTTAGGTTTTAATATCCATTTGCTTGTCATCCTCATTTATTCTTCGGCACAAAAGTTATAATATGTACCGCCTGCATGATATGATTTGACTTTTGACAAGGTTCCACCTTAATTTCTCTCACTTTTAGAATTTTCAAGAGGCATGATCTTGGATCAATGCTTGTAAAGTTTTTTGGTTTATTTATCTTTATTTAACCAGCAGTTTCTAAAACACATACTATCATTGCAACATTTCTGTTCAGATTACAGATGAGCAAGTACTCATTATTAAATTAGCTGAAGGCTTTGAATATTATTGGGCTTTCGAATTAGTGTCATGGATTTGGGCACCTTCTGCAATTTTTGTCATCAAATCCATGTGATACGATCAGTGTCATTTACTTTCGTTTTTTTTTTCCTTGTCACAAATTCTTGATTTAAGATGTCAACCTTGACCTTCTTGTTGCATGAGTTGCAGTGATAATTTATGTGTGATTAAATCAATTGACCAAAATGGCTTGTGCTTTTGACATCTCCCATTTGCTTTTGGTTTATGCAGCTCTCTACTAGTGACACTTCTGATGATCAGAGGAAGATCTTGATGGATATGGTAAATCCTAAATATATTCTCAGGAACTATCTCTGCCAGACTGCAATTGATGCTGCAGAAATCGGTGATTTTGGAGAAATTCGTAGGCTACTCAAATTAGTGGAACATCCTTTTGATGAGCAACCAGGAATGGAAAAGTATGCTCGCTTACCCCCAGCATGGGCATATCGACCAGGCGTATGCATGCTTTCTTGTTCCTCATGAGTTGCCTGCTTAGGTAGGCGTGTTCCAAATAGCAGAAATAGGAGAGAAGGATTTGAAAAAGTGGAAAACACAAACTAGGAATTAAACAAAACAAAAAATAGTGTGTATTTGTATTGTACTAGTATAGATGAGTTGGAAAACGATACTGGAAGAAACATCTCCAGTTAGACACAAAATTGGATGCACTTTATATAAAGTTATGTTACAATTATTCATTTTATTTAATTATTTTGTTCTCTTAATTTTCTTCTCAACCATGAGAGAACTTCTGTGCATAAATTCTAATTGAGATTCATAATACCGTGTCGTTTTTCGTTTTCATATCTAATTGACGGTTGGTTTGTATCTAATGTGACAAATCCCTCTTCCTCACGCCACAAGAAGGGAAGTTCTAGTCTTTCCATGAGGAGGGAAAAAGAGAGTTAGCAAGCTTTGAGTAGAAAGCAAGCAAATAAAAAGGGGCTTAAAAAACCAGACTTTCAACTTTTCCAAAGGGAGAAGTAAGCATATATACCACCATTAAATGAGCTCATGGTAACACACAGAACGATATTTGTTTAGACGGTGCACTAATACCTATAAAATACACATTTATGAGAGACTTTTTCTGCACTTTTACCTTTCCTTCATGAATACAATACATCTCCAACCAAAGATAGCAGTGCATCAAAGTTGTCACCCAAAGAATCAATCTTTATCCCAAACAGAACCCCTTGTCTACTCTTCCCCAAAGTATCAATCTTTATCCCAAACAGAACCACTTGTCTAGTCTTTCTTCTTTTGCTCTTGGCAATTCTAGAGGTTGCCAAATAGCTTGTATATAAAACCTCCCATTGCTCTACCTTATGGTCTTTCACTGCACTGGAATTGGAGTGCAATACTGAAGCAAAGACATAATCTGAAGCTTCTTGTATCTGGTCGCATTGAAGTAGCAGCAAGTGGATCATGGCAACAAGCAGAGGAAGATTGAATGTTGGAATACTAATTTTCTGCCTGTTTTTAGCTACTATTTCTCTCGCTCATTGTGGTAAGCAAAGCCATCTTTATCCAAGGGTAAATTGGTTCATCCATGTGTCTTTTTACTTATCAATTTTTCCAAATTAAAAATAGGGGGAAATTGTACAAAATATGTCATCCTAAATTCAAAGATTCTACTAAAATAACTAACTACGAATTCATTATCTTGCATAGATGGGTCATATATGGCAGTTATTTGCATGTCATATTTAGATCCATCTCTATAGCTTGTGTTGTGTGTGATAAATAATAACCAAACAAAAAGCACCAGAGTATAATTACAATTGCATTATTATGTTTGTTATTAAAGTCGAACAAATCTGATATGACAGTAATTTCATTCACAACTGAAAAGTCTCTTTACTTTCCGCTTTGTAGATGTAGATAGATCAATAAGACTATTGAAAGCCCCTAAACACAGAAAGAATGTAATCAACAAGAATCCAAAGAAGTTGAAAATAATGAAACATTTTGATTTTTACCCATCTATATATTCATCAAATGCACAACCCTACAGTATTAGCTCTCCATTGTCTTTGCCTCCTTATGAATCACTAGCTCCAGAAAACAGTCCTCCATATTGTGTATATCCACCACCAAGTAGCAGTTCTCCTTCTATCAATGTTCCACCAACACCCACAAGCTCTCAACCTACCCTACCATCACCTCCTTACTATTACACTTCACCCGATCTTCCAGCCCAAAGCCCACCTTCAACCCCAACAACCATAACACCAAGTCCACCAGAAACTTTTCCGACACCAACACCTGAAACTGTTCCAAGCCCACCTTCAACCCCAACAACCATAACACCAAGCCCACCAGAAACTTTTCCAACACCAACACCTGAAACTGTTCCAAGCCCACCTTCAACCCCAACAACCATAACACCAAGCCCACCAGAAAACTTCCCAACACCAACACCTGAAACTGTTCCAAGCCCACCCAATAACATACCAGGCTCACCAGAACCTATATTTAATCCGCCCATCATTTATCCAGGCCCACCTGAGTCATCGACGAGCCCTCCTTATTTTGAGCCCGCTCCACCATACTATGAGTCCACATCACCATTCATACCTTCCCCTACTGGTGGCAGTGGAACCATCCCTGGCCCACCAAGTACTTTTCCATCTCCTAGTGGAGGCACTGTCCCAAGCCCAACTGTGTTTCAGCCCCCGGTGGTCTATCCACCACCAAGTGTCCCACTGCCTCCCAACACTGCCCCACAAGCAACCTTGTGGTGTGTGGCTAAGGCTTCAGTTCCGGACCCAATCGTTGAAGAAGCTATGAATTATGCTTGTTGGTCAGGAGCGGACTGCACTTCGATTCAGCCCAATGGGCCTTGCTTTCAGCCCGACAGTGTATTTGCACATGCTTCGTATGCCTTCAATAGTTACTGGCAAAGGACTAAAGCTTCTGGTGGCACTTGTGAGTTTGGAGGGACTGCCGTATTGGTTTCAGTTGATCCTAGTGAGTTCCATGATCATTATAATTATAGATTTTGATTATACATTTTAATTAAGTAAACTTTTTTGGTTAGTTTTATGCCAAAGAAACTGATAATTGATCCAAGTTTTGGTTTATCTCTAATGCTGCTTTTTGCTTTTCAACAGGCTACGATGGATGTCACTTCATCTATAACTGATCAAGGGAATTTGTTTTATTTTTCCTTCTTCCTTTGGAACCAAGCAACACAAGCAGATTTTGTATGTTATCTATAACTGATCAAGGGAAAATATGTTATCTCACGGACACAACGCAAGCAGATTTTGTACTTTGTAGGTAGTGTAGAATAATAGCATCAACTGTTTTCTAGTTTATTGCCGTTATCTAACTAAATTAACTACTTTGTAATACCCAAAATGGAAAAAAAAGACAATCACCAATATTAATATAACTTCCTCTTGTTTTCTAATTGATACATCTAATATGTCACTTTAAAAAATTTGTATTTTGTAACAATCTGAGTTTAATTATTCTTATTACATGATCATTTAAATGTTGTTGCAGTCATGCATTTACTTTTTGGATACAAAACAAACTTTAAAGGAGATTTGGAAGTTATTTGATATAACCATTTCTTGGCATTTAATTTATATAGAGCCACTGAGCCAGTGGAGTTAAATGCAGTGTCAATATCACAAAAAGGTTGAAGTCTGGAAGCATAAATATTCATAACATACATATATAAATGTATTTATTCATTCATAACAAAATCCAATCCAGGTAATATCCAAGGCTTAAAAGAAAAATATTAAAGACTTGGAGCATGGATCACTCTCTAGTGAGCTTAGTGTGAATGATCCACACATAAATACATTTATGTTGCATATATATGAAAAGGATAAGAAATTGCAAATAAATAAATATATTGATTCCATTCCATTCACGTAGAAGCGGAAGTTGCTTGCTCCGCATGGCTTTCTTTGTTGTAGTTCTTACCATAGGCTCTCTCCTTCCATAATAAATCGACTTCTTCGAATGTCAATCCTTTGGTCTCTGGCATGTAGAATACGATAAAACCAACAGCAACAATAGATACAGCCAATAGAACCATGAAACTCTGACCAAGCCCAATAGCATCCACAACAGAAAGGAAGCTGGTAGACATAATGACACTGCAAACCCAGTTAACAGTTGCAGACATACCACCGCACATACCTCTATACTCTTCAGGATATATCTCAGAGTTAACAGTCCAAGGTACAGGTCCCATTCCAGGTGCAAAGAAAGCAATATACAAAGCCAAACCAAAAACAGCAAGGATACCAAATAGTTTATTTGAATTTCCCTGTCCTATAATATAGCATGCTACTGACAGAACTGTCAATGCTCCAATAACACCAGCTAAACTACCAAGAGCAAGCTTTTTCCTACCCAAATGGTCAATAAGGTATATTCCAAGAATAGAACCTGCAGCATTCATGCCAGATACAATAAGGGAAAGGAAAAGAGCCGCTTGGTTTGATTTGAATCCGGCCATCTGAATAATGGTAGGACTGTAATACATAACAATGCTAATACCAGCAAATTGCTGGAAAGCCTGAAGTCCACCCCCACAGATAAACGCCATTCTGATTTCCTTATGCTTGAAAACATCACTGTACTGAACTTTAACCATACTCTTACGCTCTTTCTCAAAATTATCTTCCAAAAGTTGAATCTCATCTTCCAATCGAGGAGACTCGTATATCTTGGCTAGAACACGAGTTGCTTCTTCTTTCCTATTCTTCATGTAAAGCCATCTTGGTGATTCAGGGAGCATAGTCATGAGAATAACTTGAACAACAGCAGGTGTGCCAGCAATACCAAGCATCCATCGCCATGTACCGGGAACTCTTGTCAAACCATAATTCACAACAAATGAAAGAAACTGTCCTCCAGTAATCATAAGATTATTTGCACTCACCAATCCACCTCTGATTTCGGTGGGAGACGCTTCCGCGATATAAACGGGAGCAGTTACAGATGCCATACCCACACCAAAACCAACAAGTAACCGACCCGCTATTATAACATATGGATTTGGGGCAGCAGCCATTATAAGAGATCCGGCGATGAAGTTAATGTCTGCGATAATAGTGGCTATTTTACGTCCCAAAGCATCGTTTAAAACACCTCCAATGGCAGCCCCGAAGATTGCACCCAACAACGCCATTCCAACGATTAACTCTTGAACAAAGCTGCTTTTCTTGACCATATCGAAATCCTCTTTTATGTATAGAAGCGCACCGGAGATGACACCGGTGTCATAGCCGAAGAGGAGACCACCAATGCCAGCAGCAAATGTGGTTCCAAGAATGTATGGATTTTGGAACATGGAGATTTTGCGTTCAGGATGCATCTCAAGGTAGCCGGAGCTTCCGGCCATATTCATTGGCATTCCGGCAACCATTGTGTTGTGAGTCGTCCTCAGTGGCAGTGGAACCTTGTTTGAAATGAAATAGAATTGAAGAAAGACAAAAAGAGAAGTACTAGGCGATGGAAATAATTAGGAATAGCTCCTAGCGAGAATGGAATGAGAATGAGAGAGAGAAAGGTGTTAGAGATGATATATATAGAGTATGGATATTGCTAAATATGGATGGATGGAGTTGAGACTTGGGACAGACAGGTCTCTAGAGAGTTCCAATGAATTATTCTTTCAACCAAAAAAGGAAAGACGGCGTTATTAGTTCGTTAATTGTTATATCTCTCCATCTCTCGCGCGCAAGTAACTATGTAACTAACTAACTAACTAACTTACTGACTGCTGCATTCATTCATCTTGCTGTATTCCTATTTTTAGCTTAACTTCCTCTCTTCTAGTTACTACAGCTCAAGCATCGCTAATACAACTTTATTTTAACCACTCATTAATTAGTAAATAACCTCCCTCCATTTTTTATTTTTTTTTTGACATAGTTCTGCATGTAGGTATGCTACAAAAACCGTCTTTTATTTACAATATTATTATTCTTTAACCAATTAAATTTCAAATTTGATTTAATCCTAATTAAAATTTTAATTCAAATCTTATTTAATCTTTAAATAAATCCTAATTAAACAAAATAAAAATAGTAATGATAAATGATACTAGAATTTCATCCACAATTTCAAGATTAACTCAAGAACCAATAAATTTGTTGTAATATTATGTTATGAGTTGTAGACTTGTTCCATAAAGTAGAGTTTTGGGTGCCTGATTGTCAGGATCTAAAATGTTGGTTCATTGAGAGAGTATACTGATTCATTCATTCATTCATAATCGCGTCTTTTTCGTACATAACTTCTTGCTATCACTAACTGCCTGTTTTTGTCTTTACAATTTTTGCTATGCATGCACTTTATTCAAATAAACCAAAGTAATATTTAATGTTAATAGAATTAAACAGTGTAATAATAACAACATTAATAATATTTACGCATGGTAGAGATCTAAATTGTTGTGAATAGGTTGAGGAAATGTGTTTGACAATCAGAATTAGAGTCGTTTCTAATGGTAATCAACATCCTTTTCCAAATTAATCAATCCTCCAATGTCCACTTTGCATTACCTCTCCTGATCCTAAGTAATAAGCTGGAAAATAATACAATCTTCGAAAATTCCCACTCATTCTGAATTAATATTTGCATTCAGAATTGGCAAATCTTCTCCCCCTACCATTTTCAGTGTGGCTAGCTAGCAATTAGCATTTCTTGGCGCTGCTGCTGCGACTATATATAGTGACAATTAATTCAGTGAGAGTAATTTAATTTGGATTTAGGAGTTTGAGGAGGAGATGGCGGATCATAATGTTATTACTACTAGTACTACCACCATACAATCTGCGCCAGGAAGCTCAGGGTATTTGGATTTGTATCCTGAACGCAAAATGTCCTTTTTTAAGAATCCTTATATTCTTGGTCTCGCTGCTGTGGCTGGCATTGGTGGTTTGCTTTTTGGTTACGACACAGGTACTTTATTATTGTTAATATTATTATTTCAAGTAGTAGTGATCCACACAAACATAAATATTAGCAGTAGAGAATCATCATATTGCATCGACTAACTAAGATCTTGTCGTGACATGTGTTAATGTGGTCGCGACAAGAGTGTGAACTATTTAAGCTTCTAGCCTTGCTTGGTGTGAAAATTTGGCACATACATGGATGCAGGTGTGATATCAGGAGCTCTTCTATATATAAAAGACGATTTTGAATCGGTTAGAGAAAGTAGTATGCTGCAGGAAACAATAGTGAGCATGGCAATAGCTGGTGCAATAGTTGGAGCGGCAACAGGTGGTTGGATCAACGATGCTTATGGACGGAAAAAGGCAACTTTAATTGCAGATGTTATTTTCATTATTGGAGCATTTGGTATGGCTGCTGCACCTGATCCTTACATTCTCATAATTGGACGCCTTCTTGTTGGTTTAGGCGTCGGTATTGCTTCTGTCACAGCTCCGGTCTACATTGCAGAAGCATCGCCTTCTGAAATCAGAGGTTCATTAGTCAGTACTAATTCTCTCATGATAACCGGCGGACAACTCCTATCTTACATAGTTAACCTCGCCTTTACGCATGTCCCTGGTACTTGGCGTTGGATGTTGGGTGTTTCGGCCGTCCCTGCACTTGTTCAATTCATTCTCATGCTCTTACTTCCTGAATCCCCTAGATGGCTCTTCATGAAGAATAGGAAAAATGAAGCTGTTGATGTTATTTCCAACATCTATGACTTGGCTCGTCTTGAAGACGAAATTGATTTTCTAACAGCTGAGGCAGAACAAGACAGACAGAAAAATACGAATGTTAAATTGATGGATGTTTTTAAATCTAAGGAAATAAGATTAGCGTTCACGGTTGGAGCAGGACTTATGGTGTTCCAACAGTTTACTGGCATTAATACAGTGATGTACTACAGTCCAACCATTGTTCAAATGGCTGGTTTTCAATCTAATGAGATGGCTCTACAAATCTCACTCTTTGTTGCTGCAATGAATGCTGTTGGAACAGTTCTTGGTATTTACCTCATTGATCATGCAGGGAGGAAGATATTAGCTCTTTGCAGCTTAGGAGGAGTTTGTGCGTCTTTGGTTCTCTTGTCTGTGGCATTCTCAAATCAATCATCATCAGCAGCAGCAACATCAAATCTTACCGGATGGCTTGCGGTTTTGGGTTTGATACTATATATTGCTTTTTTCTCCCCCGGGATGGGACCGGTGCCGTGGGCAATGAACTCAGAGATATATCCTAAAGAATATAGAGGAATTTGTGGGGGTATGTCAGCTACTGTGTGTTGGGTTTCGAATCTGATTGTGTCTCAGACATTTCTTTCTATTGCTGAAGCTATAGGCACTGGTCTCACTTTCTTGATTCTTGCTTTCATTGCCGTTCTTGCCTTTCTTTTTGTGCTTCTCTTTGTTCCTGAGACTAAAGGATTGACCTTTGACGAGGTTGAACTCATATGGAAGGAGAGAGCTTGGGGCAGCTCCAACATTAACATTAACAACAACAGCAACAACTCTGATTCACAAAATCTTCTTCGGACCAACAATGATCAATAATCCTAGCTAGCTAGCTAGTTAGTTTTGACCTTTTGTTTCTTTATGAGTTATTATATCTGGTGAAATTATTTTCAAGCAATACAAAATAGAGTAAATTTCAATTCAACAATAAGATTGAAAACTGAAGAAGTATATATAAAGAAAATTTATACATATTTAGTGTCAATCTTACACATTACATTTTTTTCAATCAAAATTCTCCATTTTAGTATTCCAAACTTGCTGACAGACAACCTACCTGCCTCGTCTGCTGTAAAATTATCAAGCATAATAGTTATTGTTAGTTCTAATTGTTAATCCATGAATCAGTTCACAGAATTTCACACTGATGATTGAGGTTAAAAATTAATGAAAAGACCATCCTAAATAACAAACGAACATGGACAAAAATGAAACTAAAAATAGTTATGCACCAATGAAGCAATAAAATAAGTTAAAGGACAAACAAATGATACAACCTAATCATAAATAACTCATTTTTTAATAACTCATTTTAGGTTTCAAAACTATTAGACATACTTATGCAATATTTTGATCCAGTAGTAAAAAATTGTTAACTCTTAAACAATCTATACTATTATGATATGAAATGTTGTTATTTTCATTGGTTGGTGTGATTGATGAAAATTGAAAAGAAATAAATGATTATTTTATTGCTACTATAGCTTATTTAAGGACACTTGTTAAAGAACTAAGAAACCTTCTATGATATTTTCATTGATAATGCTTTAACTACATCTGTTAAGGAATGAAGGAAAAATTAAAAAGAGTAATTTTTGAACTTCTAAAGAGTTTATCACACAAAAATTATATAATACTCTTCTAATAGTATATTTGGTTTCTTAAGTGTCCCAAGAGTTTTTACTATTCGGTGAATTTTTCGATATATATTTTATTTAATATGTACCTATATATTTGATGATGTGGATAATTATGATAGGTTCATAAATAGTACTTATCAATTTTTCTATTTTAAGGGCCCGTTTGGATTCAGCTTATTTTTGAGCTTATGAAAATAGCTTATGCAAATAAATAAAGTTTTATACTTTTATGCTAATTTATAAGTTTTCACTAATAAAATTATATTTTTATAAGGTATTTTTTCATAAACTATTTTGAAAAGTTTATAATAATGCATAAAAGTTTATTTATTTGCATAAGTTGTTTTGTATAAGCTCAAAAATAAACCAATCCAAATAGACCATAAATATTAGTATTTGTGGACCTATTAAAATCGTACACCTCAACAATATACCAGTACATGTCCAAATAAGATGTATCTTGGAGTGTTTACCTTATTAATTTTCTCATGTTTTTTTAAGGAGTAATTAAAAGGAAATCTGAATTTTATATTGATTTTATAGTTTTGACAAAATACAATGTCATATAATATTTTTATACTAATTTATATTTAAAATTAATATTTTAATAAATAGAATTATATATATTATTTCTAAAAGCTTAGTTCAATTGATAGACATGTAACATTATATATGTAGAAGTCGAAGTTAGAATTCTAAAAATTTCATTTATTCACCTCCAAAATAAAATTTCTACTTATCAAGCTACTTTAAAAAAAAATTGTCTATATGTGGCAATAAGAGAAGCAGGTGATGTGGCTATGCGGTGGAGGTTGAGCTATCTTGTTGTGTCTGAGTCAGCTGGATATAACGATAGGCACGTTGGCAATTAAATAATGGTGAGGTAAAGTTCCATTATGTTATATCCATTCATGTTGTATTTCTATATATAAAAAAAATTATTTTTAAAATTTATTTTAAAATGGATGTATTTATACTATAATATTGTTTTGTTTAAATACATCCATTTTAGAATGAATCTAAAAAGTAACTTCTTTCTTATATAGTATAGGATTTAAGGGAGTACTAGTAGAATGTGACATTAAAATTTGGGTTGGTTGTTAGGAATGACGATACCAGAAGCAATAGTTTCAATTCCAGGAAGCTCTGGTTATTTGGATATACATCCTGAAAGGAAAGTCTCCGTGTTTAAGAACCCTTACATTTTGGGACTCACTTCTGTTGCTAGCATTGGCGGATTGCTTTTCGGCTACGACACTGGTAAGTACATACATAGATAGATAGATCCTATATCCTATTCTTAATACATTTATTGAATTGAATTGAATGCTCTAGTAATGTAAAAAACATTCATTCATTCATTCAGGTGTTATATCTGGAGCTCTTCTCTATATTAAAGATGATTTTCCTTCCGTCAAACACAGTCATTTTCTCCAGGAAACTATTGTCAGCATGGCAGTCGCCGGTGCTATTCTTGGTGCTGCACTTGGTGGTTCCATTAATGATCATTATGGAAGAAAAAAGGCAACCATCATTGCAGATGCCATCTTCATTCTTGGAGCAATTGTCATGTCTGCTGCACCAGATCCTTATATTCTCATACTCGGCCGTGTTTTTGTTGGTCTCGCTGTCGGTATAGCTTCTGTTACTGCTCCTGTCTATATTGCTGAATTGTCCCCTTCTGAAATAAGGGGATCATTAGTAGCCACAAATGTCCTTATGATTACTGCTGGACAGTTTATTTCTTATCTAGTCAATCTTGCTTTTACACAGGTTAGGTACCTTCATTCTTTTTCATTACATATATACCTATAACTAACTAAGTAACATTCTCTATCCCATATAATATAACTAACAAGTTATTATTAATCAACCAGGTCCCTGGCACATGGCGATGGATGCTGGGAGTTTCCGCCCTGCCCGCAGTACTTCAGTTTTTTCTCATGCTCTTGCTGCCTGAATCCCCCAGATGGCTCTATATAAATGTAACACAATTTCTATATGTTTTGTTTACCTTCAAAATACTAATTTTATATTATAATTCTTTTCCTTCATGTGCAGAATAGGGAGAGTGAAGCCATTCTTGTGCTTGGTAAGATATATGACTTTGATCGATTAGAGGATGAAGTTGCTTTACTTACAGCTCAGTCGGAGCAAGACCGCCAAAAAAGGGATGATGTCAGTTACGCCCATGTTTTTAAATCAAAAGAGATCAGACTTGCATTCCTTGCTGGAGCTGGACTGCAGGTATAACTTCATTTAGAGATACCATTATTGCAAAATACTAGTATAACTTGTCTCGTATTGGAAGGACCAAATTTCCCTTCTAGTTAGGCTTAGGCATAAGCCTTTCTCTAAATATGTGCTTCAATGAAACTTTAAAAACATTTAAAGCGTAACAGTTATATTTTCTTCAATTACAGGCCAATATTGAGAAATAAGTAGAGTACTGATCCTAGAGATGTGATTACACTAGTGAGTAGCTTGCAGCACACCTCTTTCTCTTTAACTGCTGAATGATAGTTTTTTGCAATTTTGCTGCTACATTGTTTTTTAACAGCCATTATATATATATATATATATATATATATATATATATATATATATATATATATTAATAAATATAGGATAATTACATATGAATAAAAGGCAAACGCGCAACAAGCTGCGCTGCTAACCCTTTTTGAATAGAAAAACCAATTCTCTTAAAAATAACATTCGTAGCTCTAGGTGACACAACATTGCTGATAGCTATGTTTCTTAATATACACATGTTCTATGTTATCACCTTAAATGTTCTTGGTTACTAATACTTTTTTAAAAAATAACAAAAGAAACACTAATTGTTCAGCTCACTCATGACTATCCTGCGTGATGCTCACGATAAAGCAACTCTTCAGCCTCATTGCATAAAATTGTGCTGTGGCGTGAGAGGACCATAATCAAGTAATCTTATTGGTTCAGTCTCACATTATTTTCTTATTGCTTGTTGTTGAACGTAATGTGATCAATCATACTTAGATTCTAGAAACACTTTGTGGTGTTAGGTTCTGAACTATTTATAATCCCATATTTACCGGTTATACAGGCCTTTCAGCAATTTACCGGTATAAACACGGTGATGTACTACAGTCCAACAATTGTCCAAATGGCTGGCTTTCACTCTAATGAGTTGGCTCTTCAACTCTCTCTCATAGTTGCCGGCTTGAATGCTGCTGGAACAGTTCTTGGCATTTACCTTATTGATCATGCAGGGCGGAAAACATTGGCCCTATATAGTTTAGGAGGAGTAATAGTTTCTCTGATAATCTTATCTGTATCATTTTTTAACCAATCATCTGCCACTACTATAAATCAAAATGATTTATATGGGTGGCTTGCAGTTGTTGGTTTGGCCCTATATATTTCATTTTTCTCGCCAGGGATGGGACCTGTGCCGTGGACAGTAAACTCGGAAGTATATCCACAAGAATACCGAGGAATGTGTGGAGGCATGTCAGCTACTGTGAATTGGGTTTCAAATTTGATTGTTGCACAGTCCTTTCTTTCTACTGCAGAAGCTGCAGGGACTGGTCCTACGTTCTTGCTTCTCGCAGTCATAGCTGTTGTTGCATTTTTGTTTGTGGTTTTCTTCGTTCCAGAAACCAAAGGATTGACATTTGATGAAGTGGAGCTGTTGTGGAGGGAGAGAGCTTGGGGTAACAATCCTCACACTAAAACCCTTCTTGAACGTGGAAATCAATCCTACTAGGAATCCAGCCTTTTATTGTCCTCCTAGGAACTGTATCCATTTTATACGTTGTGCTTACTACGAATGAGAGGACAAAGCACATAGAAGTCGATTGTCATTTCATTAGGGAAAAGATTATCTCCGGAGTCATCAGAACTTCCTTTGTCAATTCTAAGGATCAACTTGCTGATATCTTTACCAAATCTCTACGAAGTCCTCGGATAACTTACATATGTGACAAGATGGATGCATATGATATATATGCTCCACCTTGAGGGGGAGTGTTGAGATATTGTTATTTATTGTAGTATGATTTGTTAGTATCTTTTGGAGTTATGATAGGATATCATTCCTATTTAGATATGCCCCTTCTCTTATGTATATAAATAGTTGTTTTCAACCTTTTTTAAGTTAATGAGAAATATTCATATTTAAGTTGGTATACAGAGCAGGTTTAGATCTGGGTTCAGCCGCCGTCAAGGCTAACCCTAATTTTCAGAAAACACTGTTCATACGACATAACTGTTCACACGCGGACACTGTTCACTCCGCGAGTACTGTTCACCGCGCCGTCGTTACAGAAGCTGTGCTACTCTCCAGCCATCTGTTTTTGCTGTTGTTAATCTCATCTGACTCGATTTTGCTTCTTGGTTCTATTGGGACAACTTTCAGTGTGTGGGTCCCACGTTTGATTCATGTTTTGGAGTTTTCTTTGTTGTTTTATCATCTAGAAGACCATTACTACAATATTTTTTGGTCTATCATCATTTTGACTGCACTCTAAGGCCTACTAGTTCAGTTTTATAGACCCTTGGACACTGTTTTTCATGTGTATCTGTTACTGCACATTTCTCGCAGTCGTTAGAACGCATCCTCTTTGGTTGTTTGCATGCGTTTTTTCTGTTTTGTTGATTGTCTGATTTGATGGCTGTCCAACAAACTTCCGCTGCAGCCACGTTGGCTCATATTGATAATTCTACAGCTTGTCTATCTCACTCCGTGGGATCATGGATTCTAGACTCTGGTGCTTCAGATCATGTCGTTGGTAACCCCTCTCTTATCTCTAACTTGTTACCTCCTAAAATACCTCACAGCCTCACTCTTGCTAATGGTTCTAAAGCACAAGTTACTGGTGTTGGTCAAGCTTCACCTTTGCCATCTCTATTGTTGAATTATGTGTTATTTGTACCTGGCTCACCTTTTAATTTGATTTCAATTAGTAAACTTACCAGTTCTCTCAACTGTTCCATAACATTTTGTTCTAACTCTTTCTCTATACAAGAGCGAGGTACGGGAAAGACTATTGGAACAGGATTTGAGTCACAGGGTTTATATTACCTTCATAATCAGTCATCCACAGTTTGTGGTGTTTCTGCATCTCCAGATATCATTCATCGTCGTTTGGGTCATCCAAGTTTAGATAAGTTGAAGGTGTTGATTCCTCATCTTTCACATTTGAAGTCATTGAATTGCGAGTCTTGTCAACTTGGCAAACATGTTAGAGCATCTTTTCCAAGCAGTGCCAACAAAAGATCCATGTCTCCCTTTGATATTGTTCATTCTGATGTTTGGGGTCCTAGTCGGGTGCCATCTAATCTGGGATACAGATATTATGTCACTTTCATTGATGATTTTTCTAGATGCACCTGGATCACTTTATTGAAGGATCGTTCACAATTATTTGGTGCCTTTCAGACGTTTTGTTCAGAGATAAGGAACCAATTTGGAAAAACAATTCGAATTTTGCGGAGTGATAATGCAAAAGAATATTTTTCTACACCATTCACCTCTTTCATGGCTTCTCATGGTATCATACATCAATCCAGTTGCCCCCACACACCACAACAAAATGGTGTTGCAGAGAGAAAACATCGTCATTTAGTGGATACAGCTCGAACCTTATTGATCAATGCACATGCACCACTCAAATTTTGGGGTGATGCTATTCTCACTGCTTGTCATTTGATAAATCGTATGCCATCTTCAGTATTGAATAATGAGATTCCATACTTTTGTTTCCTAAGGACCCGCTGTACGTTGTCCCACTTCGTGTATTCGGCTCAACATGTTTTGTTCATGATCTCTCTCCTGGCCGCGATAAATTGTCTGCACGAGCTGTCAAATGTGTGTTCTTGGGCTATTCTAGAACCCAAAAGGGGTATCGGTGTTATTCTCCATCTACACATCGTTTTTATGTTTCAGCAGATGTTACTTTCTTCGAGGATACACCATTCTTTGCTTCACCCATTACATCTGATTCTACAATGGATGTTACAGATGTTACAACTTCCGAAGTGATGCCTATTCCACTATTTGAGCCATCTGTCTCTACTCACAATCCTCCAGAGTCACAAGGTAAACCCGAGTTTCACCGCTATGGTATTGTTTATGAGCGTCGACACGTTGAAGCTCCAAAAATAACTCCTATTGATTCTAGTGATTCAGCTCCACAAACTATTGCTATTGATTCTAGTGATTCACATACTGTTCCAATCTCTTCTCCTGTTGAGGTCCCAGTTGAACCATCTGATGACTTACCTATTGCTCTTCATAAAGGTAAAAGGTCTACAGCTAATCCATACCCTGTGTACAACTTTTTGAGTTACCATCGATTGTCTCCTTCATACGTTGCTTTTGTTTCTGCTTTATCATCTGTCTCAATTCCTAAAACAGTTCATGAAGCATTATCTCATCCTGGGTGGAAACAAGCCATGATTGATGAAATGATAGCTTTAGAATCTAACCAGACTTGGGAACTTGTTCCACTGCCTCCTGGAAAATCTGTTGTTGGTTGCAGGTGGGTGTTTAATGTCAAAGTGGAACCTGATGGACAAATTGATAGATTAAAGGCTCGATTAGTGGCAAAAGGCTATACTCAGGTCTATGGTCAGGATTACAGCGATACTTTCTCACCAGTTGCAAAGATGACATCTGTTCGTCTTTTTTTAGCCATGGCTGCCATGAAACGTTGGCCCTTATTCCAGTTGGATATCAAGAATGCTTTCTTGCACGGCGACTTGGAAGAGGAGATTTATATGGAGCAACCTCCTGGGTTTGTTGCTCAGAGGGGGCGTAGTTTGGTATGCAAATTGCAAAAGTCCTTATATGGCTTAAAACAATCACCTCGAGCATGGTTTGGTCGTTTCAGCAAAGTTCTACAACAATTTGGGATGATCCGTTGCGAATCAGATCATTCGGTCTTTGTTAAATGTTCATCATCGAATAAATATATTTATCTTGTGGTTTATGTTGATGACATTGTCATTACAGGTGATGATAATGACGGTATCAAGGCATTAAAACAACACCTATTTCAAAACTTTCAGACTAAAGACTTGGGTCCTCTACGTTACTTTCTCGGGATTGAGGTGGCTCAATCAAAGTCAGGCATTGCTATCTCTCAGAGGAAATATGCCCTTGATATTTTGGAGGAGACAGGTCTTATGGATTGCAAACCAGTCGACACTCCTATGGATCCTAATGTAAAGTTGGTTCCTGACCAGGGGGAGCCATATTCTGATCCTAGTAGATACCGAAGACTAGTGGGAAAATTGAATTATCTCACCCTAACTAGACCAGACATATCTTTTCCCGTTAGCGTCGTAAGTCAGTTCCTTAACTCACCTTGTGACAGTCATTGGAATGCAGTTGTTCGAATTCTCAAGTACATCAAAAGAGCACCTGGAAAAGGACTTGTTTTCACTGATAACGGTCACACTAATATTGTTGGGTATTCCGATGCTGATTGGGCAGGAGATCCGAATGATAGGCGGTCTACTTCTGGTTATTGCATTTTTATAGGTGGAAATCTTATCTCATGGAAGAGCAAAAAGCAGACCGTTGTATCCCGATCGAGTACAGAAGCCGAGTATCGAGCTATGGCTCATGCTACATGTGAGCTTGTGTGGTTGAAACATTTATTGCAAGAATTGCATTTTTGTGAGGTTGGTCAAATGGAACTTGTATGTGATAATCAATCAGCCTTACACCTCTCCTCCAACCCAGTTTTTCATGAGAGGACAAAGCACATAGAAGTCGATTGTCATTTCATTAGGGAAAAGATTATCTCCGGAGTCATCAGAACTTCCTTTGTCAATTCTAAGGATCAACTTGCTGATATCTTTACCAAATCTCTACGAAGTCCTCGGATAACTTACATATGTGACAAGATGGATGCATATGATATATATGCTCCACCTTGAGGGGGAGTGTTGAGATATTGTTATTTATTGTAGTATGATTTGTTAGTATCTTTTGGAGTTATGATAGGATATCATTCCTATTTAGATATGCCCCTTCTCTTATGTATATAAATAGTTGTTTTCAACCTTTTTTAAGTTAATGAGAAATATTCATATTTAAGTAATACATATAGTATAAGTTCCTATAAATATTTACTTCTTTAGGTTTATTAAACAATGGCCTTAGACACTTATTAGCATTTTTTTAAAAAGAAGTATGAGATTTTTTCTGGTGAATGAATACTTTACCGTCTCAAATTATCAGTAGTCCGTAATATAATTCTATGAATGATTCTCTTAACCAGCCTCTCATAGGGCTAAATTTGAAAACAAATTTAGTAACCTTAACATAGGAGTATTGAGACAACTAAGACAAGTGAGGTTATTATTTATTATTCCACAAAAACCCACCACACAAATCCAAAACTAGCAAAATCACTTGGCTAATTCTGTATCAATTGCAGTATTGGCAGCATCAACATCCTCATCAAAAAACATATCCCAGTGACCATCCCACTTGATGAACAGCTCAGTGTCCTCATAGTACTTCACTCTATGCACATCACCAGCAGGAATAAACAAGTAATCCCCAACCGTTAGATCATACCTCTCCCCCTTTGTCACATTCCAAACACTCTTCTTCCCTTTAATCACTACCAAATCGTGCCCGAATGTGTGGTGATGTGCTGGCTCTTCGCTCCCCGCCTTGAACCTCACCAACGCTGACGTCGGACTCTCCCTAACAATCTTCATTGACCCACCTGGAAGCAAATCGATAGGGTTCAACTCCCGGTTCTTCACCAAACAGCAAACCGCACACGTGTCAACCGTATCTTGCTTTGCGATCTCCGGCATTTCAATTAGAGACTTGTCTAGAAACTTGTCCATCTCATATGGCCACGGTTTGTTGTCATTTGCGGGACAGGGAGACTTGAATGGCGTGTTCAACCACGCATCTATGATCTCAATCGCAGTTTCCGTTGAAGTGTACCTGCCAGATACGGCGAGGACATTTGAGTTGTTGATGGAGCGGGCGTTGACAGCATCAGATGGAGTAAGACAGGTGACAGCGAATACACCAGGGAATTTGTTGGCGAAGATGGAGACGCCAGCACCGGTGCCACAGGCCACGAGACCGCGGACCTCCTCCGGGGAAGAAGACAATGCGGATTGAGAGACTCGACGACCGACTTGAGCGCTGATGGAATAGTAAGAAGAGGTTCCAAGATCTTCAACTTGGATACTGATGGAACGGAGGTGGGAGAGCAAAGCATCTTTGAGAGTAGTACTGAAATAATCAGCCCCGGAGGCAGCGATGATCTTTATATGTTTGTTGGGCACTGCCATGTACACAGATATAGTCTGGTCTGGGATGCTGCTAAAGAGTGAGTGAGGGTTAACCACCAGACTAGAGTGGATTCTAATTTAATGTCTCTCAGATTCAGATAGAATAAAAAGTGTTATCGGAGAATGATTGATGATGCTAATTGAGTGTCCATGTCATGTTAAGCATATATGGATTATGATATTGGTAGTGGTCTGGTTGGTGTACCTAACTTATTCTCTTTAATTTAACTGATCGAGCCTCTACTCTATTCATAATAAAAATGTTGAATACCCCTTATTATTATTATTATTATTATGATCATGATGATGATGATGTATACAGGCCCTAGTCTACTATACAAATTCGGATTTGTTGTACATTTTTAAAATAGAAAATAGAACTCAAGACCTTGTAAGAAAGCATAGGGATAAAATGCTTCCACTTGCATGTATGTTTTAGCAGTAGCACCATATGTGTTTTGTTTTGCAATGACATTGACGAGACAACCAATTTCATGTAATGTCATAGAGAGGCATATCGATGTGCTAATACCTTGTTAAATTAAATATATGGGAATGGGATGCCTTTCATCTATGACAACTACCGATAGAGGTCTCTATTTCTCCATCTAGTAGCTTAGCTTTGTAATTTATTTTTCAAGATATGGAATCGAATCGGCAATAAATAATATTGAAAATGACGGATATACTAGCTAGATCGATGTAGTGGGATTATAATTAATTAATTATTTAGATATAAAAGAAGTGGCAAAGAAATAAAGAAATGAATTTACAGGTGTGAGTGATGAGTTGGGCATTATTGTGACAGACCACATAAAATTATTGATAAAAAATTGAAAGGAAAAAAGAGGACATAAAAGTAATGAAGACATAGATTATGATGATGATGATGATGATGGTGGTACATGACATGTGATATGGATAGATAGACATGAAATAAATGATAGCGAGCGAATAATAAGTAGATAAATAAATAGTGGTGGAAGGAGAGCCAAGTGATAATAATAGAAAAGAAAAAATGGAAAGTGCGGGAAGAAGTGGAAAAGTGGGGAAATGGGAAGGGAAGAAGAAGGTGGTAGTGTTGGAAGCAGGACATGAAGTTTGGGATGATCTGAGTAGAACGAAAAGTAGTGTAACAGATGAGGATCTTGATTTCTCTAATTAATTCACTAATTGCACCTCCCTCGATTTCTCTAATTAAGCTTCTTTTTTCATTCATTTCTTATTTACTTTTTCTTTCGATTTCTTCATCATTATTATTATTATTATTATTATTATTATTATTATTATTATTATGCAATCAATCAATAATCAAATTAATTCAGAGCTATATATATATATAATCTAGCTAAGAAGCTTCGTCTCAATTCCATTATTAGAGAGATCTAGTTTTACTTAATTGCATCACCACTACTCTACATTATTGATATTGCTAGCTAGCTATAGCTATAAGTATTATTTAATGTTGTTTATTATTATTATATATATTCCTCCTCATTGCTCAGTCTTGCTTCTTACGTTTATGTGGATTGCTGGTCATGAGGGGCACCACCTGTTCATCAGCCATTTGCATCATCATCATCATGTGCCTAACACAATAAGATGGAACCGTCGATCTATCAATAGGTTTTCTGCATCTTATAGCTTCAGCTCCACCCTCCGCACTGCAAATTAACAAAAATAAATGTTAATTGAATCCAAGTCAATACAATTCAAAACATAATTAATGACTTTCCTTCTCCGTCCCCCCTCCTTCTGACCAACAATAATTGCACAAATATTGTTGATCATCAATAGGAGTATGAATGTGCAATGCAACAAAATATTCAAGCAATTAAATCTCTTACCGATCCATAAGATTTCCACAATAACTAACATATATATTGCCGGATGAGATCAATGGCATATATTCGCCAAATTAATAACCAGTGGATAGAATTATGAATATAAATCTTGTCATTATGAATTGTTAAATTCAGGTCAAGAATTGCACATATTTTGATGGAATCATGCAAATAATGTAGTCATAATGGAGAATTGAGAAAGAAAGATACCTTGAGACAACAAATTCACAAGGCTTGTATAACACTTGTCTCGGATCGGACAAAATGTGTGCAAAGCAAAATCTAGTCAAGGCCATTGGCTTCTTTTCGCATTCGGCGAAAGCACATTGGTGGTTGAAATTGTCTGCTACAACACCATCAGGTTCCTGATCTTCCTGGAATGGTGAAAGACCTGTCTCCGAGGTGTATACTCTCACTAAGAACCTTAGTTGATTCATGAGAAGCCAATACATATCTCGGTAGTATCTGGATAGGCGTCTGGTATTATGAAGACGGCGCCTCAACAACTCAGGGCGGGTAAGGTGGGAGGCACCTGGGAGTGGGCGAGAGCTACTTCCGTTAGAAATGGTTTCTGAGTGATGGGAATTCGAATTCTCATCATTTTGGTTTGGATTGTTCTTTGGGGGATTCATTTTGACTGATTCACTCAGCGATAGCCAGACAATGTAAAGATAGATGCGCAGCCGCAACAACTTTAAGCAAGAGAGACAGAAGAGAATGACAAGAAATTAGGTATACTCCAGACCTATAAATACTTCCATTTTTAATAATCATGTGTTTCTCTCTCCTATTTTGGGCTCGATCATTAGTATGATTGGGCCATACCCACAAATAAGGACATATTCTTATGATTTTTATTATATATTATTAATTATTTATAAATAAATATCCATTTAACATTTTCATCTATATCAAATCATTTATCATCTTAAAAATTAAAATAAAAATGTGTCACTTTTTAACTTTTTGGTCAAGGTTTCACTTTTTATTTTATGACCATTTTTTTTAATATATGGTTATAAAATAATATTTTATATATATCTTAGAAAACCTACTTTGTTAATAAAAAAACACAGTCTCTATAATTTGTATATATATATATATATATATATATATATATATATATATATATATATATATATATATATATAAAGTTGGTCAAATTATAATCATTGACTATCTATTCTATTTCTTAATTTTTATTTATAATAGTTATTTATATATTTTTATTGTAATTCTTTTGATTAAAAACTAATTATATATTTTTATAGAATTACTATTTATTATCCGGACAAACATAATTATTTTTTATAATGGTCAAACATAATAATTACTACTACTATTTATTATACCTTTTGTTTTAATTTTTAATTTAATAGAGGATAAAAAATGATATTAAACTAGTAAATAAAAAAGAAGATAATAATGAGGTCAAACGCCATTTTTAAATGCTATTTTGACCAAATAAATTTAACAAGACCCTTTATAAAATTGTAATTCTGGTTCCTCATACTTGATATGTGAGTCTAACCATTTTACCTTAACTACTTCAAATATTAAAGAAAAGAAAAGCACTTAGTTTTTATCTATACAAAATATAGGATCTTATTTCGGCTATTTCCTTTAGCTGCATGTATAGTATGTTGTGAGTGGAATGGGTATTCATTTTTAATTAGGCTATGTCAGGACTGTTAGACGAAGTTAAAAATAAGATTTATTTATTCACATAAGAAAATGAGGTCTTTTATAACATGTAATAGTATTTTAGTAATTTTTAATTAAGTAATATGGAGCTTTTTATATATTTCAGTAATTTTTTGATTAAATAAAAACGATGAAATACGACGCTTTTTAATTAGGTAATTTTTCATATATTTTTAGAGGCCAAAGACAATTACTTTGGTGACCTTATCGTCAGGGACGGAACCAGAAAAACGTGTTAAGGGGGGTAAAGATTTAAGACATAAGAAACAAAATCCAAAATTACTAATATCTATTTATTACTAATTGCATTCAAAACGACCTAAGAAAACATATTGTTTTAATTAGTTATGATTTTACTTATTTGCACAACTATCTTACGGCCGAACTCAAAATTTTTGGAGTCTACTTATGAAGCAGCTGAAGATCATAATGAAGTTGAAAGGGTTGGAATTTCTGCCACATCTCATGTCCATGGCCAATACTCTATTCTAGATTGCGTTAAATTATTGAAAAATGCAAAGGATGAGGGATTTTTGAATACTCATCAATTTAGTTATGCTTTGGAAATGCTGAAAGATGAACAAAATAGAGTCGGCTAATATTCTTAAAAGAATTTAAGGATGATTTAGTGGAGTGGATTCTATACAAGTATGCTGATAAGAAATCCAATATTTAGGTTAAGATTGGCTTTATGTTTGCTAGTTATATTGACATTTATGCTTTGAGTTTAGATCATGCTTTATGCTTTGTCCTTAAATTTGTTATTTGATTATGTGATTTTTATTGAGATTTTGTATTGATATTTATGCATTTGAGCAACTTTAATTTATATGTATTAGCATTTGGTAATGCAATGTTTTCAAATTGTTTTAAGATGTCTTTTATTCAAATCAATGAGCATTCAAGAAAAGTTAAAAAAAGAAAATGCATGTTTTTTAAAATATGTTACGGAGCAGCAATAATTGCATATGACTATTATATGAAGTACCTATTGAAGCAAGGTAATAGATTTCTTTATTCTCATGGATGGACTTGGGTTCGAGAAACTCTTAACACCCCAGGTGAAATTTATAACATGTTTAGAATGAAAACTCATGTTGTATTGAAACTTGAAAAATTATTAGTGAGTAGGGGATGGTTATATCCATCTAAAGAAATGACACCATTGGAGGCACTTGCTATGTTTCTTTGGAGTTGTGCGTATGGTGAGACTAATAGAAATATTCAAAATAAATTTGGAAAGTCATGAGAGATTGTAAGTAGGAAGTTTGCTGAAGTTCTAGATGGCTTATGTTTACTAGCAAAAGAAATTGCGAGGCCTCCAGATTTTAGCTTTGCAGAAATTCCATCCAAAATCAAGGATGATCGAAGGTATTGGCTATACTTTGAAGGATGCATCGGTGCTATAGATGGAACACATATTCCTGCCATTGTTCCCACTAAAGATCAAATTCGTTATATTGGTAGAAAGGGATATCCTACACATAACGCCATGTTAGTGTGTAACTTTGATATGTTAATCACTTTTGTCGTTGTTGGTTGATGACTACGGTCTGACAAGTGAATCAGTCAGTCGTCGAGTAATAATTCACACTCTAGGTGTCTAGAATGAGTTTGTATCCACAGGGATCGTGCCAAGTGCTACTAGTTTTATTTAAGTTCGATAATTTGCATTCGCTTTGGTTTTTAAAAAGGTTTTGTTTGAAAATCAGCGTAATGCTTGTGCAGAAAAGTAAAGATAGTGATTCAGAAGCGTGAGGTAGGTTAGATAGATCGATTTCCTCCCCTAATCCTGTTTGATATCTGATGCATAATACAACTCTCTTAGAACTTCCAATTGTTCGGCGATTAATTATCTTTAATGGTAATATTATTATACTACCCTAAATACGTATAAGTTGCTATTGACCTGCCTATAACTAGCGCACCCACGGTGGCCTAATCGATGTTGTCACGTACCCTAATTAACGTGTCGAGTCAACCTATACATAGTCATGATCGTTCAATTAATATTTACCACCAACTCCTAGTGTCGGCCGTTTCAGTCTCTACGGGATGTCGCGCGTAGTGTCTGATGTTTCTGTCTCTACTGGCTGTCGCGAGTAGTGTCAGATGTTGTCGTCTCTCGATCGCAAGCCCTATTATTTATTGTTTGGGACTAACCCTAAAAGCGTTTCCCCAATATTCGGCCAGACGTTGGAAATACGGAATTAAAGCGTAAATAATAGAAAACAATTCATTCCAAAGTTATAAAATATTATAACTTATCGACCATAATATATGTCTCAAGCATTCATGGGGGAGTTCATCTCTCCACCTACCCTAAAGGTTTCTAGCTACTAATTTACATAATTCAAATTACAAGAATAAAACTATGCATACCAAGGCGTAGATACCTTGCTGAGGAAGTTACCTCTTCCGTTGAAGGGGGAAAGTTCTTCCCGTAGAAAGCTCTGCTGCCCTCCTTGCTCCTCCTCCTTGAATACTTAATAGCACTCTAGGTTGCTGAATTTCTGAATGAATAAAAATGAAGGATGAAAGCTCTGTTTATAGTTTTTCATAATGGGCTTCGCTCGCCATCGTGGCCATGATGGATCTCATCGTGCCATGATGGAGTGGATATGTTTCAAAAATATATCAGATACGTGCTGATTTCCTTGGGGGCTAAGTCATTCCCATCGTGGCACGATGGGAGTCATCGTGGCCGAGATGACAGCACTGTGTATATCCACCTTTTGCTCTCTTTTTGGCATTTTCTTGTATTCTTGTCTTCTTTTGCAAGTAGCTTCATATCTTCAGGTTTTTGCTTGATTTTGGTCTTCAAAGCTCTAAACTAACTACTAAATAAATACTGAAAATACTATATAAATTCCTGTCATCAGTTGGCCTGGTATTGCACATGACACGCGTATTCTTTCATCAATTATTGAAGAAATGAAAAGTGTATTCCCTCATCCTCATGAAGGTATGGCTACTATTTATTTTATAAATGAAATTTGTAATTTATATATTTATGAAAATAGTTTTTTCCATATAAACAAACAATAACTTTTGTTTTAAATATTTATAGGAAAGTACTATCTGGTTGATGCTGGATATCCAAATATGAAAGGATATTTATCACCATATAAAGGTGAAAGATATCATATTCCTGATTTTAGAGACAGTGGTCAAGCAGAAGGCATATGCGAAGTATTCAATCATGCACATTCTTCATTGAGAAATGTCATTAAAAGAACAATTGGTGTTTAGAAGAAAAAGGTAGCATATTTTATGCGATATGAGACCATTTCCACTAATCGAACAACAAAAGATTATAATTGCAACAACAGCGCTTCATAACTTTATTTGAATATGTGGTGTTGAAGATGACAAATTTAACAAGTGTAATCGTATCCCTGGGTATATACCGGAGCGCGAAGAAGAAAGAAATATTAATGAAGATATGAGTTCATGCAATATTAGAAGAGTACAAGATGGGAGCTATATAGATAGAGCCAGAAATCAAATAGCCACTAGTTTGATGGAAAACAGAATTGTTTAAGTTTGTGATGATTTTATATTTTTATTTATGGACTATTTCCTAAACTCTTTGAATTTAATTTTTGATAATGTTTTATATAATGATTTATGTAATTGAATTCACATTATAAAAAAAATCACATCTTTACATAATATAATCTTTTTTATTAAATTTCATGTTATTTATGATAAATTTGTAACTTTGGTAAAATATTTACCAAACAGATTTTAACTTAAAAGTACTAATTAAGTTGAAAACAATAATAAATACCAAACAACTTTAAATTTAACTTTAAATTTATAATTTTCAACTTTATTGTTAAAGTAACTTTTAGACCTTAAAAAAGTAGGGCCAAACGCACTCATAGTGTGTATGTGGATCAATTAAGTTGAAGAATCAAGCAAATCAAATTTTTTAGCTTAGATTGAAAAAATCGCATAATTCGTAGTCTATAACCCACGAAAATCGTTAAAAAACTATCGAAATGAATAAATTGCTTTTCGAGTATATTTTTTGTAGATACTTCTATCACAACACATATAGTGTGTCTGTGGATCCATTTAAGTGAAGAATCAAAGAAATCTTATTTTTATCACTGAGAATGAAAAAATCACATAATTCGTAGTCTATATAACCCACGAAAATCGTTAAAAAAACATTCAAAATGAATAAATGGCATTTCGAGTCTAATTTTTGTAGAAACTTCTATTCCTACACATATAGTGTGTATGTGGATCCATTTAGGTGAAAAATCAAACAAATCAAATATTTTAACCGAGATTGAAAAAATTGCATAATTAGTAACCCACGAAATTCGTTAAAAAACTATCGAAATGAATAAATTGTTTTTCGAGTCTATTTTTTGGAGAAACTTCTATTCAAACACATATAGCGTGTCTATGGATCAATTTAAGTGAAGAATCAAACAAATCAATTTTACTCACAAAGATTGGAAAAATATCAGAATTTGTAGTCTATAACCAATGAAAATCGTTAAAAACACTATTGAAATGAATAAATTGTTTTTCGAGTCTATTTATGTAGAAACTTCTATCCCAACATATATATTATGTTTGTGGATCATTAAAGGTGAAGAATCAAACAAATCAAAAAAATTCACTGAGATTGAAAAAATCGCATAATTCGTAATATCCACGAAAATCGTTAAAAAACTATCGAGATGAATAAATTGTTTTTCGAATCTATTTTTTTGTAGAATCTTTTATTCAAACACATCTAGTGTGTCTGTGCATCAATTATGTTGAAGAATCGAACCATTTAAATTTTTTTATCGAGATTGGAAAAATCTCATAATTCGTAGTCTATAACCCACGAAAATCGTTTAAAACTATCGAAATGAATAAATTGCTTTTCGAGCCAATTTTCTGTATAAACTTCTATTCCAACACAAATAGTGTGTCTTTGGATCACTTTAGATGAAGAATCAAACAAATCAAATTTGTTTACCGAGTTAGGAAAAATCTCTTAATTCGTAGTCTATATAACCTACGAAAATCGTTAAAAAAATCTATCAAAATTAATAATCGGCATTTCGAGTCTATTTTTTGTAGAAATTTCTATTCCTCCACATATAATGTGTCTATGGATCCATATAGGTGAAAAATCAAACAAATCAAATTTTTTCACTTAGATTGAAAAAATCGCATAATTCGTAGTCTAAACCCACGAAAATTGTTAAGAAACTTCGAAATGAATAAATTGTTATTTGAGTCTATTTTTTGTAGAAACTTCTATCACAACACATATAGTGTGTTCGTGGATCCATTTAAGTGAAGAATCAAAGAAATCTTATGTTTATCACCGAGAATGAAATAATCATATAATTCGTAGCCTATACCCACGAAAATTGCTAAAAAACTATCGAAACGAATAAATTGTTTTTCGAATCTATTTTTTGTAGAAATTTCCATTCCAATACTTATAGTGTGTATGTGGATCAATATAGGTGAGGAATCAAACAAATTTAATTTTTTCACCAAGATTGGAAAAATTCCATAATTCGTAGTCTATATATAACCCCCGAAAATTGCTAAAAAACTATCGAAACGAATAACTTGCTTTTCGAATCTATTTTTTGAAGAAACTTCTATTCCAACACTTATAGTGTGTATGTGGATCAATATAGGTGAGGAATTAAACAAATCTAATTTTTTTCACCAAGATTGGGAAAAATTCCATAATTCGTAGTCTATAACCCACAAAAATTGCTAAAAAACTATCGAAACGAATAAATTGCTTTTCGAATCTATTTTTTGTAGAAATTTCTATTCCAACACTTATAGTGTATATGTGGATCAATATAGGTGAGGAATCAAACAAATTTAATTTTTTCACCAAGATTGGAAAAATTCCATAATTCGTAGTCTATTATAACCCACGAAAATTACTAAAAAAACTATCGAAAAGAATAAATTGCTTTTCGAATCTATTTTTTGAAGAAATTTATATTCCAACACTTATAGTGTGTATGTGGATCAATATAGTTGAGGAATCAAACAAATCTAATTTTTCACCAAGATTGGAAAAATTCCATAATTCGTAGTCTATAAACATGTCTTTCCGAGAAAATAAAGTTAATGCAGTACGACTTTCATCTTTGAATGACACTGTCGTTTCGGCTAATCATATCGTTTCTAATTTGGCCACAAAAGTGCCTCGTTGATAAGCATAATCATCCCAAACATCCTCTTTAAAGGAATCAAAGGAATCGTTATGACTAACCAACGACGGACTATGTGGCCGTTTACACACTAAATAACTAAAACTAAACAAACTAAAATTAAACATAAAAAAAAAAACAGAAGAATAGAAGAGGGTGGAGAGGTGTGAGTTTTCAGTTTCACCACCTGAAGGGTTCCATTTATAGCCATTTTGACCGTTCATGGGGCCAATTAAAATTGGCCACGTGGCAGGCATTTGACTGTAGCAGGAGAACTGGCCATCCACCTGTCCGCTACTTAAATAGCGGACGACGGTTTCAAAATTTCTTATTTTTATAAGGTATGCTTCTTAAGTAGCGGAAGAGTAAAATGAAAAACGCGTAGGGCGATATTATTCCTTTGCTCAAGGTATTATTATTTTCATTCTATTCATAATTCCGCGTTTTGCTTCGAGATGTTCGAATATTATCCAATTTCTCGGATTAGGGTTTAAAACCTTTGATACGGGGGCTTTTTTATAGAAGATATTTTGTGAAATTGAATGTTTCGTGATGAAATTTCTTGATTAGTGTTTAAAACCTTTGAATTGGGGCTTTTTTTTCATATAGAGATTATGTGAAATTGAATGTTTCGTGATGGAATTAAACCTTTCAATTGTATTTTTTTTAATAGATATTTTGTGAAATTGAATGTTTCGTGATGTAATTGCTGGATTAGGGTTTAATACCTTTGAATGTTTCTTGATGGAATTTCTGGATTGCGGTTTAATAATACCTTTGATTGAATGTTTCTTGATGGAATTTCTGGATTAGGGTTTAGTACCTTTAATTGAATGTGATGTTATTGCTGGATTAGGGTTTAATACCTTTCATTGATTTTTTTTTTATAGAAGAGATTTTGTGAAGTTGAATGTTTTGTCACATAATTAAACCTTTGAATTGTGTTTTTTTATAGAACATATTTTGTGAAGTTGGATGTTTTGTGACGGAATTAAACCTTTGAATTGTGTTTTTTATAGAAGAGATTTTGTGAAATTGAATATTTTGTGATGGAATTGCTGAATTAGGGTTTAAAACCTTACGGTTTTTTATATATACATACTGTTCCTCAATTTTTTTAGGCTTAAACATCATTTTCGTCCCCGTAAGTTCGCGTTTTTTTTTTTTTGTTTTAGTCCCTGTATCTTTTTTTGTTGCAAATTAGTCCTTGTATGTTCAAATATTTAGGTTTTAGTCCCTTAAAACTAAAATTCGCAGGAAAATCCGCAGGAAACCAGCGAATTTTCCTGCAGATTTTCCTGCGGATTTTAGCTTTAGGGACTAAAATCAAAATGATTTGCACATGCAGGGACTAATTTGCAACAAAAAAAGATACAGAGACTAAAACCAAAAAATTACGAACTTACAGGGACGAAAATGATGTTTAAGCCATTTTTTTATTACTCATCGTTAAATTAAATTTGTCTTTCTGTCGGTTTTTCGCTTTTAATTAGTTGTGCTCCTCTTTTTGTATTTTAAAAGAACAACAACTGAGTCTCTCCAATGGACATCACACAAGCTCTGAAAAAAAAAACACAATGGGATGGTTTCCTTACATGAAGGAGCCAAAGCCATTTAACGGTAACTCAACTAATCCTAGTTTATGTTGCCCTTTCATTTCAAGAATCTCCTGTCCCAACACATATATTGTGTCAGTGGATCCATTTAGGAGAGGAAGCGATTAAATTTTATTTTTTCACAAATATTTAAAAACTCCCAAAAATTCGTAGGCTATATATATAACCCACAGAAATTGTAAAAAAAACTTTGGAAATGAGAAAATTGTTTTTAAAGCCCTTTTTTTTTTTCAAGAATATCATGTCCCGACACATATATTGTGTTAGTGGATACATTTCGGAGAGGAATCGATCAAATTTTATTTTTTTCACAGATATTGAAAAACTTCCAAAATTTGTAGGCTATTACCCTCGGAAATTTTAAAAATAACTATGGAAATGAGAAAATTGTTTTTAAAGCCCTTTCTTTTGAAGAATCCCTTGTTCCAACACATATAATGTGTCAGTGGATACATTTAGGAGAGGAATCGATCAAATTTTTTTTTTCACATATATTGAAAAACTCCCTAAAATTTGTAGGCTATAACCCACGGAAATTGTAAAAAAACTATGCAAATGAGAAAATTGTTTTTAAAGCCCTTTCATTTCAAAAATCTCATGTCCCAACATAATGTGTTAATGTATCAATTTAGGAGAGGAATCAATCAAATTTTATTTATTTCACAGATATTGAAAAACTCCAAAAAATCCGTAGGCTATAGTCTGTGAATTTTGAGAATTTTCAAATCTCGATGAAAAAATATGATTTGTTTGATATCTCACATAAATGGATCCACATACACATTATATATGTTTGAAAGATAGATTCTTAAAAAACAAATGGTCCGAAAAACAATTTATTCATTTCAACAATTTTTTTTACAATTTTCGTGGGTTATATATATAGTCTACGAATTTTGAGAATTTTCCAATCTCGGTGAAAAAACAGGCTTTGTTTGATATATCACCTAAATGGATACACAAACACACTATATATGTTTGGAAGAAATATTCTTCAATAACGAAAGGATCAAAATACAATTTATTCATTTCGTCGGTTTTTTTACAATTTTTGTGGGTTATAGTCTACGAATTTTGAGAATTTTCCAATCTCGGTGAAAAAATAGAATTTGCTTGATATCTCACCTAAATGGACCCACAGACATACTATATATGTTTGGAAGGAAGATTCTTCAGGAAAAAAAAAGGATCGAAAAATTATTTACTCATTTTGACGGTTTTTTTTTACAATTTTTGTGCTATAACGCCCCAACTAAAATATCTAGAATATTTAGTCAAGACATAAATAAATGGATCTGAGTACATTAAATTAGACGAGATAAATAACGGAATTACAAGAATTCTTTACAAATAAGTGATAAGTTATACAACACAGCGGAAAGAATAAGATTCTGATACACAGATGATACTGAAAGCAAGAAGAAAACTAAAGTCTTCTAGTCTGACAATCCAAGTACAGCTCCAACTGTCAGCCTCCCGCCTGGTCCTTGCTCCGAATAACCTGTCTACCTAAAAAATTGTTTTGGAGTGGGGTGAGACTATTAAGCCCCAGTGAGTCCTACTACCCTCCTAGAGGTGACTACACCGGGGGATCCTAAACAGTCGTATCATGCTAACATATACATAATCATAACATAAAGCTGAAAGTAGAGGTGTAACACAGAAAATAACTCTTATTCATTTTAACCGCAAGGATTCTCCGAGGTGAGCATATCTCGGAGGCCCGCCTTGTCCGTCGATCGAACGGATCACGGCATACAGCTCACAATACATAACCTGATGGATACTCCCATTGGGAAATCCATATGCGACAATTCATAATCGCTCCTAAGTGACTGTAACTAATATTGTTCATACTACCATAAATATCCCAAAACCCGGGGAGCATACAAACTAATTTAATTTCCTAAGTTATACCCTAAGATTCCAATTGTGTCTGACCTCCTGTGCAACATTATATTAATTACATAATTGCAAAAACATCTGAAGTAATAGAGGATATAAAACGAGTGATGAATTTTTAGGAAAAATTAAAAAGTTGAGTTAATTCTGCTTCAACTCGCCATGACAAGAAATCTGCTCGCCATGGCGAGTAAACTGGTAAAATTTCCTGCACAAGCTCGCCATGGCGAGAAATCTGCTCGCCATGGCGAGTAAACTGGTTCTGGCCTAAATCAACTCGCGAGGCGACCAAACGCCCGCCATGGCGAGTTTCATCAGCCCAGAAGTTGTTATCTCGCCATGAAGGCTCGTCGTGGCGAGTTCCTACAGAAAACACCCTGTTTTGCGAATTTTATAATTTTTCAAAGAAATCACTTACAATCCTCTTTTAAAACAGTGCAATCACATAATAGACATAATATATGACAGAATGGAGGGAAAATTGGGAGTTATTTCCCCTCACACAACATTTTCCTAATTTCCTAGGTTAACACGCATATTTCATAAATTGGGGAAAACTATCTAAACTAACCTAAGAACCCACCTGGAATTGAAGCTTTAGGCTTGATTCCTGGCTCTACAAACAGCTACGAATTCCCCAGCTACAACCCACGAGCAGCTGGACCAGAAATTTGGAATTGATGAAAATGTTGAACTTGAAATCTCTAATTCTGCTCTATGATTTGAGATGGTTTGAAGCTTGAATCTACTGAAGCTAGGAGTTTATATAGAAGGTTTTACTGAGGTAAGAACAGTAGGAAGTTTGTTTGCTCTTGGCTTGCATGCAAGAGGCTTGGCTAGAGCTTTGGTAGTGGATGAATATTGTTGATGTTCAAGGAACTCATGGAATAAGATGAATAAGAGTTTGATTCTGATTGTGGTTCCTCTCTTGCAGACCAGTGGGTTGGTTGATTTGGGGTGGTAATGTTTGTTGTTGTTCACGTGAGAGAGAAGAGAAGTGGCTAAAGGGAATTGTTGTTGTTGTTATTTGCGTGAGGGAGAGAAGAGAGAAGAGGGAGAGCCTAGTGTTTGTGTTTCTGAATTTTGCTGAATTGAAAAGAAACTAAACCAACTCATAAGACTCAAGTATTGTTGCATGCTAAGTTTGTGAGGTGTGGGCTAGAGATACTTAGTGGAAGAGTGAGTCATATAAGTGGTGATGAGGTGTTGGCTTGAGGTGAAATGAGAGATGAGTGGAATAGTGAGTCACAAGAGGGAGGGAACTTGATCTCTTGTGTTTAATTTAAATCTCAATGTGACATTAATGTATTAGTGTGTAATTTAGGTTCAATTAGAATTCCTAATTTTACACATAATTCACTTAATTCTTAAGACTAAAATTAATTAATCACCACTAATTAATTTTTAAATAATTAGGCAAAGCTCTAATTAAAATTAATTAGGTAATTTAGAAGTCGGGATGTTACAGTTATAGTCTACGAATTTTGAGAATTTTTCAATCTTGGTGAAAAATACGATTTTCTTGATATCTCAACTAAATGGATCCACAGACACACTATATATGTTTCGAACAATGATTCTTCAGAAAAAAATGATCGAAAAACAATTTATTCATTTCGACAGTTTTTTTACAATTTTCGTGTGTTATATAGTCTACGAATTTTGAGAATTTTCCAATCTCGGTGAAAAAATAGGATTTGCTTGATATCTCATCTAAACGGATCCACAGACACATTATATATGTTTGAAAGATAGGTTGTTCAAAATCAACTGGACCGAAAAATAATTTATTCATTTCGACATTTTTTTTACAATTTTTGTGGGTTATATAGTCTACGAATTTTGATAATTTTCCAATCTCGGTGAAAAAATAGGCTTTGTTTGATATATCACCTAAATGGATCCACAGACACACTATATATGCCTGGAAGAAGGACTCTTAAAAAAAAGGATCGGAAAACAATTTATTCATTTCGACAGTTTTTTTTTTTTACTATTTTCGTGGGTGTCTATGAATTTTAAGAATTGTCTAATCTCGGTGAAAAAATAGGATTTGTTTGATATCTCACCAAAATGAATCCACAAACACACTATATATGTTATGAAGAAAGATTCCAAAAAAAAAAGGATCGAAAAACAATTTATTCATACCGACAATTATTTTTACAATTTTCGCGGGTTATAGTTTGAGTTTTGAGAACTTTTAAATCTCGATGAAAAAATAGGATTTGTTTGATATCTCACATAATTGGACCCACAGACACACTATATATGTTTGGAAGAAAGATTCTTCACAAAAAGGATCAAAAAACAATTTATTCATTTCAACTGTTATTTTTACAATTTTCGTAAGTTATAGTCTACGAATTTTGAGAATTTCCAATCTTGGTGAAAAAATAGGATTTGTTTGATATCTCACTCAAATACATCCACATACACACTATATATGTTTGGAAGAAAGATTCTTAAAAAAAAAATCGAAAAACAATTTATTCATTTCGACAGTTTATTTTACAATTTTCGTGGGTTATAATAACCCATGAAAATTGTAAACAAAATTGTCAAAATGATTAAATTGTCTTTCAATCCTTTTTTTTAAGAATCTTTTTTCCAAACATATATAGTGTGTCTGTGGATCAATTTAGGTGAGATATCAAACAAATCCTATTTTTCCACCGAGATTGGAAAATTCTCAAAATTCGTAGAGTATATAACCCACGAAAATTGTAAAAAATACTGTCAAAATGAATAAATTGTTTTCCAATCCTTTTTTTTTAAGAATCTTTCTTCCAAACATATATAGTGTGTCTGTGGATCCATTTAGGTAGATATCAAACAAATACTATTATTTCATCGAGATTGGAAAATTCTCAAAATTCGTAGACTATATAACCCACGAAAAAAACTATCGATATGAATAAATTGTTTTTCGATCCTTTTTGTTGAACAATCTTCCTTCCAAACATAATGAGTGTGAATGTGGTTCAATTTAGGTGAGATATCAAACAAATCCTATTTTTTCACTGAGAATGGAAAATTCTCTAAATTCGTAGACTACCCACGAAAATAATTAAAAAACTATCCAAATGAATAAATTGTTTTTCGAGTAAATTTTTTTTAGAAACTTCTATTCCAACACATATAGGGTGTCTTTTGATCACTTTAGGTGAAAAATCAAACAAATCAATTTTTTTCACCGAGATTGGAAAAATCTCATAATTCGTATATGGCCCACGAAAATTGTAAAAAAACTATGGAAATAAGAAAATTGTTTTTAAAGCCTTTTCATTTCAAGAATCTCCTGTCCCAACACATATATTGTGTCAGTGGATCCATTTAGGAGAGGAAGCGATTAAATTTTATTTTTTTCACAAATATTAAAAAACTCCAAAAAATTCGTAGGCTATATATATAACCCACAGAAATTGTAAAAAAAACTTTGGAAATGAGAAAATTGTTTTTAAAGCCCTTTTTTAAAAAAAATATCTTGTCCCGACACATATATTGTGTTAGTGGATACATTTAGGAGAGGAATCGATCAAATTTTATTTTTTTCACTGATATTGAAAAACTCCCAAAATTCATAGGTTATAACCCACGGAAATTGTAAAAAAAAACTATGGAAATGAGAAAATTGTTTTTAAAGCCCATTCTTTTCAAGAATCTCCTGTCCCAACACATATAATGTGTTAATGGATCCATTTAGGAGATGAATCGATCAAATTATATTTTTTCACAGATATTGAAAAACTTCCAAAATTCGTAGGCTATATATAACCCACGGAAATTGTAAAAATAACTATGGAAATGAGAAAATTGTTTTTAAAGCCCTTTCTTTTGAAGAATCTCTTGTTCCAACACATATAATGTGTCAGTGGATCCATTTAGGAGAGGAATCGATCAAATTTTATTTTTTTCACAGATAATGAAAAACTCCCTAAAATTTGTAGGCTATAACCCACGGAAATTGTAAAAAAACTATGCAAATGAAAAAATTGTTTTTAAAGCCCTTTCATTTCAAAAATCTCCTGTCCCAACACATACAATGTGTTAATGTATCAATTTAGGAGAGGAGTCAATCAAATTTTATTTATTTCACAGATATTGAAAAACTCCAAAAAAATCGTAGGCTATATAACCCACGAAATCGTTAAAAAAACATTCCGTATGAATAAATTGCTTTTCGAGTCAATTTTTTGTAGAAACTTCTATTCCAACTCATATAGTGTGTCTTTGGATCACTTGAGGTGAAGAATCAAACAAATCAAATTTTTTTACCGAGATCGGAAAAATCTCTTAATTCGTAGTCTATAACCTACGAAAATCATTAAAAAAATCTATCTAAATGAATATATAATTGGCTTTTCGAGTCTAATTTTTGTAGAAACTTCCATTCCTACACATATAGTGTGTCGGTGGATCCATTTAGGTGAAGAATCAAACAAAACAAATATTTTCACCGAGATTGAAAAAATTGCATAACTTGTAACCCACGAAATTCGTAAAAACAATATCGAAATGAATAAATTGCTTTTCGAGTCTATTTTTGTAGAATATTTTTTCCAAACACATATAGTGTGTCTGTGGATCAATTAAGTTGAAGAATCAAACCAATCAAAAAATTTCACCGAGATTGAAAAAATCTCATAATTCGTAGTCTATAATAATCCACGAAAATCGTTAAAAAACTATCTAAATGAATAAATTGCTTTCCGAGTCAATTTTTTGTAGAAACTTCTATTCCAACACATATAGTGTGTCTTTGGATCACTTTAGGTGAAGAATCAAACAAATCAAATTTTTTCACCGAGATTGGAAAAATCTTTTAATTCGTGGCTACGAAAATCGTTAAATAAATCTACCAAAATTAATAATTGGCATTTCGAGTCTATTTTTTGTAGAAATTTCTATTCCTCCGCATATAATGTGTCTGTGGATCCATATAGGTGAAGAATCAAACAAATCAAATTTTTTAGCTTAGATTGAAAAAATCGCATAATTCGTAGTCTATATAAGCCACGAAAATAGATAAAAAAAAACATTCAAAATGAATAAATGGCTTTTTGAGTCTAATTTTTGGAGAAACTTCTATTCCTACACATATAGTGTGTATGTGGATCCATTTAAGTCAAGAATCAAACATATCAAATATTTTCACCGAGATTGAAAAAATTGCATAATTCGTAACCCACGAAATTCGTTAAAAAACTATCGAAATGAATAAAGTGCTTTTCGAGTCTATTTTTTGTAGAAACTTCTATTCAAACACATATAGCGTGTCTGTGGATAAAATTAGGTGAAAAATCAAACAAATCAAATTTTTTCACAGAGATTGGAAAAATCTCAGAATTTGTAAAACGAAAATCGTTAAAAAGATTATTGAAATGAATAAATTATTTTCCGAGTCAAATTATGTAGAAACTTCTATCCTAACATATATAGTATGTCTATGGATCCTTTAAGGTGAAGAATCAAACAAATCAAAAAATTTCACCGAGATTGAAAAAATCACATAATTCGTAGTATAATCCACGAAAATCGTTAAAAAACTATCAAATTGAATAAATTGTTTTTCGAGTCTTTTTTTTGTAGAATATTTTTTTCAAACACATATAGTGTGTCTGTGGATCAATTAAGTTGAAAAATCAAACCAATCAAATTTTTTCCCCGAGATTGAAAAAATCTCATAATTCGTAGTTTATATAACCCACAAAAATCGTTAACAAACTATCAAAATGAATAAATTGCTTTTCGAGCCAATTTTTTGTAGAAACTTCTATTCCAACACCAATAGTGTGTCTTTGGATCACTTAGGTAAAGAATCAAACAAATCAAATTTTTTTGCCGAGTTAGGAAAAATCTCTTAATTTGTAGTCTATATAACCTACGAAAATCGTTAAAAACATCTATCAAAATTGATAATTGGCATTTCGAATCTATTTTTTGTAGAAATTTCTATTCCTCCACATATAAGGTGTCTGTGGATCCATATAGGTGAAGAATCAAACAAATCAAAAAATTTCACTTAGATTGAAAATATTGCGTAATTCGTAGTCTACCCATGGAAATTGTTAAAAAACTATCGAAATGAATAAATTTCTATTCGAGTCTATTTTTTGTAGAAACTTCTATCACAATACATATAGTGTGTTCGTGGATCCATTTAAGTGAAGAATCAAAGAAATCTTATTTTTATCACCGAGAATGAAATAACCCACGAAAATCGTTAGAAAAACATTCCAAATGAATAAATTGCTTTTTGAGTCAATTTTTTGTAGAAACTTCAATTTCAACACATATAGTGTGTCTTTGGATCACTTGAGGTGAAGAATCAAACAAATCAAATTTTTTCACCGAGATCGGAAAAATCTCTTAATTCGTAGTCTATAACCTACGAAGATCGTTAAAAAAATATATCTAAATGAATAATTGGCTTTTCGAGTCTAATTTTTGTAGAAACTTATATTCCTACACATAGTGTGTCTGTGGATCCATTTAGGTGAAGAAACAAACAAATCAAATATTTTCACTGAGATTGAAAAAATTGCATAATTCGTGGTCTATAACCCACGAAAATCGTAAAAAACTATCGAAATGAATAAATTGTTTTTCGAGTCTATTTTTTGTAAAATCTTCTATTTCAAGACATATTGTGTTTCTGTGAATCAATTCAGGTGAAGAATTAAATAAATCAAAAAATTTCACCGAGATTAGAAAAATTTCATAATTTGTAGTCTATAACCCACGAAAATCGTTAAAAAAACTATTGAAATGAATAATTGTCTTTTTTATCCCTTTTTTTTGAAGAATCTTCTATTCCTACACATATAGTGCGTCTGTGGCCAGGGATGGAACCAAAAAAACTCGAATCATTGGTAAAACTTGAATCCCACATCACTAAACATGCTTCTCTTTGTTGGCTTTCATTGGATGAGATGAGTAGTTTATCTGGTTAAGCTGATTGAACTAAGGATTAAGGAGTTGAAGATTCAAGATTTTCTAACAAGAAAAAACTAACAATTAACAATAATTTGCTATTGAAAAAAAATAAAAATTAAGGCCTCCATTGAATCAAAATTCAATGTACTTTATTGTAAATTATCATTTATACCGTAAGGAACGTATACTACTTGGTTTGAAGCTTAATAAGACGTTGCTGGTCTAAAGCTTGCATTTAAAATGCCCGTCTCATCATAATGGATGCGTAAAATAGATAAACAAGATCCTTCCCCGATTTTTTTTATTGTTTAAAAAAAAATGAAGAACCAAAGTATATCAGACACCAACATAGAAACAACATATACAAATATCATCTCTTCCATTGCTTTGTATGCATGCAAATATCATTTTCTACAAGAAAGAACGGAATCATCATGGTCTTTATCAACACTTTAATCTCATAAAGACGAAATACCCAACATTATGTAATAAATGTAAAGAATAACACAATATAGATAGAATGGGCTGAGTAAAAATATCAGGAAAACAAATATAATAAGGAGAAATCAAATGCCCAAGATATAAAGAATAAATGTAGTACAAGTAAATCCACATTGATATGCCAAAAGCTCTAGCGAAGCCATTTTCTATGCTCTATCAAAATCTTCAGCAACGTAAAGCACTGGCTTGTTCACCAGCTCACGAAGCCGATAATTCATGCCTGCCTCTATGAAACCTACTTTCTGCGAAAAGGTAACCCAGAAAGGCAGCAAAAACTTTTTTACTTTATTATTATGACTTTAAACTGTGTGGATCATAGCTATCAGATATCACCAAAATACATTCTTTGAAAATTCCTGCAATGATATGCGCACATAAAAAACGAGTGGATTACTTGAGGTATAAAATAGGTCATAAACCATTAGAAAGTGGGGTATTCGAAAAAGAAAAAAAAGAAAAAAACCATTTAGCAAGTTAACAAATTATCTCATTAAATATATGAAAATAATTAACCAGTATTTCAGAGACAAATATAATTAAAATGGACAAAAAAAACATACAGTAGGTCAATCTAGGTGGGAAGAAGTGGCTGTCTCTCATCATGCCCCACTAGATGACTGGCCTGAAAATGTGCATATTAACCACAAAATAAGAGATATCAGTTCAATGCACGGGAGACGCTGAAAATAAAACAATATATGGTGACAGTCTGTACCTCCTCATTTGCTCCAGCTGCCATATTTATAAATGAATCCTTTGACCTGAAATAAACACAAGCATTTGTTACTGCAAAGGAAGAAGGAAATGGGTTTCTTTTTAGAAGTTTTGATGTCATATGGCCACATTCAGAATATACAACTATGCAAAGAAATTGTTTTTTCTCTTCCTCCCCAGAACAAGCATGTGGTTGGTCACCATTTCATAAAGTTCGGCTATCAAATATATAAACCACAATTTTCTGGGGGGACAAAATTAAGCAGATACGCATGTCAATGATAACATTTTGCACAAACAAAAAGAAAAAAATTGAGAGCAGTAATGTGTTAGCACCTTTGTTTGTCCTGAACATCATGCAGTTCCATCACACCATTCTGTTCATCTCTGACTTTTGACAAAGGTGAAAAGAACTGAAGCGGCAATGAGCACAGTGTCATAAAATGGCATTAACTAAATTGTAACCCCGCAAAAAATGAAAAAAAATACAAGTCGCTTATTTTTTGGTCTTTAAGATGAGTACCTGGTGCATTGAGATGAATACGATAGAAATGCCAATAAGAAAGTTCATTGTTAATTTATGTCCAAATAGTACTGCAGATGCTATGCCCGTAAAGATTGTTGCAACTGTTGATGAGTACTTCTTCAAAATTGTATCTGCAACATATTAAATGGGTTATTGAGAGAAGGGACAAATAACATGGTCATCTACAAAATAGAAGGCAGTCCAATGGAAAAAATAACAAAGTAAATCTGATTTATTGACCTGCATATTTGAAGAAGAAAGAGGATAATATCCCTTGGGCGGCATTGTTTGCAATCAAAAACATAGTGGCTCTTGAATGGCCTTCTAGGATATCAAAGCTGCTAGGACCTGGAACATTTGAAACCACATTATTAAATATGTTCATAGTTTGGGCATCAGATAAAAGAAATCTATATGACGCAGGTGAAAAACTGAAAAGCATTAAAGAACTTTTCCATCAACAGGTCTCTCATTTGTATGTAATAAACCATCAACAGTTAAACTATCTAATAAAGAAGTTAGTTTATATGAATCCCTTGAAGTTGTGTCTATAGAAGACTCTTTGCTGCCCTGCTACAAAAACACATTGATTTATGACAGAAGCACTTGAATAAAATACAATGTCTAAACTCTTGAGCATAGAATCATTCATTGCTTGGCAACTCCGTCACATTTTCATTTATGCAAATCTATTTTGTATTGGAAAATCAACGAGGTTAATTAAACCCAACACTCTTGTGTGTGTATCATAATCTGAATTTGTTTATATCAGCGGATATCAAATTCCTGATTTTGGTCATCCTATTTTTTAGTTTGCGAGAAAAACGTGCTCTCTGTATTTATGTATGATTTGCTCACTAGAATTGTCAACTGGCTCTCAAATGGATTAAAATTGAATTCAAGAGTTCAGCTTTTCTGGGATTCATTTTTTCTTACCTTTGAAAATAGCAGTCACAACTATTCCGAGAAAATTGAACATAGCTCCATACCCATACAAGAATAAGTTCTGCAAATCAAGAAATAGAGAATTAGCATTCTATAATATAAATATACTTAAGCAGTTAAAAGGGTCAAAGTGCAGTTCTTGAAACTATCCATTTATCTTCATTACAATTAAATCATGTTAGTTGCTTTTCGAAGACATAGTTGACCGAGATTGTATTTCCAACATAAACTGTAATACATATCTATTTCGTATACAGTGTGGGACAGTGTGTCTCCACACATGGGCATGCACGTGGGCACAAACTGGACACTAATTAAATTGTTGACCAAAATACATGAAAAGGCATAAGTAGAACAAATTAACATAGTTTGGTCAAAAAAAATAAAAGAACAAATTAACATACAGGACTGTCCAACGCTATAAGAACATGATAATTTAAAAACCTTGCACAAACACAATTTTGAACTCAGCAAAACATTTTCAGGACTTCACAAAAATGTGGTCCACTTATGATTATTTTATTCCCAATTCTGCATACTTCACCTGCAAATATATGCTTGTATCATATTGGCTCTTCAAAGCATACTCATTATAAACAGAGGCCATTGAAGGAACAGTGACCTGCAAAATATTTCCCAAGTTAAAGTTCAACAAATAAAAAAAAATCTTAGATGAAAATGCACTGGTTGCATGATAATAATCAACACACCAAAGGAACAAATGACAAACATTACTTACAAAAATAAAGGTATAGAGATATGCACCCATTGTGACAGGAAGACCCAAAGCTGTAGTTCCCTCAGGTAAAGATCGTAGCTGATTAACACTTATACCAATGAGCAAGAGAGCAAGAGCTTCCCACTGTAGCAAAGAATAAATCAATTTTCCAGCTAGATAAAAGGAATGGAAGCAATTGAGATTTATGTGAGGATTTCAACTTGTTAAACTCGGTAGTACATAGCCAAATAATGGTCAGAGTACCTCCTAAATCCCTTATCCAATAGACATGACAGATCTTATGCACTGACCTGAATGATAGAAAACCGGCGCTTCATAACCACCTTTAACAAAAGTGCTATTACTAAAACCTGCAACATGCACAGTCAACAGCCAACCATTAAAAACAGGTTCAACTTCAGCAAATTATCAAGAGAAGAATATTTCCAATTGTCTCAAGGAATCATTGTCAGAAAACAGCATAAAAGAATAAAGGCTTAAATGCACTTTTGATCCCCCTATTTTGATATTTTTGAACTTTTGGTCCCCCTATTTTCAAAATCAACTTTTTGGTCCCCCTATTATCAAAGTCAACATTTTTTTTGATCCCCCTCCTATTTTAATGAGGTGGCATCCTACTCATTAACATGACATTGAGCTGGCACCTATGTGTTGGCCAAGTTCTTTTCCATGTCATTCATTTCATTTATGTTAATTATAATAAATCTAAATAATAATTAAATAAATATCAATAATACCAAAAACTAATCAAAATAGAATAAAAAATCAGCATCCATCATTTTTGAAATAGAGAAACGCATACAATGTATATCAAAATATAATCAATTTATACACACAAAAAAGAAAAATAAAATCTGGCATTAAAATTGACAAAATTACAAATTTTAATCCATAATCATCATCACCACAAACACACCCAGAAAAGTTATACATCCAACCACAACTCAAAAAACTCAAACACATTCATCTCACACACACACCAGATTCATCATCATCGTCAATACCCTTGAAATCCAAAATCCAAATCTATAAACACTCAAACCTCGAGAAGAAAAAAAAAACACCCCAAATTCGAGATTTAAGGAATCTCAGATTTGAAATCTCCACCATTTGTATGACCCAGAATTATAGTCACCATAGATTTGGATTCATCAACGGCCTCGAAATCTGAGTCGCTTGCTCTGACGGCGAGAACTAAATAGATTCGGAGGTCACGCTTTGTATCACCGAAGGGACAAGAAGAAAAGTTGTCGTCGGTAATGGTTTGATGGAGTTATTGTTTAAGAAGCCATGGTAGATGATTTGGGTTTCAAGGTGTTTTTAGATTTGGGATGTGGAAATTGTGTTCTTAGATTTTAGAATTTGTTTTTAAATTTGATGATGATGATGGTGATTATTTTTTAGGAGATTTAATGGTGATTGGTGACAATGAATCTGGTGTTGTTGAATGTTGATGATTAAGAAGAAGAAGAAAGAAGTATTTTTTAATTGATTTTTAATATTTTAATTTATAAAGAACATAAATAATAATATTAATTATAAATAATAATGACATGGAAAACAAGTTTCCCAATTCATTAATGCCACCTAAGTGCCACCTCATTAAAATAGGAGGGGGACCAAAAAAAATGTTGACTTTGATAATAGGGGGACCAAAAAGTTGATTTTGAAAATAGGGGGATCAAAAGTTCAAAAATATCAAAATAGGGGGACCAAAAGTGCATTTAAGCCAAGAATAAAATATAATGGAGAGAAGAGAGTAAGAGAATTTCTCGAAATGAAAATAAAAAATTGGTTGAAAACAATGTCTCCAAATTTAGGAAGTATCCATCAGCTGTCACAAGATTTATCGTGCAATGCCTAAGCAAGCCATTATTTGGCTGGCAAAAATACTGAAATCAATCACACAGCACAGTGAACGAGAAATTACCTTCAAGTTACTTAACATCTTCACAGTAGCAGGATTAAAATAAAGCTGCAGGAAATGTGAAATCAACCCATAAGTTACCTCATTAAGACACGGCCAAGTAAATATATCAAGTCCTAGGGAGAAGATAGATGTGTCATAACAATCAGTGTCAAATCCTAGTCTAGTACTACTAATACAACGCTAGCACTATAAGATTACCAAAAAAATAAGATTCCTAATCCCTAACAACTAAATAATTCTAATACTCTAACAGGCAATGAGAAATCCATCTTGTTTTTAGAACAGCATTGAATTGCTAATATGGAAAAATAATCCACAGCACAGGCACAGGATAAAAGTATGTACAACCTATATGTGGGTCACATCACATCAACCGACTTAGGACAATAACTGTCAAAAACAAGAAGTTACCGACTCTTGCCTTTATAGGTGCATATCAAACATAAAAGAAAGATCTCTAAGGACAAGCATTGTTATTCTAGCCTAAAACCTTATATATGGCATATGCAATATTTATGGGATAATTCAATATACCTGCATGACAAACTTCAGATAGTTGTTTATAGCATACAGAAATGCTGGAACGGCAAGAAGGACATTGTTGCGAGCTGCCTACAAGAGACAAAATTACCACATAAAGAATATCAAGAAGCTATTGGGAAAATCTTTCATCTAGCGCTTTGGAATTGTTTAATTTCAAATATACAAGTAATGAAAAGACTGAGAACATTAAAAACAATATGCTCTCCCATATTCCTTATAGATATCATTCATATGGAAGCACAGCTTATCAATTAATCAATATCCGGTAACTAAGATGAAGAGTGAGAATAAACAATTGGATATATAATCTAACTAGTCCCAAGAAGCAGGAAACCTGGACCTAGTAAATCAAAAACAAAGAAATACCCTATACCAATAAAACTAAGTGATATATGGTCTTTACATATCTGTCAATTCATGCAACATTAAATGTTACAAATAAGTCATAATACCTGCATGAATGTAGAAATTGAGAGAAGAGGTTTCTCCCCAACTTTTTGATTCCTAGCCTGCACAAATAATCAGACCTTAGATAAATGGCAAGATATATCACTCGATAAAGTTGTCTAGATCTGAATTCTTCAGCATTATATTATCAGCTATTATATGCTGCTAAGGTTAAGTTTATATTTTCAATCTCTAGGGGTTTTCAGTGTTTTTGCAGTCCATGATCAAGACCTGGGTGTGTGCTTGAGATTTGTGCTACCCATGATGTCTTATTGACCCGTATTTTGATGTTCGAGTGTTCTTCACTATTTTAGTATCATTGAGAAGCATAAAGCTTTATGCTTTTGTAAATTAGGATTCCATTTTTTCTAATGCTTATAAGTTTGGCCAAAGTCCCCTTCTTATAGATGTAAAGCTGCTGATAAGAACAATATGATTTCACAAGGAACGACAGGCCTCTAATCCATTGTGAAAAACTTACCAACCTAGAATGTGGTGCCTAAGGAGCCCAAAGTGAAAACCCTTTGGCCAATTTAGTTCTGCAACTTAAAACATGTTTCCCTTCAATTTACCAGCCGTCCAAGATCTGTTTTCATCTGCATAATGCATTACAAAAGAAACCCCCATTTCATCACCAAAAGAAACACTCAAACCCTAGCATGCCCTAAATTATCATTCAGTACACCTACTTTTCTTCCATTGCGAGCCAGGGGTGCGAGAAAATTGACAGATGTTGGGGGGTTTATTTTCTTATAGAAAAGATAGTTGGAGGCACGGCCACATGGATAACTGGCCTGCGTTTTATTAATAGTATGGATATAGAAGTATAGATGATCAATGAAAACCCAAACCCAACATTCAAATTTTAGTTATGTTTGTGTTTACTTGCAAAGATAAATGATAGACATTCTATTAAAGTAAGTAACTTGGAAAAGGATAATTGCAAAGACAGTATATATATGAATATGCAGAAAGGGAAAGTGATATTTACCTGGATAAGAAGCATAACAATAGCAAAGAAAACCTTTGTGATCTCAGTCAAAAAATTAACACTAATTGGGCTAAAATTGAATTTGCCATCGACCTTGGACATATAGACTAGAATTGGCTGGGAAAAGAAAGAAATAGCATATGAACAAGAGAGGAGTTTGTAGTCTAGTGTAGAATAGAGTATTGGCATTAAAGTAGAAGAATGAGATAGGTACCTGGAAACCAACTAACATACAATCACCACCAACCAACAAGATGTTAAGCACACGTTGTTTGGATGTAATCCTACTTTTGTGGCGATCATAAGCCCTTGATATAGTTTTGGTGGCGGGCGGTACCAATTTGGAATGGCAAACACTGCATTCTATCATCCCGTTATTCGTCTGCATCTGCATCCTCCTACACTAACTGATGAACTCGATCTGCAACCCAATTCATGTATACATACATATATGATCGATCATCCATATATGATAATTAAATTAAATAAAACAAATCGTTGATAATAAAATTATAAAACAGGTCTCATTCATTCTTCGGAAACAGGTGATTTAAAATCAAAATGAAATAGGAATTGAAAAAGAAAATAGAGATCCCGAAGGATAAGCGAAAATAGTTGAAAATGAAACAACATAGGCATATGCAGAGGTGAGATCTTGCAAAGAAGAGAAAAGCACCGACAAATTAAAAGGTATAGAGAGAAATTGAGATGTGAATGAATAAGCGAAGAGAAGAGAAACCTAGATCGAGTCCAAACTGTGCATTGACGACGGAAAGACGATTCTGATCTGTAGCTGGCGGAACGTGATTTGGAGCGACTGATTTCAGATTTGAAGCGAAGAAGGAGAAAGCAGCAGCGATTTGAATTTGTGAGTACTTGATTTCTATCTAATGAATGAATGAATCTAAGAAATGGAATTTAGGATATGCGAGCGAGAGAGAAAGAAAAAAGAGAGAGAATTGTGAATGAATTGAAAAAACGTTAATGTTATATGTTGTGTTGGTCGATAGCTTTGAAGTCACACAAAATAAAAACTTGTGTTTGTGTTTGGGATGAAATGAAAGGAAAGAAAAAGTAAGGAAAAGAAAAGAAACTATTATTACTACTGTGTGTGATTAATGACACGTGACGGACCAATGAGGTGAAAGGAAAGGAACCAACTAGAGTCAAAGGGGATTTTCTTTTTCTTATTTGTTTGTTTGGTGACTCGCGCTGGTCTGTCTTAAGTCTTGATAATGCTTTCGTTGTTAGTTCGGTGGTGGAAGGAATTATCACTCTTCTTATTATTATTATTATTATTATTATTATTATTATTATGATTAGGGTCATGCTAATTAGTGTCTCCAGGACACTAATTAAAAATACAAAAGGAGTAAACAACAATTTTCTTATTTTTCAAACATTGATTGCATGCAGTTTAATGTATTATTACTATTTGAAGTATTCTTAACTAGTGTCCGGGGCACTAGTTAGCATTTTCCTTATTATTATTATAATTAAGGTCTTGCTAAATAGTGTCCCGGTACTTTTTAAGAATTCCATTTAAGGAAATAATTTATTCAAAAAGTTGAACATTTCAATTCTCAATGCGTTGATTTTACACATTTTCATAATTTCTTTTATAAAATATTATTATTTAAAGGCTTAAAGAGTGTCCCGGAGACGCTATTTAGCATTTGTGTTATAATTATAATTATAAATAATTATCATTTCATTTTTCATTATTATGGAGCACCACATGAAATGAAATTATTAGTGTAAGTATATTTTCAGATTAGACGTTTCTTTCGCTTCAGTCTGCAGTATTGTTATGAGCTGAGCTGTGCTGTGCTGTGCGGGTGCGTGCACCAAAATTTATAATTTACTTTTAATAATATTACTACCACCAATACTTGGAGGAATTGGGACTGCCAGTGATTTATATAGCAAAGCTTATTAGTTTTATCAGAATATTCTTCTTCTTATAAATAGATACCGACACTTTCCATAATTCATTATCTTTATTGTATTTTTTTCCTTGCACTTACTGTTGCTCTCATTTCTTCAAATAACAAAATTACATCAATTATTTTGTATATTAAATATTTAGATGGAGTAATAGAGTCCATTAAATTTTATATAATTGAGACATTTTAGGTTTGAATTAAGTAAAAGTATTCATCTATTAATATCACATTTTAACAATTGAGTTAAGACTTTGTAAAAAAAAAAAATTGAGTTAAGACACGAGATCTTTCTTAATTTAAATCTAAAATTCAAATAAATTATTTATCATTTTGTTGAATGTTAGTTTTTCATCGATGAAAAATATTTATATTTATGTTTTATTTTTTGTCAGGGCAGCTTATGTTTATTTAAATAAACTAATAACTTTCCTGGTCCATTATAAAGTAATAAAAAAGCCTAAATAATATTAATGATAGTATATATATATATATATATATATATATATATATATATATAAATGACAAATTTTGACTAATAAAATTTCAATTCAACTTAAATTATATTATAGAATTTATCATTTAGTTTTTTCCTTCAAAATATATATTATGAATATATTCATATCATTTGCAATTTGTTTGTATACAGAGCTCCCCAACAAAATTAAGGCTCACGTTATTCAAAGATACTAAAATGGATCTTCCTCATATTTAGGATCTGACCGTCATTAATCCTGTCATTTAGTACCAGCAAGTGATGAACATTGTGGCAAAGTTGGTATTACTGTTAGTATGACCATTTTCTCCTTCCTTTTCAACAATCGTAAGAAAACAAATTGGAGAAGCTATTTGTTTAATTTTTAACAATCTCAAAAGCGTAAAAATGATGATTATGATAATTACTATTATTATTTTATTTGACAGAAATTATTATTAATTTATTATACATCACTAAAATAAACCATCTAAATATTATTGCATAAACAGATAAAAACTAAACGATTAATCGTAAATATTCTAAAAGAATGCATTCTAAAGTACTGTGTAGGCAGGCAGATATTATCTTTCATGGTGCTATGTTGTCTTCAAGTTGACCGGCGCCATTATTTTGAGAATGCATCTGCACAAATGAAAGAGGGTTAGATTAAAGAGTTGGAAAAAATTCAACATCAAAGGAGGAACCTAAACCAAGACACTACAAAATAAACAATACACAAAACAAACGACCATGTATTTTGCCATTTAATCATATAATTTCTGTCAAAGACAGAAGTGTAAAAAAAAATAACACACATTTTGCTTGTGTTCTCTCGTAATAGCACCTCTCATGTCAAAAATTATAACATAAATAGATCAAGTGACTTTTCAAGAAGTCGCGACTATATATGTACATATGCTATGCCTGTTAAAAACTTTCAATCATGACCATTTAAGAATATAAAATTCTTCGTAGTATCATCACATCAAATGTGGTAATACGCTTTTTAAGAAAGATTAAACTTTCAATCTTTCTTGACCATTTAAGTAGGGTTACATGTCAAAATTTACTTCTCAAAAAAATCTCAATAGTATCATCACACCCAATCTAGAAATTTTGTCCTAGAAAATAGGGTTAGAAGATTCATACCAAACCGAGGGCTTCTCTTGCAATCCCGTGACTTTCCTCGCTGCAAACTTGACCAAAGAGAAACATAAGGTGTTTTCTTTGCTCTAGTTTCAAGTGTTTCTCTAGTCCCCGACTAACCATCTCCATTTCAGGCTGCAAGGAGACACAAAAAATAGCGCTGTTAGAAAGCAACAAGTCATTTCATAAATCATAGGCTTCAGCTAAAGCATGGAAGTCCCTCTATCTACTAATCAAAAATAACATCTAATGCTTATCTCTAGGAAGTGGCCAGTTCAGATATGTATTGCGATTGAGCAGATTAGTTGCACCTTTTACTTTTTTTAACCCAATGTGTTTTGTTCTCTATACTACAGAGGATTTCATATCCATCACCTCTCCGATCTTTCATATGTTATCTTTCTAAAAATTTACTTTTCTACAACACCATAAAAAATTAAATTGAATAACTTCAATGAGTGGTTGTATTATGGTACTTGTCTTGTTATCTCAAATTGTCCCCACAAAGTATTCACTGCCCATTCATGCATACAATAAGAATTATCAATTACAGGTGAATTTACGTTTACTGGACTCAAAGAAAGCATAAAAATATCTAAAACTGATAGATAAATATGAACCAAAATATCTAATAGCCAAGACATCGTAAATGGTAATGCCAATGTTAACAAAGGATAACTATGAAGAGACAACTAAACCTAAGTCGTATCATATTGAGTGAGGAATAAAGACAACAGTAAGTACATATTCATTCGAGAGAAGTGGAGAAATTCAATGGATTTTTTTTTGCAAATTATTGTTTAAGGTACGAACCGAAGATTCCTCGGGAGGAAATATTCGTAGAAGTAGGCATATCTTTGACAGTTCTCCCAAAGCTTCAACATGTTTTCCTTGCATTTCCAGAGCCTATAGAAGAAAACACCAAAAAATCATGATCCTAATGGAGCATTTAAGGGGATACGCAAAAACTTCGTAGAGAAAGAGTTATTGAAGGCCTATACTTCAAGCACTGAGTTACGCAGTTTCAGGTAATCACTAGCGTGCATCTAATTCTTTCATCCGTGTAACCATATTTAATGGAATTCATAATGTTATGCAACGTTTAAGAAAGGTTTATGGATTTAGGGCATATTTCTAGTAACAGAAACTAATATAGATAGCCAACAGTATTCTAACTGAAAATATAACTGCCTTTATTATGCTAGTAGTTGCAATCATGTAATCTTGTAGAAAAAGAATAAGAATATTACCCAAGCCTGCAAAAGACAAGAGCGCGTGCGTGCAGCCACAGCTGCAGACACAATTGTTGCAGCACGAACATATTCAAGGCCAATATTTTCAGCAAATCCAGCAAGGAATTGTTGAGAATCCTCACCATTAATACGAACTGAAGTAGAGTAAGTCGGTGCACTGAATATAAACAAAATAATCATTTAAACAGAAGTATACAGCATGATTAAAAGCTGCTACCTAGTAGTAAACAAAGGAACAGACACAAATGCAGGACTATCAAAGATCACACCTGCTGCAAGCATCTAAAACAAAATTAACAGATGCTCGATACAAGGAGTCCCGCATATTTGCTGGTTCAACAGACACTTGCACACCAGAATTTCTGCATAGTTGACGTAACTGTTCATGCATACAGAAAATTTGTGTGAGTAAAAGAACAAATGTCGTTTTATTATATGCACACTTCAATATAAGAATTAGAAACCATCATCAATATGGTATTTTAATTATTCGATGCGCATCAACTAGACAAATGCTTAACATGCATTTAAAAAGTACACAAAACCTAAATATAACGTTTGGTTATGCCAGTTAATATACTTACTAAAAGGACTAGGTTATTGAGTTGAATAACTATGCAGTTGAACTAGAATGTTTTCTTACTAAGGCAGTAAAGGAAAAGCAACATGGAGCTGAGCAATGTAAATAGTTATTTATCTGATAGCAACAAAATGAAATTGCACACATAATGAATGAGACAATGGAGAAAATGAATGAATGAGGGAAAAAACTAACTTGAATGACATCATTCTGGGAGATGTCTTTTGCGGCCATTCTACTGTCGATAATTGCTGGAAATGAAGTGAGTAAGTTGGAAGTTGAATTAAAGGATGGGAAAACAGTATATAAATTATGAGGCTGAGAAGTGTATATAATTTATTTACCTACAATAAGAATAAGACACAAGAATGTGCATATAAATAAATTGACTAAAAATTAAGTTAGAAGAGTAAGAAAAGAAGACCGACCTCGAACGAGTCTGTAAGCATCCCTCTTGTATTCATCTTGGTCATCCATATCCAAATCAAAAGCATTCGCATTATTGTTAACAGTTGGCCACCATTTGGGCAATTTCCTTTGAGACGCAAAAACCTTATTATTCTTGAAAGAGCGCCTAATTGATGATGATGATGATGATGCAGAGGAGCTCTTGTTACTGTGAATTGGACTCCCCAATCCAACAACCACCTCTTTCCCCCCAAGACTCCGGTCTCTCCGCACCATAGTCTTATTATTGTTATAGCTAGAAGAGGAGTTACGAGTCCAGGACGCAAACCTAGAAACCAATTGAAGCAGTACCCTCAAAACAGAAAAAGCGACGAGGGTGAAAGCCGCTGAAGTTCCGACGAATTGTAAGGTAGAAGGGCGACAGGAAACGACAAGTCTGCGGTTATCGTCTAGAGTGAATAGGGTCTGTAAATCGTGGTATGCCTCTGTGCCGGAGGAAACTAATTGACGAATATTGGAATGGAAGGTAGGGAAGATAGTGAGGTCTATGACGGTTTCGAGCTTGGGTTCTGAATTGAAGAAGAGGTTGTTTGGTTCTGAGGAGGTCGGTGTCGAGTGTTTGAGTTTGTTTTGGCGTTTGCGGCGGCGAGTGCGGCGTTGAAAGGAAGAGGAAGCGGAGACTAGGCGGCGGAATAAACATGGCTGTAAAATTATTGGATATTGATGAGAAGGAAGAAAAAGAGTGGAAGAAGAAAACAACAACATCGATGAATGGATTGGAAATTGCTGTTTGTGTGCCAACATAGCATAGCATAGCATAGCATAGCAACTATCAACTACTACTACTACTCACAACACAAGTCAAGCAATGTCGATGTAAAATTTATACCGGCCACAATTTTGTCTTATTTATCATCTCCCCACTCACTAACCCTGCAACCAATCTCATCCATCCATTTCTCTTTACTATTTTCATTTAAACAACTATCCTAAGACCTAGGATATCTCCATTTTTTTCTCTTCAACATTATATATAGTTTTGAAAAATTATCAAGTCAAAAGAAAATAATTGAACCCACCAACAGATGACTTGAGATCCTCTCCATTGTCTCTCAATTTTTTTCTTTATTACTATACACTTTTATATAGATTTGGAATCTATATTAAATCATTGATCACATTATTTTGTATTATTATATATATTTCTAAAACTTTAATATTAGCAACATTGGAGATGGTCAAAAATAGAGAAGATCTTGACTCCCAATTGTCACATTATTATGTTTATATTCTCAAAGCTTTGGTAATAGAAAAAATAGAAAAGATAAAAGAGAGGATTTTGATTCTGAACTCATACCCTAAAGGCACATATTAAATGATTAAGGAGGATGCTAGCATGTGTCCACAGAACATGATCCTAATTCCTAAAGTATGATGATCATTCCATATTTCCATAACACGATATCAAATACTACATGAATAGACGTTTTACAGACCCCAGTTACATGGCAAGTGTGTCGCACCATGTTAGTATCGTCAAGTGTTCCTTATAGTTATAGGTTTTCTCCACATGAGATAATCATATCCAGAGCATTGGGAAATCTAGCGCCATTCCTTAGAACCAACACCAATTCATGATATTGTCAAGCAATTTAATTGTAAAGCAAAAATGATTGGTTTAAGTATTAAACTACAATGTAAGAACGTATTTAGAAATTCCTAGAACCATACAGTATATTTTATGCATCATATTAAAAATTATAACCATACATGTACTTGGCTCTATCCCAATTATAAAACTTAAGACCTTATTAAGTTGCAAACTGGGTAGGGTATTTAATTTTCAGATTGTCCAAAATATCTACCCGAAATTGTGGCCAATATATTTAACATTACAACTTCATCATCCAGTTCAGCCTTTCCAGCACGGATGCTAGCACACTTCCGCAGCAGACTCCTCAGAGCAGCGCAGGTGTCTGCATCTAGTGGAGCATCTACTGCTGCACAGAGAGCAAACAACCACATGCACTCAATTCTCGTGATGGTGCTTTCAGGCTCTAGCAGGCGAATTCGTTTCAGCAGCATTGATACTCGGGACACAGAGTCCATTCCCAGGATTGCAGTAAGCGTGGGAGGTGTGACACAGCTGCTGCTAGTTTGATCTGTGGAAGTTTTCAATCCAGGATTCTCCAGAGGCACAGTGCTATCCTCATTTTTAGCAGTCAGGTTAGAAGGTTGATCAGCATTACCAATGCTCATGTTATTAAAAAGTAGCACATCTTTGTCCATAACTCCGAAATTATTGCCAAGTAGCTTTGACGAATGAAGAGATTGCAGATTACCAGAATGCATGGCACTTGAACCTTCAAGACATGACAGGTTCTGAAATATTAAATATCAAATTGAGAAACAAAGGTCAGTGCTTAGTATACAGTATTCAAGCAAAATCAGTACACTCTACTCCCAAACCGACATTTTATTACCAAGAACTTCAATTAGCATCCAACAATAATAAATAAATAAAATAGTTGATTATATTATGTGTACATTACACTTATATAGTTATATGGTCCAATTTGGTCATGAGACACTATGCATTGATCATTCCAAATGAAAATGAAGGAAAGCGAAAAGGGAAGAAAAAAAATAAATAAAGTTCTAGAACACCATACCGCTCTTAGTGCTGAAAATTCTACAAGAAATACATCCTCCCACTGTTTCAATGGCAACAGATGCTCAGGACACTTGGCAATATCAGGAATCTGGGGCATATAAGGACTTTGTTCCTTGTTAAGTTTACTTCTATCAAGTTTGGATACCTTCACTTTAGGAATTTGATGTGCCTCCCACCTAAGCAATAAAAGAGTTTGAGAAACATGTTAAACTCTTTTGCTCACCATAACCTAGATCTATACCAAAGTTGCTTAACTTATTGCCCTAGTTCTAGTATTTATCGTGTTCTTGGAAATCATTACATGAAATACCAGTCTCCAATTCCATCCCCACAAGATAATTGCCCAAAATTTAATCCACAAAGCTCGCAACCGTGGACATACTTTGAACAATGATTGAAGGAATTTAAACAAAATGTAAATACACATTGATTGACTTTTATTTACACTGGCCTCCCACCTAGTCAGTATTGTAAAGGTTTTTATTTACAATTGACTAGAAGTTTTACAATACTGTAAGTTCACAATAAGTTTGATGTGCCTACTCAAAACCTTTAAGAAGGAGCTAGAGCTACCAACAATAATATTGAGAATCAAAGCATATATTGAGAAGTTTTACAATACTGTAAGTTCACCATAAGTTTGATGTGCCTAGTCAAAACCTTTAAGAAGAAACTAGAGCGATCAACAATAACATTGAGAATCACTACTAAGATGAAATTCAAAGCATATAATCAGCCAAAGGTCCAGCAATTGGTAGATAAGAGTTACAACAATACCTGACACGCCTAAGATATTCCCATCCGTCTTCCGGTGGACCAGAATCAAAATTAGGTTCTCCATCTACCTGAAACGCAGGCCTCTGGATGCTAGCATAGTCATCCTCGCTATCATCATCTTCAATGCACTCTTCTGAAACTGGACTTACACTTCCACTGTCCATATTTCCACAATACACTGCACCTGAAAGCAATAACAAAACTTTCAGCATTTGTAGACGGGTTGAAGAAGGAATAAAACTATAATTTAGCACAGGTAAAATCAAAGTGTACTCATTCAAACACAAAGTAGACAAGAAATTGAACTTTTTTATTGAAAAATTGACAATATATCTCAATATACAAATGTGAAGGACAAAGCATCCTTATTACTGTATGACCTAAGTAAGTAGTCTTTCAAATATACAATCAAGTCTACAACACATGACTTTTCTTGTACAGTGACTTTATACAAGTAACTATGCAACTGAAACAAGTGCCTAAGTACAAAAAATATAGAACATAGTGAACTAATGTGGAGTTAGATCTTTCTGAGGTTTCCTCTGCTCATTCTTCAAAGTTCAATGGACAAAGACATTCATATATCTGCATCTTCCATTGACAGCACCCACACCTGTCCATCAGAAAACATCAAATTGACACAATATGAGCTAACAACCAGGAGAGACAGTTTGACACACAAAAATCAGACAAATAGAGTTTTACACAGTTTAATTGTTATCTTTGCAGAAGAAAAAAAAGCTTTTTAGATCAACCTCAACACCTCCAACACGGTGGGATTACGAAATTAAAGACAATATTTTTCAAAAAATTGCATGTTTGCCAAAAAGGATACAATCAATTTGAATGTAAAATATACAGACTACAAGAAAATTACCCAAGCACAAAATCAAAAACTACAAGCAAAGAATGACCAAGATTCAAGATAAGACTCAATACCAACACAATAGAAATGTCAAGAAATGCTATGATCATAAAAGAACTTAATCGTTAGTGTTAGACACAAGTAAAAGAAAAACAGAGAAAAATGCTATGATCATGCAAGAAACAAGTACAAGAATTAATTAATTTGATGTAACAAGAAATTGAAGTGAAGAAGAAGAAGAATAGATTACTAACCGGTGATAATCGGTTTCTTGTTGGGAACGAATGGAAGAGGCTGACGGTTGTTGGGAGCGGCAGCAACCAACGTATCATACTCGTCGGCGAAAGCAGATTGAAGCGCAGCGTATATTGTTTTCCAGAATTTGCGCTGTTTTGAGACATTCACAAACCTCAGAGCCTCCATCTCGTCACGAGAGTACTTGTTCTTCTTGTTCTTCATCTCAGTCTCGCTTACTCCTCCGAGATCCTCCATCTCCGGCTGAGGTACGGCGGTAACAGTGGTCTTCTTGTGAATCTTCTTGGAAGTCCTTCTTCTTGATTGTTTCCCATTAATCTTCTTTGGAATGGAATCGAGCAATGCAGTTTCGTCAATGACCTCGATTCCAAACCCTAAGCAGTTAGGCGGTTTTGGAATCGGAGTGGCGACGCAGTCTTTGGTCACCGCCAAAGCAGATTCGAGTTCTTCCAAGAGGCGTTTCTTCTTGCCATCGAGTTCTTGTGGAGCAGCAAATGAAATCTTTTCGTTTCCGGCGGCGGAGGCATCAAGAACGGGGTGTTCTTGCGAATTTGAAACAGTAACTTCAGCCATGACTCACTCACTCACTCACTTTGTTCTTCGTTATTCTTTCTCTCTTCTCTCTGTAAAAATGAATGAAGGGGTTTATACTTTTTCAGCTTCTAAAATGAGTTTTGGTTCCCTTTTTATAGTTCTACATTCACCCCCTAATGGGCCGTTATCCAAGTATAATCCATTTGGCCCATTCCACTTCATCCCCCATTGACAAGGAATTAAACTTACAAATCTAAATAATCAATGCTAAAGCTTAAGTGTGTCAAAACACTGTAGGAGTGAGTCAACCCACTATTGAGTGACAAATAATTAGTAGTTTTTATCAACTTTGTTCGGCAATGTTTAGAAGCATTCCGATCAAGATCAGACGGTTATGTAATCAGTAACTCCACAAATTTTGGATTTGCATATTTTCAAACAAATTTCATCTTGATGTAGTACATCCTAAAAGGGGCAATTTTGTCAAAAAAGAGACATATTGGGGGAGGGAGAGAACCTCCTTTATGTATTTTTTATTTATTTATTATTATAGCTCCCTTTATGTATTGTGGACACATTAAATATTCTAAACATGTCCATTTTAAATATTTTAATAATATATTGAAAAATATTATCTTCAATTCGGGTTTGGCTTTCCTCCATTTGTTTTTTCTCCATTTATTCTCCATTTAGAGAGAGATAGACACATTAAAAATTAGTGGGATCCATTAAAAAGTGGGTCCAACTAATTTGTGGACCCCACTAATGTTTAATGTGTCTATCTCTCTCCAAATAGAAAATAAATGGAGAGAAAACAAATGGAGGAAACCCAAACTCCTTCAATTCAAGGTCGAAACTTCTCTCACCTCAAAAACACGTAAGAAATATATGTTTCAAAAAACACAATTGTGTCATCCAAATATGTATTTATAAACAAGAAATGACTTCTTTTTTATGTTCATGCAACTCTATTAAGAATTGTGTAGTACTTTTTAGAAATGCAAAATGTGTGATTTATTTTCTATCCCCGATGTGGCTATTGCCTCAGCAACACAAACTTTGCATAGGGACACAGACCTTTAAATTACATCCTAAATGTTTGAGCAAAAATTAATCTCATAGTCAATCCAAAGAATCAAAGCTTGGGAGGTTACACTATACTATCAAAATTTATAGGTGAGTTCAATAGATAAATAAGTAATTTGGTTCCTTAAACGGAATAACTATAATTAATTAGTAATTTCTTCAATTTAACAGCAAAGTTTTATGTTTATTGTTTGCAATTCAATATGTAAGTCCTCATTCACTAATTTGGTTGAATGTTTCTCAAAGAGATATTTTATGAAAATACTAAATTGATTTTACAATTTTGAACAAGAATAAAGTAATTTTGGAAAACTCTAAATTGTTGCAAGTCTTATATCATTTTAACAAGAGAATATACAAACCAAAATGTTCTATCAGTACTAAATTTTATAAATGAATGAAATAATTAAATATAAGAGTGGAAATAAAAATGCTTATTACTAATAAGCATTTTATAAAATTATTGTCAAACTTCACCTGTAGTCATAAGCATTTTTTTTCATAGGATTAAAAAATTAATGAAATAAAACTGGTTATTCTAGTTAATAAGGAGATTGTTCAAACATTACGTTTTTATGCATTCTTCTCTTATATGAATGGTGAATCCTTCCCAGCAAACAACAGTGCTCAAAAGTGAAATAACTACACAAACATAAGAAGTCGCCTCTGTAAAAATGCTTAAACTTTAGACTCGAGTAAGAGCCATAAAGCATGCCAACATTCCGAAGACTATTATAACCCCAAAGAATCGTGAACATTATTTGTCGCATTTCTTTTATAAAGTGATCCAACTTGGGTTCCTCCAATCCACAAGTAAATTGACATGACAAAGAAAATCACAACATCGAACTATAACCCAGTATCGTAAAACAGAAAAGAACAGACAAACAAACAAATAATAAGTCCAACAAATATAGGTCTTTAAATCCCAGTCAAGAAACAAATAAAGAATAGGGGGAGGATTAGCGTTAAAGTGATAAGCAACATTTACCAAACAAATATCCACCACGCAACCCAAACCCAATGTCGCAGTATGGCTCTATAATCGTCTGCATTAAAGTGCAATAGCAGAAATACATGGAATTTAACAATGTCAATCCAATCCAATCCTACACATCCAATCTCAAACAAAAATAAAAATATATATTGATATATATTATTATTTGCAGTATTCGATAATATCTGACTCAAACTGTGCAGAAGATGCAGAAACTCAAGAAAAGTTTTTTAACTTGAATTCATCTGCTTCAAGTTTCTGGTGCAGGTGCGGGAGCCTTGAGAAGTGGTTGGAGTGCTTTAACAACAATGCTCATATTAGGCCTAAACTCAGCTTCATACTGCACACACAGGGCTGCTACAGCTGCAAGCTGCGTGATTAACGATTTTCATTGTTACAACCGAGCTCATAATAGAAGATCTAAGGCCCATCCATGAGCCATTACAAGTGTCTATGCGTAAAGGAAAGGGGGAAGAGAGAGAGAGAGAGAGAGAGAGAGAGAGAGAGAGAGAGTTACCTTAGCAACTCCTTTTGGGGGATATTCTCCTTTCAGTTTTGGGTCCACACATTGTTTCACTTTATCTTCACTTAATCTTGGGGTAGCCTACAAAAATATATATATATATTTCTGTCAATGAAATATCTAAGGTAGGCAACCATTGGTAAATAATTGAAATAGGGCAGAGATGAGGTATGAGTTTAAGAAGGTACACTGACCCATGTGACAAGACTTTGCTGTCCTCGAGGCATGGTATGATCAACGGGTTTCCTACCTGTAAGAAGTTCAAGAAGAACAACGCCAAAACTGTAGACATCACTTTTTTGAGTCAACTGCCCAGTCATGGCATATCTGCAAAGTTTGGCAGCAAAACATAAGCTACGAGCCAATCAACAAAATAAAATCTAACAAAGGCAAGTTTAGATGAGAAACAAAATAAATTTAACATTAAAAAAGAAAAACTCAGCAGGAAATGATACCAATTTGGTTTTCATAAAGTTCAAGTGAAATTGCATGCCTCTGTAACTGGATCATAGAGCATATGACCAAAATGACATCAACCATAAAAACTAACAAGCAATTATAAACAAAAAAGCTTCTTCGGCAACGTGTTGAGTTAGATTGTTGGGGTCTACTGCTCGGGAACATAATAAGCACAAACATACAGATTTAAATAACTGACAGCAAAGAACAAACTTCCTACGGTAAATTGAATGAGAAATCCAGATACAAAAGAGGTACTGTTTTGCATTCCGTACTTATTATTGCCACCTCCATTGAAGTTTAAGCCAACCACAGGGATGGCAGGGAAAAGGAAAAATAACAAGACCACATCAAAAGCCACTAATGGAATTGAATCCAAGAGAAGTTTCAAACGGAAACATCGCGTATTAGAGGACAGTGATATATAATAGAAATGATTCAAGGTCAAATGCTATTTAATAAACGTAAGGAATAAAACATGAATTGCAGTTGTTGTATGTAAAAAGGTAACACACACAGGCAGCACTGAACAGTAAAGAAAAAAAGGGGGAAAAAATCTTTTTAGAAAAAGAATACAAGATACCATACACAGTTTATACACCTGACAGTGACACATTAATGAATTCGAATTGAAAAGAAAAAACAATGCATATAGATATATAAATTCAAAGCTATAAGCTTATGGAAGCTTACTCTGGAGCATGATACCCAAAAGTTCCCAGTACACGGGTAGAATGAAGACGTGCAGCCATGTCAGGGGCCTGATTAGAGAGGTTAAAATCAGCTATCTTAGCTCTGTAATCTTCAAAGATAAGCACATTGCTTGACCTGATATCCCTGTGTATAATTGATGGTTGAACTTTCTCATGTAAATACTCTAATCCCCTTGCTGCATCAACTGCAATTCTAACTCGCTGCATCCAGTTAAGAGTTGGCCCTGGTTGTGCCCCTTGAACTCCCTTTCTTCCTGTAATAGAAAGCCGACCAAAATTATCGAATGAACTTCTTATATGAAATGAAATATAAGTGAAGAAATGGTATGAATCTACATACCGTGCAAAATGTCATGAAGAGAGCCCATAGTCGCAAACTCATATGCAAGTACGCGAAGATTTCCTTCAACGCAGTATCCATGCAACTCAACAAAATTTTCATTCTTCAATCTTGAGACCATGGAAACCTGAAATAGGAAATACTGAATGAGAAAGCTAATAAACTGAAAATAACCATGCAGGAACCATCAGACAATCCTGTGTATATATTAAAACAGTTTGTTTAGCTGATAGAAGAAAAATGCCTGGGTAAGAAACTCGTTATTTGATTCGGGTTCAGAAGAAACATCAAGCTTTTTCACAGCCACAGCTTTCCCATTGTTTAATGTTGCATAATACACTCTCCCATACGACCCTTCGCCAATCAATGCCTTTGACCCAAAGTTGTCAGTTTTTTCCTTCAGCTCATCTAAGGATAATGCTGGAACTTCGATAGGAGGTGGTGCCTTTTGTGTTTCAGGTTTGACAGGAGCTGACCCCCTTGAGCCTTTTTGGTTGCCTAAAGCAAATAAAATACAAAATGTAAGGAATCTTTATCAGGAAATGACCTAATCCATCTATCTGATATGCTGAACTATGAAGGCAGTGACATTTTGAACTCCAGATAATTGAAGTATTTATAAGAAGGAAAAAATCGTTTCATATATATGACATAAAGTGAAATCTAAATGTTCAATCAACCAGCTTGATGAAATAAACAGAAGACATACTGGTCTATCAAAATTATATGCCTCACAGTTAACAGCTCTCTAGATACATTTTATGGTTTATTTTTGCTTCTTTCTAGAGTAAATGGATTACGGACATAGATTAAATTAAGGAACTCACCTTCTCCAAAACTCCTTGGGCTTTTCAGGTGTTCGTTTTCATTTGATGGATAAGACTCCTCCACCTGACAAGTGCAGCATAGCCAACGACGCATCCTTGTTCTCTTCCTCAAATATAAATCGTCTTTGTAAGTAGAGACAAAGTAATCAGGAGTAGCAGCATGTGCCTACATAACGTCACAAGACGCGTAATCAAACTGATTTAGAAATTCATCAATCCAGTATCATTAACATATCCAATCATGACGTCATTCAAGAATCAAACTGATTTAGAAATTCCTCAATCCAGTATCATTAACATATCTCTAAAATAAACGTCCATTTCCCAAATAACAAGTAGTAATAATTATGGCTTCATTGCTGGTTATCCGATTATAACTTAATTTATTGAAGTTAAAAATTAATGACGAATACATCCAAATGGTAAAAGCATAAATTTTATAAGCTCAAACGACAAAAGTCGCGCCAATTCCTTGGAAGAATTAGTCGCGCCAAAATTCACAGCCTATATATTTCACCTTGACGGCAGCATAAACATAATATGATATAATATTGTTTAAAAATTCATACAATCTATCACAGATTTACAACACTAGGTTAATTGCAGAATTAGAAAATTAAAAGGTAATTTATCCCCTAAAGGATGATTGAACAGGATTTGTTAAATAAATAAATAAATAAATAAACGATCAAATAATTAGAGGTACATGCAACAGAAAAGGAAATTGGCAAAAAGGAACATAAGAATGAACAGAATAGAATAGACTTACCAAATGAGCAGGACGATGGTGAAGGTCTCTGCGGTGGTCCATCAATCAAAAGAGAAAGAGAAAAAGGAATTAGACACGAATCCAAAAAAAGAAGAGCGAAATTGAAGCAAAATCGGATTCGTTCGTTAAAATGCAGAACACCCAAAAAAGCCCAAAAAAATGAAGAGGCAAAAATATGAAGAAAAGCAAAGAGAAAAAGAAAGAAAAGGAATGAAAGAAAGAAATAATAGAAATGAGAGAGAGTTAGATAGGTTAACCAAAATTAGAAGCGAAATTAGAGGCAAAAAGAATAGAAATTATACCTTGCAAACGCAAACACGCTAGCTAGGGTTTGATTTGTTCGTTTATATGTTTTTATTATGTTTATATGTTGTTGATGCAGAGAGAGAGAGAGAGAGAGAGAGAGAGAGAGAATGGGAGAGAAGAATGAACGATAATAAAAAGAGTGAAAGCCAGGTGGGTTATGCGTTGTGCTTTTTGGATCATCCGGTGGACAATACAAATTACAAACAAACAAGCTACGCGCATAATACAACAACACAACACCCTTTCATTCCGGACTTATTACACACATTAATCACTATTTTATTTTTGACTAAACTTTAATCACTATTTCATATTTAGACCAACTTATTTGTTCATTTTTAATTAAGATGTCATTTATGCATAAAATAATTTTATATTGATATTCAATAAGTAATTTTGGTAATAAAAAACTTATTTTTTTAGTAGTTGGCAAAGGATTTTCGACCACGATCAAAATAAATTTTAAGATTTAAAGAATAGAAGTTGAATTCCACGCTATTGTACAATATAAGTTTGGACAAAACTTACATGCATTGTTTTAGGTGTATTTTTTGCTGTTTCATTCACAAAGAGGTGGTTTTTTAATTTTTTTTTTTAAAAAAAGAATCTTTATATCGAGTTAATGTAAAATTATTTCAAATTATGCATATCATTTTTTCCAATAAGTATTACTTTTGCTTCTTTTTTGACCAAATAATAAACATTAGTTTTATTTATTTTTTGACCAAATAAATATTACTTTTATTTTTGACGAAATAATTATTACTTTTATTTTAATTACCATTACTATTACTACTTTACAAATTACAAGTATACTTATTTGATTTCCTTTATGTATTACTAAAATTTTGGTAAAATAATGGATGTTTATTTTTACTCAACTAAAATAATGAATGGAATATGTAAATGTATTGTTTGGATAGTTTTAATTTGTTTGCTTGGCTTGGTAGGAAAGGAAAGAAAAGAAAGGATGATGACGGTGGTGATGATAATGGGAGAAGGTATCTCTGTGCAGTGTGTGGCCAACTGTTATTCGTTAGTGTAATTGGAATTGGTCTTTCGTTGGGAGTTGGGACCCTTTCTTTATCTCTCTTTCCATATGATATGATTATGATGCGTTGGCTTTGGCCGTTTTTATTTCCTTCTTCTAGGAGTAGGACTAGGAGTAGTAGACTAGACTACTTCCATTCCATTTTCTAATACTACCACTTTCTTTGGAGATCACATCATCACATTGGTTTGAGAATTTCACGTGCTCCCAGGTTTTTACAATAGTATTAGAATAGGAGTGAAAAACAAAACAGTTTTAGATAGAGTTGTGTTATTTGTACAACTTCTTTGGATAACTAGAGTGGACAATTTTTTATTCCTTCTTCATTTAGCACAAAAATTAATAAAGTGATAGATGAAATGAGAGAGAGTAAAAATATAATGTGAGTATGAGAGAAAGAGTTATCCAACTTAATTGTCCAAAATGGATATCAATATATAACATCTTATTAAAAATCAGCTCTTTGTATACGATGAACTACAATATATATTAGTACTACTATTGTCTTTGGAATAATACACTCTACAACATGTAAAATTCAATATTAGATTATGTGGGCGACTCCGATATAAATTTATTTTGGTTGCTAAAGATATTGTAAGAATTGATATTCGAAACTCATACATTTCACTTGTTCGATAATATTTTAGCCATTAAATTATTTGACAAAATAAATATATTGAATTTAAACTCCTAACATGTTAAAATGTAAATTTGAAGGTGTATTGTTAACAACACTTCTCAAAATATTTTAAACGCACTTAGAACTAAAGTTAAATTTGTACTAAGAAATTTTTTTTTGATGAAAAGGAGGGCCTAAGCCCGAAAAAATTACACAATAATTACTCTAGAGGTAGTAATCTTCATTCTATCAGCAAGGACTAACTCTTCAGAAAGTCCGGACAATCTTCAAACAAAGTGGTTTCATACTCAAGCGAACATTCAACATTAGCCATCTTGTCCGCACATTTGTTTGCCTCTCTATACGAATGAGTTAGCCCCACTTTCCACTCCAGCTGAAGCATCCGCCAACTTTGCTTCGCTATAGAACCTCCCCCTGAGCTGCTCAATCTCGCTGACTTCAAAACTTGAACCAGAGTGAGTGAGTCAATGTTTAGCTCCACTTTTTGAAAACCTCGACTTCTAACGTATTTGAGACCTTCCAGAACTTCTGCCACAAACGCAGAGCACACTCCAACACACTTAGCATATCCTCCTAACCACTCCCCTTGGCTTCCCCGAATTAATCCTCCACATCCAGCTATCTCATTCCCCTTACTTGCACCGTCTGTGTTCACTGTTACATAGAGTTCCCTTGGAGGCAACCACCTAACCATTACAACACTTTGATGTCTCTGAACTACAACATCCATACTTACATCCACTAAATTAATATCTCAACATCAATACATTTATCAAACAACATATTCTCTACTCTATGTTTTTCAAACAACTTCACAATACATTCATACTGCATTTAAATAAAATCAATTCATACTACAGTAAATACAAATACATCCCTCATGAAATTAAATAAATTCATACTGCATATTCAAATTAAAAATAATAGTTTATCATCTAAAATTAAATTAATCTCGAATTACAAATACATATAAAATGATAGTTCACTATCCTAAAATTAAATTAATCTCAAATTATAAATACAGCTTAAATTATAAAACTATTAAACTTTGGTCAATCCTAAATTGTTTAGTTATATGATGACAAAAAATGATAAAAAATTAATTGCCAAGTCAATGTACCAAGATGACTATATTGAGTAGAGAAAAATTCATATATAGTACTGGTGTACATAAGTTGGGAGAGGCTCCCGCAAGTTGACTATTCTTTTGGATTTGGATCTGCCGAACTCCTAACAAAATGACTCTCTCTCTCTCTCTCTCTCACACACACACACACACACATATGTCCAAAATATCTTAAATAATTTTTTCTAATATCCCCATGGTGGAATAGAGGTACTCTAACATTCTGTTTAACGTGTTATGAAGGAGCAAGACTCTTCTGGGCTCCATTGCCACCTCTAAGTAAGGTGGTATTGATGTTGGGGGGGCGAGGGGGCGGGGTTGTGCTGCGGAGGAGAGCAATGCAATATTATGTACAAAATCAAAAGGTTTGACATCAAAGTTCATTATTTCTTAGAGGGAGCCGAACTGAACAAGAAAAACAATTCACTCACAAACTGAACTGCATGAATATATGCATGCAAACCAAATTTGAACATTGGGTAATTTGGGCTCTTCTTCATACCCGTAATGATATTCCAGCACCAGTTGCTTCTGAAGCAAATGCCAGTAGTTTGATTGAAAAGCACAAATAATGATTCAATAATACAAACAATTGAAATTAATTTTCTACTATTATTCATACCAATCAAAGATCTATTTGATATTTTAGGATATGAGAGGAAGGTTTTGTGAGATTTAATTTGTTTTGGCTTTTATCAATTTGAACTTTCCTCTGCCATACTTTGTTTTGGTCGCATATGCACAAATAAATCAAAAACCACAAGCGGCACTCCTGTGTAGGCTTTGGCACCACTGCACCACTTAATTTAAGATTTAGAGATTTAGGGATTGAATCCTGCAACTCAAACATGCAGAAGGAAATGATGCAGTAGAAAAATGGCAAGTTTTGGCAGTTCATGTTTGAGTTCGGCATATGATGTACAGTTTGTTGAAAACAAGTTAAAACAGTTCGCCAACAGTTCACCGAACTGAACTTCTGCAGTTACCGAAATGTGTTTAACATTGCAGTTCTGTTTAATAGTTCCAAAAAAATCCAGTTTGGTTTGGTTTAATTCACAGTTCAGTTTGATTTATTTTTTAAAAACTTTGAACAGGCCTAGTGTATGGTGCACCTAATAGATGGTGCATATTAGACCTATTCAATTCTACACTGTTGGTTAAAAACTACCCCCCTTATAACTTGCGAAAACAGAAAAACCTTCCATCTATAGTTTAAATCCTCAATTGATCACAAAATTTATATCAATGTTTTCCCTCTACAGCAACGATTTAGTCAGCAAATTAAGTAGAATTAGAATAATTTAAAAATGGTTCATGGGGGAGAGGAGACCAGAAGATTCAATCATCAACCTCGGGGAACAAACAAGTATGGTGATCCAAATGAGTGGAAAATAGAACTTGTAAAACAATATGCTTATAAATATTGAATCCAAATTTACGTTTAGACGCATTCAATGTTTGATGCTACAACAAAACCAAAATTATCACTAGACATGCACAGTGGTCAAAACTTAAAAGTGAGCAAAAAAATTCCTGATCCTATCAAAAGCTTAAGAAGTCACAACTTGCTAATTCAGACTCTGCTTGCTCTTGGTTCTTCTCATCTTTGCCTTAAATCTTGACTTTACCATCAGAGTCTGTACAGTATTTTGAAAGTTCCCAATGGCCATTATGACCAACAGGAGACCGCAAAATATTACCTGCCCAAAGAGTTACTTTCATTACGAGGCTAGTTTACGTAACCAAACAGTATCACCGGAATTGGATTCATTTTCATGTGTTCCTCCTAGACAAATTTTGATTATATAGAATTAAGTAAAAAAGTAAGCAGGAGCAAACTTGTACCTGCCATTCAGAAATCACCCCAACAAATGCAGTTCTGAGCAACAATAGTCCGACATATGCCTCAAATCCCTGAATAAAGACAGGGTCACAAATACAGATCATGATTATCCAAGCTTTCCCATGTTCAGGTGATTTCCAAAACGCGAAGAAATCAGATAATTCAGTTTTAGCAAATTAATACTAAATAACATACAATGTCGGAACACTAAATTTGAAAGCATGTATATGTATGAAAAGGTCACAATTTTTCCAGGAAAAGACACGATCTTATGGAACCATATTAACACATGATATGCTTCTCGACTAACTAACCACCACTCACAGCGAAGTTATGAAAGACAAATCAACAATATTAAAGGAAGCTGAATGTTGCACACCAAAAGTGTCATACTAACACAAAAAAACATAGGCTTCATAACCATTTTGATATCTCTAGTTTGAGATATGTATGAGTATGATTTTGGTGCCTCTAGTTTTTTCCAAATAGTTTTAGTTCCTCAAATTTTTTGTAACAACTAAATCCAATCATCCCTCCTCAATTTATCATATTCTATTAAAAAAAAATTGAATTGATTTAATTGTTTTGAACATTATTTCACTTACAACTTTCCAATTAAAATATAAATTCCCTATTTTTCTTTCACATAATCCAAAATTCTTCAAATTTTTTAATTTCAACTTTTGATATTACTTTATATATCTCAAATCCTATGTTAATAAAAATAAGACTTTAAGGGATTTAGTGAAAATTATAATTGATGTTATAACCATATTTGATTGATTTTTAAAATAGAGAGGGATTGATTTTTAAAATAGAGAGGGATTAAAATCGCAAAAAAAAAAACTAGATGAACCAAAATCACACATATCTCAAACTATTGGAACCAAAAGTGTAATTATGCCAAAAACTTGAGTAACTAACATATATTGTAAGTAGTCATGCAGTGTAGTTACCTGCAATATGAAAAGTATGGGACACAGCAACCACAGTTGGCCATCCACGCCAGCTGTTTCTCCCCATACAACATCCATCCTCTTAGCCTATAATTCAGAGAAAAACGAGAATCAAAACTAAATATCTATTTCCAATTAATATGCTTGGAGAGAGTTAACTGTAAAATTAATGCCATAAGGAAAATGAATTAAATCAAGTTTACATAAAAAACTGCAGAGTTATTACTGCACTAAACTAACAGTAAATAGCGAGTCAAAGACTTGGGTGTTAAACAGACAAGGCATGATGATGGAAAAAGCATGTTATATGTGAAGGTAAAATATACCTATAAAAGAAAAAGAAAGCAAGTAAAATATAATATTTAGTAGTGGTACCTTTCCCAACGCAATACGAGTATAAAGTCTTTGCCGCTGATATCTATTTTGCAAAAGCATTGCAACTCCTTGCATCATAGCCCACTGTAGGAAAAGTTGTACACCTCTCTGCACGCATTTTTGAGACATATATGATAGATGCATATAATCATCAAAAAGAAAAATATAATGCTCAGGGAAAGAATACTAACCTGCTTTTTTGCACAGTCTGGTTGTCCTTTTATTTCCCACGTGAGACTCACAAGGGCCATTATCATGGCACAATAATGATGATATATCCACCTACAACCGCATAGTAAGTTTATTTTCCAAATCGTTTAAAAAAGAAGTTTATTTGCCAAACAAAATTATTCCATGTAAACCAAGGAATGACAATCTAAGCTCTCACCCCATCCCATTACGCTCTACAAGGATGAAAATTTTAGCAGCCCAAATGAAAAATTCCCCTCCCGTTATGGAACCAAGGGGTGTCGATTATAATTCTCTTATAAGATTAGAAACGAAAGATGTCCTCTTTGAGAAAAACATCAAAGGAAGAAATGAGCTCAAAAGAGTAAACTAATTGCTTTGAAAAATAATCAAAGGAAACCACAAAAAGAGAAGTCAAATAAGTTAAAAAATACAAGCCTGTCCTAACCAAACACCAATGACCAACCAAGAAAACAGTTCCGAAACACCACATTCTCCTCACTGCCAAAACCTCAAAAACATAAACAGTTTCAAACAAAGGCATCAACTTAGGCGTTGCTACAGCCATGCTTGCAAAACTGTAACACTCATTCCAACTAATTCAATAATGTATGAAATATCCTCCAAAGCAGAAATCGAGTTGTGGGATTTGAATGGTTGAATATAGAACAGATTAAGTTACACAATTTCAACAGGCATGTGATTAAAGAACAATCAAGATTGAGCACAGAATGAAGGCTCTATTACCCATTAATTAACTGCCTGCGGTTCACTATTGTTACATATATATCACTAAAATACATACTATTAAAAAACCCAAATTAAAAAGGATTTGAGGACTGTACCATGGACGAATATCACTTCCATTTACTCTCAATATGTTCTCTCGCAATGCCAAACCAGTGTAAAGAAATAGCAGCCAGGCCTGACAGATGGTAATACTCAATGACGTGTTGCAGACATATTTCATGTAAACAAGTAAATACTAACACCACATCAAGCAAGAGGGATTTAAAAGAAAAGTACCTGGTAAATTTGTACTGGGAAAGCCGGCAAGCATCCCTCCCAAATCCAAGATCTTAGAATAAGAAGTGCTGCCGGAAAAAGCAGGAATAGCAGAGCAGTTCTATCCTGAACAAAAGACGTGTCATTTTCATAAAAGTTTCACAAACATTGTGTGTGTGTGTGCGCTCGTGCGCGCGTGCACGTAACAAGGTAGATTTGAGAATTGGGCCATGTTCTCTTGATTCTTCTCATGTCATGCCTACCTATGTAGTTGCTATTTGTGTTAGATCTACTATGATTCTAGACTATGTAAACTTTGATTAATAATAACAATGAATGCGTCGTTGACTAACATGTCTATCGATCCACCTAGACCATTTGAATGGCAGGGCAGTATCTAGGGATTGGAGTTTCATATCATGATGAATATGCGTTATTTGAAGTGAAACACTTGGTATATATTATTTTTTAGAACCTAAAAACGGTGATTTTGAAATTGAGAGAAAAAGAACATGCAACAGCGATGTGAATGAAGTGAGTGAATAATAGAAAAAGAGTTACCCTGTAACTGTTGTATTCCTCTTTGACCTTGAGCTGGATATCCTTGCGAGAGGCACGAACATTAATAGGACCCAAAAACATCCTCAGAAACTTACCCTGAGCATGTCCTGGAAGGTAAGAAGAAGCGTCTCCATCAACAACGATGCATCTCGCTTTCTGCAAATCTTCATCTAACTGCAGCAATCAATTATCAATTATCAATTAAATGGATCGAATGATTAAATAAAGAAATAGAATAGAATATAATAGCTACCTTATCGGCTAGGGAAGGGTTGATTAGTTTATTGGAAAGAAGAGAATCGAGAGAGGAACGAAGTGAATGAATTTTAGAATCGAGAAGAAGGGATCGTTGGCGAAGTGGCTGTTCGTCGCTTAATGTTTTTGAGATGTGAGCTGAGATTGAATCTTGAAGCTCTTTTGCTTCTTCCAACACGATACCCACTGATTCTTCAATCTTTTCTTCTTCTCCTCTAGATTCTTCCATTTTCTTCTTCTTCAATTCAATACTCACTCATTCACCGATACTCATACACAATAACAACAACACCAATTCGAATCAAATCTAATCACTACTTCATCAACCCTCAAATCTAATTACTCTTTTGTTTTTTTGCCCACATAATGATAATTAAATAAATAAATAAATAAATAAATTGTAGGGTGAAGGATGATGATGTATCTGTCCAATATTGAGAAGACATTCGGGCACCCCAGATAAATAAATAAATTACTTTTCTTAATTATTTATTTATATTTATATATCCATCTTTTTATTTCCACTAAATTACCAAGTTATAAAATTCTAGTCGACACACTGCTTAATTAAAAAAAAAATACATATACATCAATTTTGATTGGTCACTACACTACTTATAGTATTAATTTCTTTAATTAAATTTTAGCTTGCTCTCAAATATAGACAAAATTTGACTTATTTTCTCTAAACTTTAAATTATACACATCAATTTTGGTTGATTCAATTTTTATTTATATTTTAAAACACATAATTAATCTTTAGTGTAGATTTTACGTATTACATATAATAAATACTAATATTTGTAATGCAGTTAGCATGTCCATTTTGCATGCAAATGTTACTGAGCTGTTATTTGTGTATAAAAGTATTCAATAATGATTGTTTGTAGTTGTAGTAGTAAGGTTAAATGTTATTTTACTCATAAAAAAAAAGGTTAAGCGCGTCTTTTAGGTTAATGTTTTTAATAAGTAAGTATTTAAAAAATAAATTGCAATAAAATGGTTATTTAAGTTTCTTTTTTTTTTTCATCATTTCTCCTTTTTATCTGATCCCGCTAAAATGTTGTTACGTGGCTGATTAATGCTAAAGTCGCATATTCAAATTAACTAATCTCAAAATTAAGGCTCATATTATTTTGTAAAAAAAATAAAATTAAATAACATGTATATACTAGCATACTAGTTGTTTATTTTTACCGATTAAATTTGTGACAGAAAATTGAAATAGTCTGAAAATAATTAAAAGAAAATGACGATTGATAATTTATTTAATTGAAAGAAATTAATAAATTTTGTTCAATGAGTCTCCATCAACATAACTTAGTTGACAAATATACTATTATATGTAGGAGTCTCCTTTCAAAGAGTGTTGTAATTCTTTCCTTTTTTCAATAATTTTCTCTCAGATGTAAAACTGTTTTCATTTGCTACTTAGTACCTTCTATAAATAGATATAATTTTGATTCTATTTTACCTAAATATAAGGAAATATAAATAATTTCTATATTTTTTTTACACTTTTATATATATCGCACATTTGAAAATTTACAATTTTGCCCTAAATTATATATTAATTACACACGGTCCTCTAAATTTGAAATTTGGGCTCCGCTCTGAGACGTGGTGGACATATTGTATCATCATTATTATTAATAATAATAAAAGTCAATCAATTATTATTGGTATCGATATTACACTATATATGTACGCCCAATTTATTCACCCTTAAAAATGGAATTTGTAGTCATTAGGCTACTTAACAAAAAAGTCAATAAAATCTAATTCAACTAACAATATCGATATAAAGAATTCTAGAAATACTATTTGTCATCACTATCTCAAACACTCACTATTTAATTGGTTGAAACTAATGTAATCCTTCATTTTGGTGATAAGTCTCACATAAAGTGGTGTGACTAGCATAAATTTCACCTTATTAGAGATTTAGTGTTGATATAGTGTTAATACTTCTCATTATGGATGTCAATTTCATCTCTAAATAAGAATCTCCGTAGGGATTACCCCACTATGGAATCTAAAGATGAGAAATTTTTCCATGTGGGATGGGGATGGAGGAAAAAGTTTTCTTGAGAGAAGTTTGGGGATGGAGATGAATTTTTTTGTCATATAGTCTAGTGGCTAGAAATTTCACCCATAAGGTGGATAAGTGGGATGACCGGGTTCGAACCCCGACCCCCTGCATATACAATGCAATGTCCTACCAACTGAGCTAAGCTCACGAGACGATGGAGATGAAATTTTATCCCCCGTCCCGCAGAAATGCCGTCCCTGAAAACTTTTTTAAAATATAATTTATAATTGTATATTTAAGTATTTTTTTAAAAAATTAATTATATTTTCACACAGTATGTGTATAAATTTGTTTATATATGATGCTTATTATTGTCATAAAACTCAATAATATTTTAATTTTTTTAAATCTATTTTATAATTTTTTTACAACTAGTTTGATTAAAAATAATATAAATTTGATACTTTTGTTAAGGTTGATAATCCCAGAAAGGAAACATTTTATACAGTGACATCGCTACTTCTCATGTTGATATTATTAAGTTGAATATTTTGATTCCTTTAAAAAAAAATTGAATATTTTGATTCCTTAAAAAAAAATGAATATTTTGATAAAGGGTAAAACATTAGTTCATTTCACACAAATTAAATAAAGATGTAAAATGAATGAGAAAAATGATAATTTTACACTTTTTTTTATCATGTATTAGTTCAACACTTCAACGAGTCTTTCACTTGTTTCACTTTGAGAGGATTTATTTTACAAGCTGTCCACATCTCAACAAACAATTACCAGATTTTTAAAAGCAGCCTAGAGTAGACAGTTAAATGTCTACCGTAAAAGTGTACTTTTAGGTACGAAGCACATCAGCACGTACAACCGTACATGGAAGGATAAAAAAAAAAGAGGATTTTGAGTAGAGTTTAGTTTACCAAAACATTTTTAATTTTGAATGAAATTTTCCAAAACTGATTTTGTATGAATCTTGAATGTTTTCATTTTAAAATTAAACATCAACTTGATGTAAAACAATATACATTTTTTAACCTTTGCATGGAACTCAAAATTTTCAACTCCTGCAATGACCCAACGAAATTTGACTGATACAATACAAGAATCTCAGTCAGTCATGGGCCATGGCATTGAAAATGAGGAAAATGACATTGATGAAATAGACGTTTTGCTGTAATCTGTCAACTGCCAAGATGTTTTGTTTTGTGACTTCAACATCAACATCAACATCTTTAGAAATTTGAAGCCATTTTGCACCTTGTAGACTCCGCCCTAAACACAGATGACTTTTATTTTGCTGTTTAAAGAGAAATAGAAAAATAAAACTACACCAAAAATAGGTGTACTATCACTAAAGCACATTAATAAATAACAATGAAGAACACCTGGAAAATTAAAAGCAGTGGTCTGGAAATTTAAAAAGGACTTAAATTACATTCATTGCTAAGGTCACTTGGATATCAATAAACTGAGTGCGAATAATTCACTTTACGATGCAGTTACACTCCCTTAAAACTTGTAGTAAAAGGCAACGATACTGCTGTAACACTCTTCCTCTAGGCACAATTAACAAGAAATGAAATGAAACAGCAACCAAAGCAATGGCATGAACTATCAAATATTTGATGCAGAAATTGGGATTTGTTCAGCAGATGAAGGTGTTTCCTTGAAGCTAAGCATTTTGTTTATCGCAGCAATATAGGCCTTGACGCTGGAAACAACCACATCCATTCCTGCTCCAGTCCCACTAAAAACAAAGAAAATACATCGTGTTGATGGGTTGTTGATTAGAAAAAGATGATGCATTGCAGTAATCCACTTTAGAATTCACGTACCTAAAAGTTCGCTGGACACTTTCTCCAGTTAAAGCATGCGTGGATGTCTGATTGCTGTCCCCACGAATTACAACTCGGGTAGTAGCAATTGCATCAATGCCTTCGGTGACTGCGTTCATGGAGTACTCAAGAAGAGTTGCTGGTTCCTGCACATAAATTAAGAGTAGAAGATTCCTCCATCATATTAAATAATGCCAACAGTTCCAGCATAATTCAATTAAATGTGCAAATCAAAGCAATCATGAAACATGATATTTCTAATCTGGGTTGGGAAGAAGGAAAAGCGAAAAGATGGTTAATGGTAATAAACTGAAAATATTACTTATAATTACTAACAATCTCAAACTAGCTTACAGAGGATGGATAGCTTAACATCAAACTGTCAAAAAAATTCTCATTAAGGCTCTGTTTGTTAAAAAATGGCAGATAGATAGCTGATGGATAAACTAGCTTACAACGGATAATTGATAGCAGATAAGCTAGCAAATTAAATTTCTAGTGTTTGGTAAAATTAGCGATTGAACTAGGCAACTAGCTTATATAAATATGAAATGACATAAAAATAATATTTAATTATTATCAATTAAGATAACAAGGGTAAACCTGAGAGAAAAATAATAATAAGATATAAGCTATTTGAAGTAGCTTATGAAAAAAAATGTTATAAGCTAGGAAAAAAACTATAAGATCGTGAGAAAATTGTTGCCAAACAGATCTATTTTGTCATACGAGTTTATAAACTATAAGCTCAAAATTTTGACTTGCCATACAAAGCCTGAATATGGAAATAAATCAGGAAATATAACCAAAATTAGAAAACAACTTATAAGATTTATTTTTCAATTGCACGACTCCAGATAATATTAAGATATCCTGAATAGTGACTACTCAGTCCAAGAAACTAAAGTTTCAAGTAGGACAAACTGTATCACCCGGAGAATTTGAATTTTCAAAGTTCAGGCAATGACGTTATAATCCCAGTTTCAAGTTATGTCAAAGACAAGCAGATTGACAATGTTTTTCGACCTAAAGTTTAAAAATGATCTTTAAATGATGTTCATTTTTTTTAGTGTGTGGAAACCACGATACCAAGACAAGGTAAGAGATTGTAATCTGATAGAAACTGGTATCTATGATTCAGAAAATAAATGAATAAGAATGAATAAAGACATGAGTTATTACTTTGCCCTCTGTATGATTATTCTTAAAACAGAGGAAGTTGTAGTGCAATATAAAAACACACAACGCTCGCAATCTTGACAGAAATAGAATAAAAGGAAAGGATTGCTATCCAAGAAATTTGAGAGTCATGGTCCCTCTCTTTCAAGAATTAGAGAGCTTGGCTTTTCCCAATCAATATCCAGTTCCCAAATCTCCTGATATTTCCTTGAGTTTTCCTATTTATTCAAAATCTATCTAATAACATAACTGCTGGTTGTTGCCTAACAACATATGATTGCAGTGTAATAGTATAATAGCAATACTAATAAAAGGCCTAACACAATCTTGAACGTTAAAATGCAAGTCTTCAGATTCCATTAGTTTGCAACAAGATACCTCATTGAACGAAAGGAAAATGGCAAGAAAATACATATACATGCTGATACGCTTTCAAAACCAAAGGGAAACAATAAGTTACTAGCAACTAGGTATATATAAAGGCTTCAAACCTTCACAATCAGATCAATAGCTTTGTATGCTGAATCCACAGGCCCTGTACCAACAGAACAAGCAACATGCGTGCTACCATCATCACCAACAAGTCTGACAGTTGCTGTTGAAAGACCAAGAGTTCCACAAGTCACCTGAACTGGATAAATATTGATTAGTGATATGAACTTGGTCTCTTAATACAAAATATAGGAAAAAATCCCTTTGAGGGTTTATCTTCTCTGAATTATTAGATCTCCTCTCCCTCTCATCCCCACCGCTTATTTATACACATCATTTATTTATTCTAACTATCTCAACCAAACTACACTAACCATCTCACCAACATTCTTGACAGACAACTAACAATTAGCTTATGTTTGTTTTATTATTGTCACAGCTGTTACAAATCTGAAAAGGGAAACTTTGAGCTACAAAGCTAGGGTCATGGCAAGGTCGAGGGAAGAGGCAGACCCAACGTGGGTCTATTGTAAACGGTCTTAATTAAGAAACTAATTCCATGACTTCAACCGGTGACCATCTAATCACATAACAGTAGCTTCCATTCACTGTATCAAATTTCAAAGAACATTTCAAATTACCTGCAAACCATCAAGCTTCCAGATAGGCTCTGCCTGTAAAACTTCATCTGATACCAATGCTCTGAGATCAGCGTCAGTAATCCTCTGTAATAAAAAACAAAAGCAAGTTACCAGAACATACCAACAGACGTGGAATTCAGAATTTCATCCTCAATCCTTGATTCGATACAGAAAAAAGGGACTAATCGCTATTCGTTTCATTTATTAGAGGTCATAATAATGGCTTGGTATTAAATGCCACTTATCATAAAACAATTAGACCTAATTCATTGACCGAGTCAATGAAATGGAAAAAAAGGAAGAAAATCACCAGTTCTTATATACCTTCTTTTGCTCAGCCACGGCTTTGAAACGCCAAAATAAAGTCTGAACTTGATCGTCTTTAAGTTCATATCCAAGCTGAAACCGCAGAGAGTAACTCATAAAAACAGAAGAAACCATTCAAAAGACCTTTAGCTACAACAAAAATTTATGGATACCTCTTCAAGTCGCTTTCTCAGAGCATGGCGTCCACTACATCATTAGGAGCGAAGTGTTTGTTCGGAGGACAAAATAAAAGAGCAGTCAATTCAATTGCGCTATGTGTCAGAGAAAAGATAAACTACCATTCAATGTAAAGACAATGTTCAGTGTTGGTTATACCCCACATGTTTTTACTACCATGCATCTCTCAAATTGTAGTCATCGTAAAACTGATTTAATTAAATTATGGGTCTCGCTCATTTTGTGCCCTGAGGGAACTCGTTAAGGAATCTAAAACTATAAATTGTGTTGGAAAAAATAAATTTTAACATTCAGGAAATTGAATGCGCGAATTCCAAAACAATTTTTCTACGATTAGTTTACTAATAACATGTGCCCTTGTGGCACATGTTAGCATTTTCCTTAAATTAAATCATTTCAACTCGGCTCACCATTCATGGTGATTGCAAACATTACAGCAACATATAAATATAATACATAAATTTAGGAGACGCAAGAATTGGCAGCATGAACAAGATCCACACAGATATAAGTGTGCTGGAAATAAATAAATAACATACCTAAGCTTCCCCAGTACAATACCAGCTTCATTGGATCTTTCAAGCCCAATGTCCTCAGGAGATATTATTTCGTATGTACCTTTGTGTTTAAGCATCCCATCCTACAACACAGTGGTGAAAATATTAGTTAATGCTGGTTTAAATAACCACACTAACAGTACATTTGTTATAGGTGAAAGTTGAAAAATAAAAGTGAGGGAAATAGAGGATAAGAATAATATCTCTCTCTGTTTGGTTAAACAGAGAATTGGAGAGAGAGAGAGAGAGAGAGCATAATCATGTGGGGATCATGTCTATTTCAGTCTTGGCACTCATGGGAACATAGTTGCCAGAGATCCCTCTTTTTACTATGTTTAGACTCTTTCAAAAAGACATAGCTACTACAATACACTATTGCACTTTTGGTCGCCTACAATTTTATTAAATTCACAAAAATAGTACCCCTTTTTTCAAATCAAACTTCTTGGTCCCTCTATTTTCACATTTGTTGCAACTTTGGTCCCAATCCATGTTTTTTGCCCTAAGTTTGATAAAATAGAAGGACCAAAGTGCAATTAAGCCTAATGCCCTAACTTCGGTGTAAGATTTTAGTCAGTTTATCTCCAATTATATCCAGCAAAGCGTTTTTATATTTCCACATGTGTGCGTGCGCATATATACTTTTTTCTCTCTTATTTTCTATGTCCAAAGATAGCAAATACTTTTTCTCTTCTCTATCTTTCATCTTTCTCAATCTACACCTCTTTCTGTCCTCCCCCTGTCTTCTCTCCCACCAAACAGTGTAAGTAATTCTTCTTCTTTCATAGCATCAAGAGTTAGCCAAAGTTAGTAATTAGTTGTTGATGTTAGGATTTTTCACCTTCACCGGGACTTGAACCCTGAACCTTTACTCCTTTAACCCTTAGATAAAATTAGTTGAGCTACCCCCCATAGCATCAAGAGTTAGGTTTAATTTTCCCCAAAGTATAATGCACTAGCTTCCAAGACAGACAAAAGAAATTTGCTGCCCCAACACTAATGTAGTTTTACATTTATCAAGTGTATCTCTCAATGTTGCAAAAAGAAGTTTCAGCTCGTCCAATGGGATAAGAAATCCATGGAATACCTGATTTGACTTTGGACCAGGATTGGAAAGTCACATGCAAATAAAATGTATGTTGTACAAAACTTAAATGATCTACAGCATACTCAGATATATGTAGGTATCATAATAACCAACCTGATGTATGCCACTTTCATGAGCAAATGCATTAGCTCCGACAAGAGCCTTGTGTGGCTGTAACTGCAAACCAGAGTACTCTTCAACCTATAGAAAAAGATAACAATGAAGCAAACAATCAACAAATGTCTTTAAAGTGGAAAAAAAAACAGAAAGATAAATGCAGATACAAAACCATTTTGCTTGTCAAATAAATGTGCCTTGTATTAATTCCAGTGTGGAGATTGTTAAAGATATGTCCTCCGCATTTCAGGGCCATCACAACCTTGAAAAGAAAGCAAAAAATGAGCTTCCAAACGCCAACAAACAATAATGTTATTACATCAACGAAACAACAGAAGATTAACCCTCACCTCTTCCAAGGAGGCGTTTCCAGCCCTTTCACCGATCCCATTAATTGTGACTTCCAGCTGCCTAGCACCGGCACGTGCACCCTGAAAGTAACCAAGAGCAATAGCATACAAATTCAGAATCCAGCTAGGCAGCTACTAATGCAATGTATAAGTGAAGACTAAAAGAGACAGGAATATCCACCTCAATGGTGTTAGCAGTAGACAGTCCAAGATCATTCTGACAGTGTGTGGAAATAATAACATTCTCAACACCAGGTGTATTAGCTTTTATATCAGCAATCAGTTTACCAAATTCGCTCGGCATTGTTATACCAACAGTGTCAGGTATGTTGAGTGTAGTAGCCCCTGCCTTAATAACTTCTCCAAGAATTTGATAAAGAAATTCCCTATCTGACCTGGTATCATCATATCATAAACAACCAACAACAAAAACAGAACAATAGTTACAATAATAGTGAAAGAGTGAGTTCAAATGAAATGAATGATAAGATAGAGATGAGTGAATACCTGCCAGCATCTTCAGGACTGAATTCAACATCTTCGCAGCCTAAACTACGCGCGAATGCAACCATACTTTGCGCTTTTTCGATGACCTGTTCTCTGGACATTCTGAGTTTGTACTCCATGTGAATGGCGCTGGTAGCAATGAAAGTATGAATCCTCGGTCTCTTCGCATGTTTAACTGCTTCCCAAGCAGTTTGAATGTCCTTCTCATTACATCTGGAGAGACCACAGATGACAGGAACATAGCCATTTTCGTCGACGGCGTTTCCGACCTCATTGGCAATCATTTTGACGGCCTCGAAATCATCTTTAGAGGCGGCAGGGAATCCAGCCTCAATGATGTCTACGCCAAGCTTGGCAAGCTGGCGAGCAATGTCGAGCTTTTCTTTAGATGTCATGGAGGCGCCAGGTGACTGTTCTCCGTCGCGGAGAGTGGTGTCGAAGATGCGGACATAAGAGGGGTCGGGGATGTGGTTGGGGATGTAAGGAGGACGGTGGCGGAGGGGTTGGGGTTGAGATTGGGAAGAAGAGGAGGAACAAGATATGGAGAAATTGGGAAATGAGTGGCGTGGTTTAGAGGAATGGGGGAAATGGAGGCGGAGAAGTACTTGGTTGTGAGAAGAGGGAAAACATGTGGAGGTGGGAGAGAAGAGGGGAGTTCGAATAGTGGTGGCCATGGAAATGGAATAGAAACCCTAGCTAGACAGTAGAAGAAGAAGAAAGAAGTGTGATGGTTGGATTGAATTGAATTGAAATTGAATATTCAGACACAATATGCGATGTGGCGGCTGGGATATGCACGATGACTGCGCTGTGATGCCGTGCTTGCTTGCTCACTGTGCGTGATTCTCACGTGTTAATCTCTATTTTTAGGCTTAATTAACTTGTTGGTCCTTAAAGATATTTTTATTTTATACTACTAAGGTCCTTCTTTGCTCCCTTCATTTATCATTTTTGTCCTTTCCATTAGTTTTTGGCAAAAAACATTAAAAATGATGCACAACTAATAGTCTGATATTGTTCAACTTCTTCATCTCTCTTGTATCCACAAAATGTCATATTTATTCCTAACAATGACACTTCACATTTAGATTCATCTTCTTCCTCAAATTTTCATCATCATCTTCATAAATTAATTATTTAAATCCAAAACTTTAAAACAAATATAAATAAAAAACATTCCAAAATTACAAAAAATCTTATGGGTCCCAACCTTGCTAAAATGGAAGAAATGAGGGGGTTCGATTGAGATTTAGGGTTTTTGTTTGGAGATTTTGATAAAAGTTAAGATTTTTGCAATTTTGAAATTTAATTTTTCTGAATTTGTTTTGAAATTTTTGGTTTGAATGATGAAGTTATGAAAAAAATGACGAAGGAATGGAAGAAGAAGATGAAGGAATAGAGGAAGAAGATGAAAAAGTAGAAACAAAAATTTGTTGCTGATGGTGCATTATTAGATTCAGTGGATATGCAAAATCTAATGATTTGTTTTCTTTCAAAAAGATCTAATGATTAAGATTAAAAAGTGATATTTTTAAGGTACTAATGAGACCCAATATGCTATCTTCATTTGTAATGTGTTTAAAAAGTTAGTTTCATATTAATAAAAATCAAATTGAGATTGTGTAGAGATCCCAAAATCCTATAGACTAATAACCAAAGAGGAAAATAAAGCTCTTTCCCACTATGTTATGCTTTCTTAATTTTTTTTATTCCTCTGGTGCTTGTTTTCTTCTTAAACATTTTCGTCACCGGTAGTATCCTACAAGGCAAACGTCAATTTTGCTGTTTGCCATACACAGACATGTGAAAGTAGAGGTAGTGATCCATTTTTTTTGTCAAGTAGCCTAGTGGCTAAAATTTCACCTTTAAAGATGAATAAATGGGAATATCAGAGTTCGAATGTCACTACCGTATGATCATTAAATATTTCCCGTAAAAATAAAATCTAATACTTTTTTTTTTTACGGGAATACTGTTTTTTTTTGTTGGGTACTAGTATCGCTTGTTTCAATTAATATAACAATGAGTTATTAAAATACATCACAATTTAATGGAACCGATGGTGAAGATAAGAACTTAGAAACAGATGGTCCCAGTCATTGAATACAAGGGCCCTTCCTAAACAAACCTGGGATTCTCTTCTTGTTGAGAGGGCGCGGGGATAATAGAAATCAAGAAAATAGCTAATGAGCCTATGCAATTCAGCAGAATATTTTTCCAACCTCACCGACCTTAGTAAAAGAAAGAAATGAAAAAGTGCTATCTCAGCATCTACAATTAGGCTGTCGCAACTTTTGTCTTTCAGTGCTGGAAAGAAATTGGCTCCGCGGAATGTAAAGGGAAATTGCAAATATTACACCCAATTGTACACAAACTGATTAAATGGCATAGACTGAAAGAATGATTATACATCACTATTCACAATACTAAAAAGGCCTTGCAAAATAATCTATCTACAAAAATTACTGACTCTCCACTAATGAAAAAGACATCGTATATTTTGATTGGTATATGGCATTAGTCAAGTACAACTATATCCCAGTATTGGGATTGTTCCCAGCAAGGATCAAAGAAATTTCTAACCCTCGGCTAAAAGCCTGGTTAAACATGAGGCGAGTTTGAAATGTTGATACAAATGGAAACCACGAAAAGAATGCAATGGGCACAAATATGAGCATTCCCATGCCAGCATCATATAGACGTGCAATTGATCGAATGAACTTCCATAGTCCTAACCTCTTCATCACAGGCTTCCAAGCAGCAGCAATCTAAACAAAGAACAATCAACATATAAAAATCAGAATGATGTTGCATTTGAGATATTAAAACCATTGATACCCAATCAGCTCCATTTCAGCACATTGAATAGTGTTAAACTTCATAGCAGAAAATATCGGGACATGTGTAGGATTCTAGATGTCAAATAACAAAATAATCTAAATACTTTTAGGATCTATTTGATGGTCAAGATAAGATAGAAACCGATAAGTGAGATTGAAGTAAGTTTTTATCAACGTTGCCAGTGAATCGGATATCAAATTGATGAGAATTATAGATCATAATTCAATTGATTGAGCCACGGTTGAATGTGATCAATAATAAATAAAAAAGTAATTTTTATATTTATTAAAAAACGATTAAACCAACACGGGTTCAAACTTGTTCAATCCAATTTGATATGGTTCAAATGTACTGTGGACTGTTGTTGAATCAAAGGGCAGACTGGCCAGTTCTCGGTTCAATAAGTTGAATCGACTGGTCTGGTTTTGACAACATTATTTTTACATGTATTCTTCTACCAAAACCCAGGGTTGCATAAATAATAAAGGAGACATTTTTGTAATATAAACAACACATCAACTGAAAAGAAAAATAATAAAAACAAAACAAACACGACCACAGTTTGCTAACTACCTTGAAATTAAAAAATATATAAAATTGATGCACAAAGAATGAAACTACAATGAATGATTCCAACTTTAGACTACTGATATTTCAAGCATCTGATCCAACGGCGGAAAGATAAAATAACTAATAAACACATTGCATCAGAGGAAAAGAGAACACACCGATAAAATTCCCCACCCAGTAGGAATGAATGCTAAAATAGAAGCAAATATGTCTGGAACCGATAGGTCGGTTAATATAACTGCTACAGCCAAACCAGCAAGTGCAAACAAGAGTGATACTCCTTGTACAAAGCGCAGCAGAAGCTGGAAATTGACTGATATCTTCTGGCTAAAGGTGAATACCTATTGTGCAAAGATACAAGATAACCTCAAGTCAAAATTAGCAACATACACATGTAATCTAAGTCACATAATTCAATTTTGCACCTTAAAGAGAATTATTAGTACTGCCAGCACTACCCATGAGAATCCATACACCTGTGTAAAATGGCAAACATAATAATCAGTTGACTAACTAACCTGCACAAATTCTGCAATAGTGGTCAAATATTTTCTTTTTAAAGTGAGACTAAGGTTTTTGAAAGTAAATAGTGGTGGAATATAATACAAATACACCATCAACTTTGTTGTATTGTGCAAAAAATCTGAATTAGTTTCTATTGTCTCCTGTTTTTCTTTGTTACAGAATTAGTTTTCCTTCATTTTTTGTTACTAGGACAGATTTCAGATTTTGTGGCAGGCCAGCACTTATTAGAATGTCCATGCATTAGTCTATATAATGCATATTGTAGACGTAATATGAATCATCAGAAATAAAGATTCCATACATTAACAAAAAATGTGCAGCCACACGTGTAACATTCCATTTGTCCCAATATGACATGGCAATAGGTGTGTTGTTAAATGCAAAGACATCTTGTGTAATATTCCATACATTAGCAAAACAGCCACAACTTATGTTCAGCATGCTGTCTGGTTAAGGCTAATTGGTTACCTTCTGTGCTTCTTGGGGAAGCACTACTACTAATGAAACCCAAATTTTTGTTGCTCCTTTTGTCAATGCAACTCATGTGAGTTAACACCATTTTTGGGGTGACTTTCAAGAATAGGGTATGGTGCTTTGCAGAGAAGGAAATGATACCAACCCTTTTAGCATAACTTCATGATTTTATATAATTTCCTTTATTTAGCAGTTGGAAACAAGAAAAATAATATATTTAAAACTAGTAGAAATTAAAAAGGGCAAACAGATGAAATATTAACATACCGTCAATGAAGTATCAGTTCCTTTCACGTCCAGCTTGTACACAATACCATATTGAAAAATGAAAAATCTCAGACTTAGGATGGTCTCTGCTATCCTTGAACCGAAGCTCCTGATATGAGCCTGCAGATGGAATAATTGCAAATAGTTTATCTTGTTATCATAATTGTTATTTTTTTGTTTCTGACAGGGAACTCTTAATAAGTCAACTATGATGAGTAACTTAACCCCATAATAGCTTAGTTCATATCAAATTTTTTTCATAAATGTCCGCCATGGCGCCATTATCCCCATAATGCATCATAATAATCCTTGTCCATGCACATGAAAAACATATAACCTATAACTCCCTTCATTTGCACACTACCCAACCTATCATCTTGAAGAAAGAGGAATGCCTACTTCAAAGATTAGAGTGGTATTTTTGTTTCAATATAAATATGGTATTTTTGTAATTTAATCCCCCAGCATATTATATTAAAGTCATCCATTAATTGATTCCATAATAAAATTCAATCAACAGATTGTGTATCCAGTAGGTTTATAACTGTCACCTTTTCCTAGATTCCAAAACAATTGAATTTGAAAGATGAAATTGGAATGACTTAAATAACTTTTTAGTCTTTGTAATTTATATCGATTTTGGTCGTAATAAGACCAAACTAATCTTTTTTTGATGAAGACCACTCCAATCTTTCAGTGGTTTATAAACGTCACCTTTTCCTAGATTCCAAAATATACCATATTTATTTTGAAACAATAAGACCATATTTATTCATTTTGAAAATAAGACCAGCGGTTTATAAACGTCACCTTTACATAGATTCCAAAACAATTGAATTTGAAAAACAAAATTGAAATGACTTAAATAACTTCTTGGTCATGATATCAATTTTGGCTTTAGTCCCCATAAAAAAAGAAACCATGACCAGCGGCTAATGCTGCCTTCTCCTAGATACCAGAACAATTGAATTTGAAAGATTAAATTAAAATGATTAAATAACTTTTTACTCCTTGAAAATTTATACCAAATTTGGCTTTAGTCCCGTTCCAAAAGTTCTCATTGAATCCTCGAAACATAGGAAATGTTTTTGTGGAGTTATGTCCAAAGCCCAAATTGAGTTAGGAACAAATTCGAACATGAATTAACTTTATAGGATCAAAACAAAACAATAAGAACATAAAACATATTTCTTATGTTTCATAGATTGAAACCAACACGTTATTTTTAGGGAGTAAATCAGAAGGACCGAAGTTATTTAAGCAAATTTATTAATTGTCATTAGGTCAATATTCACTATGCAAATCATGAATTATTCTAAAAGAATGTAGAAAACAAAAAACAGAGCAACCTAGTGAAATAAAACTTCCACATTGCAGGGATCGAGGTAAGGGTGGATGCACACATGCCTATTGTACAAGTAGCGGACCAACAATGTAAACATAAATTTGCCACTTCAGAACTAGAACTGCCTATATAACATAAATTCACTTAGCACAACAATCAATATTCCAAAAGAAAGTAGCAGCCACAACAAAGTAAATAAAATTGGCCAATTTTTTAGAACTAGAACAAAAAATTAACACATTTAAGAAGAGCATATGGTGTAATGTATGAAAAATTATAAACTTTTTTGGGAGTATAATCATCAAGTGCCCAAGTTACCAATGACCAGGATAAAAAAAGTATAACAGCAAGAAAAACATTTCAAACAATGTATGAAAAATATTGTATACCAGTTCTTCTTCCCACCAAGCTTCCCAGCTTTCTTCTCCCTTAACACCAATTCCACCTCTGTAAAGTAGCCAATTTGTCCAGTCTCGGAAGTCTACCACTACCCTAAAATACACAATAAGGGAGAATTCAGTAGATATCAGAGGTATATCTGGAAGGATATGAAAGTTAATAAAGTATAAGATAGATTGAATCCTAGAAACGGAAAAAATAAATTATATTCTTGTTACTAGCTCCAGAAGGCTTTGAGGTCTTATTTATAGAGTAGAATTAAGGTTGCCAAACAAGGCAGCACTGCAGGTGTATAACTCTCAGCCGCCTATACCACAGAAAGCTAACTACACGAGAAAATCACATGCATAGAAGGGTTGAATAAATAATACTTACTTTTGCCACTCAAATCCAGAAGGGTTGAATAAATATGGAGCAAACAACCAGGATAGAGCCATAAACCAACTGCTTATACTCAAAAGAATGTATGACAGTGCACCACCATCATTATAACCATAAGCAAGATATACTATCAACAGAAGCACAACTTCCAACCTGAAGACAAGAAGATATAGGCTATAATTATTCCATTCAAGAGAACGGACAATAAGGAACTGCAAACTTTTAAGAGGATGATATCTACACGAGAATAATTTCATAAATAATAGATCATAAATGTTCCTTCTCCGGAGTTTATATGGGAGAAACCTATGGAAAATTAAAGCTATTCAAAGACCCACTAAATTGGCATGAATTACAGTTAAAAAAAAATACAATTGTCAGCTCAAGCTGTTAGAGTACCAAGTGTTCTGTAATTCAGTTAGAATATCTGCGATCAAGCAAGCTCAGTTAGATGGGCTTTCTGTTAACCTTCAGCTATTTAGCTAGGTGTACGTACGTACATTCAGAGCTTGCTATCAGATAATCACTAACAAATAATCAAATTCAAAACTTCAGATAATATCTATTTTTCTCTAAATCTCAACATTTACTCTCCCAAGCTTTCTGGTATTCTCTCTTACAACAAATAATTCTATGATCACGCCAAATCTATTTTCCAATCCAAAGTAGTAATTACTGCTTGGATTGTTTTCCATACTAAACCTTAGGGAATCCAGCTTAAGCTGTACCTTAGGCCATTCAAACATGGGAATAACTTTGGCAATTCTGGAACTAGAACCTTGCACTTGATTTCTGTGTGGTTGAGGAAGCAATGGGTTAAGGCCATCATTTAGGTTATCTTCATCAGAGTTTGGGATTTCTCTAGTGATTTCCTGAAGGGGAGGACTGTAGCAGTGCAACGCCAACGAAACATAACTATTTTGAAGCAGCGAGATTTGCTTCCCTTTTCATGTATGGGAGGGAGTAAGTAGTCAGGTTAAGTTATTTCTAATTGTCACTGCATCGGTATAAATACAAGCACAAGTAAAAGAAAACTTGGAATAAAAGAAACTATTGTTTTTCTGAATTCTCTCAGTTAGATCTATTTCTCTCAATTCTCTTCCAGTATAATATGGTATCCAGTGCTCAGATCCATTGTTGACTCTTAGAATATGGGTTTTCGGAGAACTCAAATCCAAAAACCGACATTTGAAAATAAGGATCTCAACACACACCCTCTCACAAGGACTCAACATACAAAGCAATGAACATATGCATATGGATGGACATACATCTTGTCACAACAAGATTTTCTCTCAATTTGGAGCTATTAAATGATTAGAAATTCGAGAAACTTAATTGTAGAACGATAAGGACAAACGATATTGCACATATGTAGAATCAACTTAGAGAAACAATAAGACTCACCCTTTAACAAAATGGCTACGAGAGTAGAGTCTGTAATTTTCAGAAAATTTGATATGGCGGACGACAAACCCTCGGCCAGTTGCTTGATACTGTTGACACAGACAGACATATTAACAATTATAAAAGAAGTGGAGTAAAAAGAGGCATAAAGTTAGCACACAAACCCTTGCACCGCCATGAAGAATTGTCCTTCCAAAATAATGGGTTCTTGTACCCAAAGAAAAAGTGAAAAAAACAGTGCAGAGCTGAAACTGCATCGTGATAAAATTGACAACGGCCTGTAGAACAATAAAACATAATAAGAAAAAGTTGGACTATTGTTGAAGGATTGATTTTAACACATCGTTTAATATAAAATTTCAAAGTAGAATAAAACAATGGAAGAAAACCAGAGCACATGGTTCTTTAGTCATAAATTTTGAGATGAAACACTGGCTTGGTACACCTTGTTTCCCGTGTTCTCTTTGGTTATAATTATTAAGATAAAGACATACAGAGACACACACACACACACTCAGACACACACACACACACACACTTACCCTCAAGAAGCCTTGTTCAAGAATGAAGCCCAAGACCATTGGCACAGCAGTAAAGATACCAATTTGGAAGAGAAACTGTGTATTCAAAGCAGCACTCAGAGCAGTATTCTTGGTTATCTTAGCCCTTTCTTCAATTGTTTCACCAACACCAGAGAGTGCCTAGAACAAAAATGTTTATTTATACACTAGTATGGAAATAAGTGTAGGTCTTTGTTACTTGTTAGTATTTACAGTGCGTAGGTATATGAGTTGTGTTCTTGATCTATTCAGTTGTATGACATGGTGTAGGCACCACCTTTGATTGATTGATGCCAATAGATCCTTAAGAAAAACTAAAACTAGCAGAATGATGAAAATAAGACGACCAATGTAAAAAATAATTCGTTCTCGCCATTTTACTCTTCGTTTTTTTTCTGCTTTAGATAGACTTCTGTACAGTCAAAATGCAGCTGGCATTTAATTAGATATCTGTTGGAATTTATAACAAAATTACACGATTTTTAATTCAGTCTTTCACATGATGTATTCACCTATATATATGGGTACTCACAGGCCACGACACTTTCAAGCAAGCCAACATCGTAGTCAATTTTCAGATCTATATTTTCTTTCTGCACTTTATGTTTTCTCTCATAAAAAATTCAACCTAGAATTGTAATATGGTATCAAACCTTTAAAATCCAGCTATGGATTAAGAATATGACAATACAACTAACAACAATTATGTAAAAGAAAAATGTGTCAAGCATCTCCGATTTAAGTCTAATGAAAGGCCTAAATCTGGTTTTACCACAGAATTGTAGCAATAACAAGCCAGCAAATTGAATAAATATTGAATTGAAAAAGAGCATTTAACACTAAGTGTGACAAAAATTAACAGAAAGCTAAAAAATGCACAAACATCCAAGCATGAAGAAATCCAACTTACCAAATATGTTTTTCCATAAAGAAACGCATAAACTGTCAGCACCGTTAACTGCAAGATGATAAAGGAAAAAAATCATCACATGAAAATGATCTTCAACAATCACACATACATTAAGAATCAAATTACACCGGTATAATACTTGAGTACAATAACAAGGTCTGAATCAGCTTCTTTCTCAATAAAGTCAGTCAACTTAAGGCTTCACCCTCTGAACCACATTTGGGTGTAGTTACGAGGATTATCAGATACCTCAATGGTATTATTCATTATGCCCTGCAACTGTATCCTGTTAATCTTCCCGTCTTACATTGTAGGGTGTGTTGACTCTTATACTTGTGAATAGACTTGTATCGGTATTATATGCGACTCAAAGTCAAAACATTTTTACTAATGTCTTGTTTCTTTATTCTTTAAACAACATAATTTCAATTTGATCCCAAAGCATTTATAAATCAAAACAATAATTAAATGTGACATAAATGGCATACCATGGTACAAAAGTAGTATCCAACTGTTGTGAAGTAGAAAGACATCATCCGGAAGAAATCAAAAAGTTGCCCGAGTCTGTATATATCCCGACTCAGAACTTGTTCACCATTGCCACTTGAAACTTTCCCCTCAAATAGTGCAATCTGATTGAGGCCAACATCTCTTCCCTTTCCAACCTGTACATTTTAACATTAGAGCTTGATCTGCAGAAGATGCATCTTTAAATAACCAGCCTCACCTGAATATATTCATGATGAGTAATGTTTCCTTGACGCAAGGTTGAATTGAATCCTGTGTATTAACAACAATCCAAAGATGAAAATAATTGGAAAATGGAAACAGTGTGCATTCAGTTTAGGTTATTTTAAATCCATTGAATCATACAGAAATGAGGTAAGAAACATAATTATAATCTACGATTCTATATTGTCAATACAGAAATGTGTAGCATGAATAGTGACCCTAATGCACTACAAGAGATGCTATGGCATAGTAGTTTTGATTTTTGAAGAGCAGCCTGCTCCAGCGAAGTCCCATGTAAGAACCCGGTTATGCTCTCAATTTATAGCTGTTCCCTCCTCTTTTGACTTTTTGGTCACATTTCGCCCTTAAATCTTGAATGGCAATCAAATATGACTCAAACTCTTCATCTTGTATTTGTTTTTCTTAAAATTTGAGTCAAGCCTAACTCAACCTTCAGAACCAACTTGTAAGGTGAGGATACCTCCCACTTATATACAAATTTTTTAGGTCATATCACATCCAACGTGTGACTCTCATGCAAGACAAGAAAACCTTTGATATTCCCATACTAGATGCTATAGATATCAGAACAACAAAGTGAGAAGGTGGAAATAACCATCCTAAGACATTATACTTGACCTAATTTATTAATGCCATCACCGCCAGCAATTTTTATAAGCATATTTTAAATGTATGCCTTTAATCATGGAATATGGTAATCTATAAAACAGGTCCACCTTGAATTACAACTATTGTTGAATAAATTGTTCACAAAATAATTTTGTAGCCATTAGATTTCCAAAAAAGTTCAACGGATTTAAGTGTAGAATGTGGCTATAGTACAACAGTGCAACATTTTGCAGCTTTACCAGAACAACCAAAATTCTATGAAGCAAAATCAACTGATATACCTGAGTAGATATCTTCACTAATATTGATAACACGGGAAGCCTTGCTGATACCACCGCGGGTTATATGAAACACTCTATCAAAAACATCAGGATGACCATAATGCATACGAACCCTGACCAGATCATAATTAACAGATTACAGCTTCCCTTAATTTGGATATGGACAAATGAAATGATTATTTAACATAAAAAATGGGCTTACTTCAAAGGATTTGCTAAAACCCGCTGACCCAAAGTCACAAAACTTGTTTCTTGATTGGACATGAATGAAGCCAAAGATGACACACTGTACAGTAACATGAAAATTTGGTCAAATATATATAAAGCAATATTAAGTCAAAGAGGAATACAGAATCACGGAACTTAAGCTACACATACCTTCCAGTAAAGACATGTTCTCTAACACCAAGTATGGTAGGAGCACGAAGACCGTGATCAGAATGAAATTCCTCAAGCAGATTCCTCATCTTCAAAGCCTCCTCAAAATAGTTATCCTATAATAAAATACTATAAGCATGAATAGTAATTTCAACAGAAAGAATTCAAAGATAGAGAGTTGTATAGATAAGAGAGAGAGAGAGAGAGAGAGAGAGAGAATCTCAAATCTGTACTTGTTATTTCTAACGTTCTGAATCACAATACAAAAGAGTTAAAGAGATGCTTAGAGTTAGCTCAGACTTAACTCTAACAAAATAAGCATATGCCCACCGCTATCAGCTAATTGTTGTTTGAACTTGCAACAATTTGACAAAAAAAGTGTCTTCCTACATGGAGAACTTGACGAAGAGACTTACATGGAATTGGCCCCTGGATATGGTGAACAAACTGCTGCCAACACTGTTTGTAAGCTAAAGACGGCATTATATGGCCTAAAACAATCACCATGAGCGTGGGTTGGAAGGTTTACTAAGGTTAAGGTAGGTTTGGGATTAAAAAAAAAAACCCAAGGAGACAATACGCTATTTATCAAACACTTTGAGTCAGGGGACTAGGGGAGTATCTGTGTTACTGGTTTATGGATAACATTATAGTGACAGGTGGTGGCGATGAAGAGGAGTAACAACTGTAAAACCATAAACCAATGAGACTTTATTGTGATAATAAATATGCTATTAGCATAACCCATAATCCAATGCAACATGATAGAACCAAATATATTGAAGCTGACAAGCACTTCATGAAAGAAAAATTAGACAGTGACCTAATATACATTCCATATTAACCTCCCAAGGTAACCTTTGCAGATCTTCTAACTAAGGGGCTGAACAACAACTTTGAAAAGATTGTTTCCAAGCTGGGATTGATAGATATCAATTCACCAGTGATAGAACTCAGTTGCAAAGATCAAAAGATAATGGTGAAATTGATGGAATAGTGTAATTGTATTAATGGAATAAGGAAACAATTACAAAGATAGTAGTAATAACAAAGCAAATAACAGAATGAAAGGATAACAAATTGATAGCAAGCTACCAATCCCCAAAGCAACAATGTGCCCCCAAATTACTCAAGAGTGATTCCGTAGTTTCTAAATAAATTTCTAGTTACCTTATTCTCTTACTTACTACTACTTATGATTAACTCCTCATGCATTCCATGCACACTACGCCACATCATCATTCTTTTCCTTTCCACATTTTCTCACATATACCCTCCATATTCTTGGTTTAGGCCCATAATCAAGGCCCATTTCATCATTCAAGTCTCTATCAATCAGCTTGAGGGGAGTGTTATAAATAATGTATATTTGTAATTATTAGTAATAATTGTATTCGGCCCATTAGGTTTAGAATAGTCTATTTAAACAAATTAGTGCATGTACTTTATTCATAACTTTGAGATATATTAAAATAGATTTTCTACATGTTAAATTAAATACAATCAGGGGGGATGTACATAAATAGGAAATACAGTACAATACAATAATTATTCATTAAAACTGTAAAATCAGCTATCACCTGATTCATGTCAATTGTTTGGACTGCATTCCCACGAGTAAATATAATTGCATGATTTTGATTCTCGGGCTTCCCTTCACCAAGTTTGGGATTTCCAGGTAATTTCACTGAGTATATTTCCTATGGCATCAAAAGGGTTTAATTAAAGGAGTGAAAATTTGCAAATGGACCGTGATACCAAATTAATCACAAATGCAAAAGTTGCACAATTATGGTGGAAAAAATTAATAGAATTTAAAACAAATTGATTGACCATCAACCCATTTTCAAAAAGATAAGAAACTAGACAAAGAGGTAGATATAAAAATGTGGCTAGAAAGTGAAAAGTGAAAGATGAAAACCCTGGTAAGAGAACAGAATGTGGAAAACACTGAAGTGTGTAAAAAGTACAGAAGAATGGCACCTTGTCTTTCCCATTAATATCAGCTTTCACAAGTTTTGAGTAGTATTCTGTGTTCACTTTTCCATCTCTTAAAGTTTCAACAACATCAATGAAAGCAACACGAAGAGCTTCATTTCTAAAAGCGAAAATAATTGAAAAATTAGATGAATCTGTAGACTTTAGCATTTGCATAATGAAGAAGAAAAAAAAATAGAAAATATCGAAGACATAGAAATTTCACAATAACATTGCTGAACTGACCTTTGCATAAGTAAAGCAATATCAACAGCCTCAGGCTTTTGCTCCTCTTTCTGCTTACCATAAATTTGGCATGTCACAACATAAGTGAATTTCAGATCCGCCTGAGCACGTGCTTCAGGGGATAAATCAAAGCCACGTGTATCAGATACTTCATCAAAACCAAGTCCAGCCTCCAAATCTAAACCATCAAAAAAGAAAAATATTACAAGCATATAACAGCAGGAAAAAAATGGGTTTAATATCTCCCCTTACCTCCACCAGCTGTAGTCCTCTCCAAATAGGTCTGAAGCATAAGAGCCTTCCTATAATACATCATCCCCCGAACTGCATTTCAAATTGTAAAGAATAGAAAATAAGCTAATTCCATTTTTCATGATAAACTTTAGGAGGTTTAAATGAATGATTACAAAGGTATTATAGTGTGTAGGTTATAAACCGAAGAAATTGAAATGGAAGAATCAAAAGATGGTGTTGCCTACGGTGCACCACTTGATATTATTTTACGGTCAAGATTATATCTATTTTATAAATCGCAAAAGAGTTGTGTTAATTTGACATACATATTTGACATGAAATTTCAACAATAACTTAGATAGTTAACAACACAGTTCAAATATATGGTTAATTATGATCAGTAGATGGTTAATGAATCTAACCCGGTGCCAAAACTCGTTAACGACCCGCTGAAATGAATTAACCACAATTTTAAATGTCCTTAAGCACAATTATCAGGCGTTCATATATATAGTGAAGATATGGGTGAAAAGAAATTTTATTAATGTAAATAAATTCACCTAGGTCCATTGTGAATCGAGATAAAAGTACAACAATCGTAAAAACTCGAAATGAATAACAAAATGATAACAAACTTAGGCAATTCGAGAAGGCTAGATTCTCCCAATGCAGTCTTAGCTGAGTTCAAATTTGATTGCAAATTTTGTAAATTGAAGAAAACAAATTTGATTGCAGCAAGTAGATCTCAAACATTTGATACAACAGAAGAGACAAAAAATCTGACAAATAAAACATGGAAAAGAAAAAGAAGTAAATCATGTACGGAAGCAAATATATTCAAACATTACCAGTTCTGGCCAATGTTTGCCCCCGATAAGAAGCCCAAAAACGCAGTTCAAGAATATCACTAGGACTATCAAAAAGATCAGTGTCACTTGCATTTTCATCACGGCCAATTCGGGCAAGAAAGTTTTTCCACTCATCTGCAGTGAATTAAATTAATCACGAATCGATAAATCACAGTAGAAAAACAAAGTAGTGCACAAACATGTGTGTACAATAGATCAGACATTAGGAAGCAACAAAATTTATTTTATTAATAGCTGGGAGCCAAAACCAATCCAAATATACAGATCAATTTTAACTTTTCAACATCTCAAAAGGTACAGGGATCAACATATCAACTAAAGCAGTTTAATTTCAGGTGAAATCTGCCGAGCCCTCCTTTGAGCTCCAAAAGAAATTGGAATTAATTTCAACAGCCAAAAGTAAGCCAGCAACCATCTCAAAACAGATAATAAATAAACAATTAATAAGATCCTGCCAACCCAAAAGTAATTTATGCCAGCGATTGGAAGGAACCAGGGCAGTTTCAGGAATGACAAATATTTAAATTTTGTTTTATCCCACAACCCCAGAACATAATAGAGCTTCCCAGCAAAAAAGAAAACGGAGAAAATGGATTTAAGGTAATCAGGTTACCCCCTTCTCTGTCAAGTGAGTGGAAAAGAATTAATTAAAGCCAGCTAGACTGTAAGTAATTAGGTTGGCCCCGTTTAAGCCAAATGGTAAACCATCACATCATATAGCCGTTAAAGTAAATAATTGGGTTACTATGCATTTCTTTGGCAGGAAACTACGTAATTAGGGTCTGTAGCACCCCAATGACTCCACCAAGTATCCCCACAAGCTTAAGTCCTTTAGACCGACTATAGGAGAAATGTCCGCTCAAGTGCTAAGGTCGCAGCTTAAAGCTCTTCGCCCCTCTCCAAGAATGTGATTTGCAAGGATAAAAACCACGATCCTCCACTACAAGCTCAGCACTGCTTAACCAATAGAGTCACACTCATTGAGTTTTTAAATGAGAATGAGAGAATAAAATAATTGGATCCAACCACCATGGAAGTATTTCAACCAGCCTAACTATCAGTAAATAATAGTGTTTAGGCTTAATTTTCACCCGAACAAAATCTACATAGATAAAGCAAAGATAGAGCCATCCAGATAAATTTCAAGTGATCTGCATAAAATCTAGTATGCCCTCAAGTATGATCTGATACTGTGATTGAAACCAAATGAAGTAAAACTACCTGGAAATATCTTCTGAAGGTAGAACAAAATGGAAATTCCATCTTCATTTTTCTTTTGGAGTTCAGCCATGCTATAAAGCACAATCTCAGAATAGTATGGGGTGAAAACGCTGCACCATCAGATGATAAGATTAGCACAGAAACAACAAATAGAATAATTTCTTTAAAAAAAAATTTACCTAAAAGATAACATTTGTTGAACTGGCTTTGCACGAGGCATCTTCATAAAAAGTGAATTTGCAAAAAACTCCAGCCTTCGCCTAGCTTCAAGATTTCTAGGTACGCTTGACGCAGAGTCTTTGATAGTCAGCAATGAATATAATCTTTTGACTTGCATTCTCTGCATATACTCAAAGTTGGTAAACTTGTATAGTATGTATAGCCCTATTTCTTTCTACAATGCACATGGATAAAGAAAAATATGTTTAGAGCATACTAAGTCTGCATTTGGCCATTTCAACTTTTGAAACAAATGACCTTCATCTCTAGCTTTGGTCAGTAAACTCCATGTGTCATAATTATCCCTAGATAAAATAGAAAAATCTACATTAATCTTTTAAATAATGAAATGAAGGGAGAAGGATTGAAATTTTGACACACTCAAGGGGGAAATCTATTTCTAAAAACCAATATATAATCGTATAACAAAAACTGCAACAAACCTCATATTTATAGAAAGGACATCATATCGTACAACATCATAGAGATCCTGAACAGCCCTAACTGCACCTTTTTCAAGCTCGGGTGTTTCAGTCTCTTTCTATAAGATGTCAAAACAAAGATAAGTAAACTTCAACGGTTAACTTCCAACTAAAGGGAACCAAATTAAAAGGAATACAAACAAACAATAAAAACTTCCCCAACAGGATTAATGAGTTTCTTTTGTTACAAAAATGCAATGATAAACACAATATAGAACTCAAAAGACTAAATACAAACCAGAATCCCCATCAATGCAGTTATTCTAGATATCACAACAGCCAACTTATTTAGTCGAAAGTCCACATGAATACTCCTTTTTGTAATACTAGCATTAATATCATCATATATCCTTTCAACCCTGGTACAGCAGCAACAATTGCATATAAATGACAACACATAAGTCAAAATATCAAATACAAAGCTCGTCATAGAATGGAAACATGGTAATATGCACTTCAACATTGCAGCAGTTACATACCACATCCTTCCTGCATCATCTAATACTTCTGTTAAAATGAGTTTAATTGCATAGTAACACTCCTGAACTGCATACATCATATAGTCATCGCGTGAAATCCTATCCCAAAGCTCATCTTGAGTATCTTTACTCTCAACAGCAATGTCCCTAGCTAAAAATATCTACATAATTGTGCACAATAACTAATTAGTGAATCATAACAAGACATAAAAAATGAGCATATTAGAGTATAGTAAATATAGCATTGTCAAAAAAAAAATATAGCATTGTAGGTTAATTCGTAGCTGTGAACCTTGTGTACACAACAGAAAGTGTCGTGTCATCACTTTTCCCATAATAATTAGTTAGACAGTTACTTTGTTGAGTTCATCTAGCTGATAAAAAAAACATATTATCATGCACTCATTCTGTTACATAGTAAAAAATTCTCTCAAATAATACAAAATCCTAACATTCAGATTCTGTCTCTTTACTCTCTAAACTGAGTTTGAACAGGGTGGAGCATCTCTATTGATTTTGTTCGAGGTGAGGATTTATAGTCTAACACTAGAGAGAATGATTGGTTATACTTTTATCTACTATTGTATTCCTTTCTGAGGATCAGGTACGCCTTAGTTTGAACAGAGTGGAGCATCTCTATTGATTTTGTTCGAGGTGAGGAATTCTTGTGTTTGTAATAGGTGAAGTCTCCCTTAGAGTGTATCTCTTAGGGTGGTTATTGTTGTAGTTGTAACAACTCTGATTAGCAAAAGATATAATGAGGATGTTATGATATAAATATATATAGACACATATACACTCAATGTTCTAGCAAATCATACAAAATGCCAACAACAACAAAATTAATGATTTAATTCAAGACAGAAAATGAGCTTGTAATACAACCGAGATTGAAATTTCTTAAATACCTTGCTTGCAAGTAGAAAGAGTGGCCACTGAACCAGAGGAATATCTCCAGAATTTCTAGGCATTAAAAGCAACTCCAGTTCACTACAAGCAAGGAAAAGATGGCATCAATAACCCACAGGTTCGTGAATTAAACAGACTCTGATACCAACATAAAGTTGAATAATAATATATTTGTTGTATAAAGAGAAAGGAGCATACAATATATATACATAAGACATAACCTACTCGATCCCTAAGACTAGGGAATAGAATGAATTAAAAAGTGAATAGAATCTAAACAAATAAAACAATATCGAAACAGCATGCTGGTATCAGATAAGAAGTGTAAACAAATGAAGATACTAAAAAAGATATAGCAGGTCCCATGACTAACAAGTTGGTTATATAGTCTTCCTCCCTTAGATTTCTTATAATCTCATTCCAAAACGGGGAAAACCGAGCAGCATCAACCTTGTTCTTTTCAACAACCTTCAAAGGAACAGTAAAAGGATAAGTATTATTCCTCGACTTCAAAAATGATTCAGCCCACATGAGAATAATACACTATAACCTTGCGATCATATACAAATAAATATATCATTCGGAATATATCATTTGGAAATTAGTAAACAAGTATCCTGGAACAATCATATCAATTTAAACCAATCTAATTTTTCCAGTCTCCCTAGCTAAAGGCAGACCTGAACAGATGACAGTTGGGCACTCCTGAAAAAAAAAGAGAAAAAAGTACGTAAGATTATATATTTAAAAAGGTAACACAATTTGTGGGGCAAAACAGCAAAGAAAGGTTATATTCCCAGACAGCTATAGAAGAATCAGTTTTGCCATTTGCGCATCACGGAAAATGGGGGTTTGTTCAAATGCCACTACATAACAGTGTTATAGCACCGTTATAGCTGTCATTTAACAACACCGAGTAAAGATAGGACAATAATATAGTTTTACTTTTTCTTTTATTTTTGCAGAATGTATGCATATGGCCCTTAGAGGGTTTTCGTTCCCTTCAAGTATTTATTGTTTTTTACAGATGCAACTAACTGCAGTAAGTTACAGCAATCCATTCAGCTCCTCTATGTATACAAAAATAGAGTGGGCAGAGCCATTTTACATTTCAGGAAGTCAAATTAGATTTTTCATACAATGAAATGTTTTCTCATTCAAATTTTTGCTGATGCTTTAATAGACAGCTATTCTTCCAACTACAGAATGAAAAATCACAAAACAAGAAAAAGTCACATATCAAAAGCAACACCTGTTGGGTAGAGCAACATGAAGAGTGTCCATGAAAGCTCCAGGAAACTGCTCAAAAAGTTTTTGCAGCGCTTCGAGTGACCTTATCTGATTATCATATGCAACCAAAGAAAATAAAAATGCTAAAAAACTTCATATTAACATGTAGAGAAGGATGGCACCATCAGCAGGTAAAAGATATTAATAATAACAAAGCACATATATTATTAAAAGGATTTACAGGTTGGTCAATCGTTACATACCTCTCCCAGACGAGCTCTTGCCCCGAGCAAGAATCCCCAGACAGCGGATACAAGTGTGTAAAACACATATATGTCCAAAAGATAAATCTGAAATTGAAAGAACTAGCAAATTGGAAACAGCAACCAAAACCCATAAAAAAAACAAAACGAAGAAAAATATAACATTGTGACGGTAAACGGTAATAGTAATAAATAATGGATGACCAAAAACGATTAGAAATCAGTACATAACCAGAAATACGAACTTTTATATAGGTTTTCAAAATCACAAGCTTCTATATTATTTACTAACTACTAAACCATAAAAAGATAACCCTCAGTACTGAAAAAGTTCCAACTCAATATTAGCTCAACACCTCTTAAAATAATATATTTATTTGAGTTACAACTTACAAGAGCTAAGTATGTTTTTCAAGATATAGCTTTCAGCTGAAAAGCTTGTTTTGAGTGCAAATGAACCTAAACATAACATGCTAGAAGGCTCCATAAATCATAGCAGCAACCAAGTTCCAGCTATATAAGGTAAACAATACCGTACAGAAATATCACATTAATATCCGTGCTACTTCACACCAAACTTCAAGAACCTTTTGAAAGACAATTCCATCCCCATGAGGGAAGAAGAAAGCTCTCGTTAACGAGAAAAAAAGAACTAAAGCATAAAAGGGGGTAAAAAGGCAAAACAACAGTGATGCACTTACACAAACCACTGGAGACCATATGCTAACAATTGTCAGAGCATTGTGATTATCTGCAAAAATAAAGGCACTTTAGTAGGCAATAGCATCAACAGGAAACAAAAAGTCATAACCACAAACTTAAACAGACCACTGCTTACTTTTAGAGACAAAATCATGCCAAGAGTAAACTAAATTTTTCTCTTTTATTATGTCCCTTGTTGGTTTCACAAGTGGCTTGATCTGCAAACCTCAAAAATAAAACATTCAAATGTACAAGCATATAAGCATCCGTACAGTAGGTACAAGCAACACTATCCACTCACCCACACATAGGCACACATGAACAAACAGATGCATATGTTAGACCACTTATTAGTAAATATTATTACGCAGTTATTATGTAATTAGTGGTGGTTATTATATTATTAGGAGCAGTTATTTTAATTATGTCAGTTATGTTTTATTAGTGTGTGTGTGTGTGTGTGTGTGTAACTCTATAAATAGTAGTTTGTTGTTTTAATTGAGGAATTATTTGGTATAAACCAGAGAGAGAACGGCTCTCAAATTCCTGTCATTTGTGTGTAACTTCTGTAATTGTAACTTCAGAAACTGAATCTGTCAGTTTCGGCCAGAGGAAGAACTGCTACTGCAGTATATGTAATCACTGCTCTTTGGACCAATGCTTCAAGAGTTTATCATATAAAATATTAAGCAAATTCAATATATTTAATTTAGATACCAGTTCTAACAGCATAACTCCAATTTGGAGGCAACTATGAGTATGTCACGTACCTGAAGAAAGTAAGCAAATGAAAATTTTGCACTCAAAATGACAAGCCAAAACAGCATATACCTAAGAAAAGTAACAAGGTATATGTTACACACAAAAAATTGATACAAACAAAGTAGTTTTAATTATATATTTCTAAATTAAACTGAGAAGAATACAGGATAAAGTCCCTCACAGAGAGGAGCCTATCTTAGTACTCGCTTCTAATTAAAACAACTAATGCCCCTGAACTTCTCACAAAAATGTAGTGGAAATGGAAGCAAAAGTCTTCGTACTTCTACACGTATTATAAGTAAAAAAAAAAATATACAAAACGATATCCAGTACATACTTTATGAAATCCAAACTCCTTTCGTACATTCCCCGTCCAACATAATGCCGTTCCTTCATTAGTCAATTTAAAAACTGATATCAGCATAACCACAAAAGATATTGGACATACAAAATAAGATGAATTAATTAATAATACAATTACAAAAACAACTGCAAATGAAGACACAAAAACCTGGCGGAGCCACTTCACAAAGCGAATGAGAGGCCAACGATCACATTGGTTGGTCAGAAGATGACATGCAGGAATCCGCATGAGGAAACTAATGAAAAATTGGACACCGGCATAAATCCCGACAACAATCACATAAAATCTAAAAATAACTGAATTTGAATCTCTTTTACTCTCTTCCTGGAGTGCTTTTCTGCAATCATACACAAAGAGTTGTAAATGTAAAAATCATCAACACAGCAATAAAAAACAAACAGAAAAAACAACAAAAGCTGAAGATATAAGATAAAAATCATTATTTCAGGCATACATACACATAAAGGAAAGTGACAAAAACTGAAGCAAGGCTAAACCAAAGAAATCTTAGAAAAATCCGTGATAGAGCTGAGCGCCTGGTTGTTGTATATGCACCGTACATCATAAAAATGTCCAGGACACCTGAAAAAAGAAACAAAAAGGTGAAAAGTGAAAACTTATACTAGACGAGGACAAGAAATATAACACTAGCAACAACAAAAATTATTACATTCTTGGAAGACATTCAACAAACAAAACAGAGTACGAAACTAAGATGAAAGATCTAAAAATTCACAACAGAAATATACATACTCTCAAAAAGTTTCATCACAACAAATGTAGGTCCAAGACTAAGAACCTCTCGCAAGGTCTTGGAATTAAATTTTCCATCATTGAATGCAATAATTGCTAGACCCTGAAAAGTTGGAATAACATAAAAACATTATGATGCGAAAATCAAATATGGCAACAACCATGAAACTAAATCATGATTAAGTACATAAATGAAATCATGATGGAGAAAAAAATTATTGCCAATAACAGCAGATGAGAACAGCAGCATTTGAGAAAATCTATTATGACTCGTTAGGACTAAAAGCATGTATAAACCTGGAACATCATGAAAAGAAATATCCACAATCGGTGGAAACTATGATAAAGATGAAAAAAAGTCCGATGCTCCACAAAAGATGTTTTCCCCTGACGTTGACTTCTGCCAGCTAACATTTTCTGCATTGTACACAAAAGATAAATAAATAACCACATCAGCCAATAACTATTGAAGTTAGATTTTAACAGTTAGTCAGAACCCAATAGGATGTTAAGCTCCATCTTTTATGGATTCTGCAATAGGTTAAGCTACCTTAGGGACCATTCTACTATAACCTGGTTCGAAAGTTTTATGATACGAGTTTACTCAACCACACATCATCATACATCCAAAACTCTAAATCAAACCATTTCTATAGTGCATCATTCTTAGTATCAATAGTACTGTCCTTTAACAGTATCCAACACAATAGTGCAATAAAATGAACTGTGTGGTGTAATAAGAAAGGTGCCTAACATAATTAAAAAAAAAAAAAAAGACAAACCTTTGATCTGGGATGGGGCTTTTGGAAAAATGAAGAACTTTTGCGCCATGGCCAGCTAAGCTCAAAGCAATGTAGTGACCTGAAAACAATTTCTGAGATCAAGCTAATAAAGAAGTATTGTATCGAGTTAGTGCCCAGTTTCCAATAATTGTGTAATGAACTAGCAAAGCTTAGCCAGCAGATATTAGCACCGCTGTACAGTCAGTTAGTGGTTTACAATATTCTAAAGATGATAGCATAGTTAGTTAAATCTGTTATAGGAGAACTAAACAAGGTAACAAAGTTGTGATAACCTTCAGCCTCAATGTTTATAAAGCTGGATGTACTGTGAATTCATATTAGTACCAAAATCATTTTACTCCCAAATAATTCAAATTCTCTCTAATTCAGCTTTATAAAATGGCATTGAATGCACATTCGAATTCAGTTTTACCAAAATCATTCGAATGCAGATTCCAATAGATGAGGCAAGAGAAGAATATGACAAACTACTGGAACGCAACCAAAAAAGCTAGACAAAACTTTAGTGACAAAACTTTAGTATGAATTTGAAAAGTCATTTTTCTGAGTAACAAGGATACAGTGAACATTGAGAAAAACATTGAAGCAGCGGGAAATGTTGGTGTCAACTGTCATGGATAACAAGGAGGAAACGAAAGAAGTGAACCGACAGAGTTTCAGTCTCGAAGGCCACTTTCTAACATCGAATAAGTGATAGAATGTGTAAATTTGCATTAATTTATGATATAATATTTATCATACTTATCCCCAACTAGCGGAAAGACGCCCAAATTATGATGCTTTGTGCATATATATTTTATCGTATATATCTGTTTTAACTTAATATACTTGTTTCAGTTTTATTAATATCTATATTATCTAAACTCATCTAAGTTTTAGTTTCGATATTTATTACAAAAAGAAAAATCAGTGTCAATATTCATGTTGTACACTTTCAAATGTTTATTTCAATTTGGAAAATAATTGTGTTGTTTAAGGGTCTGTTTATCCAGAAAATAATCAACTAAATTTGGTAGTTAGTTTTTTACCTTTAGTTGTGATGCAAATTTAAAAAAATGACCAAATTGTTAAGGGTAAATTGGTCCAGAAAAATGTCCCACCAAAATTAGTAGTTAGTTTAGTGATAGTTAACTTCGAGTTCCCTTTATATAATGGTATAGATTATCTGTAATTATTAGCCAATTATCTGCCTAGTTCCAATTCTAATTTGCCTCAAATGACTCGCACTTCCTCTCAACCCCGCATTCCTATTTATAGACAACAAACTCAGTTATCTACAAATAACAAACAATTCAAATAAAAGTTATGGTTGCTGAAGATTTGTTACCAGAAATACTCATTAAAATCATCGTAATTTCTCCAGGATGAATGAGGTGCCTTCCCATTATCATTGTTTGTAGCTTCCTGAAAGTCCATGTAAATATATGATAAATTCCTACAGTACCACAACGATTAATGAAGTTTGACAGATAAGAGAATTCGAATGGGTGTTTCTCAAAACTGATTTCCGTATTAACTAATTCAAACTCAAGTCTTTGAACTATATTGAATATTCTAGAGTTTCAGAAATTAACTCCTAAATGAAAACAATTCATATAACGGAAAACTGAGCTGGAAGACTATACAAGACTATGAGTGTTCTTAAATTGAAAAATTAAAAGAAATTATAATTTAAAATTCTATAAAATTCAATTGTATCAATTGAATTATCTTCATTATTAATTTTTTTAGTTGAATATAGTAATTAAATTTTTTGTTTGAATACAGTACTATAATGTACAACAATAATCAAATTAAGGTGAGCAGTGCAGTACAGTATTTTGTTAATATACAGATCCATTTCAAAATGTATATCACAAAAAGACCCTCCTCCATCTTTATCTCCCAAACCACATCCACTTTTGTTTCCATAGGGTTTTCCTAATCCTAACACCATTTGGCCACTGAGCAGTACTCCCTAGTCGCTTGGCAATGCAACTCACCATCATTCATGTGCACCACAGAAGCGCCTCCAACACAAACGTGTCCCTACTACCATACAAAAATAGAATTGCAGGTAACAACGCTGCCACCACCGCTACACAGATCCTTCCACCACCAACAGCTCAAAAAATTTCACACCATGGAATCCGGCCTCCATCTACACCATCACACAAACCCTCCTCACCTCAAGCACCACTCCAAAATCATGTTCTCTTTTCAATTACTCAAATTTGGAAATTCCTATCCCAACTCTCCTCTTAGCCACTCCTGAATGACATCATGGCCAAGGTTCGTCAAAGTAACATTGCATGGCAACTGATTGTCGAAATTGACCAACGAAACCTCACCCCTATCCTTTGCCTTCTTCATAATAGTATGGCGCCTTTTCTTAACAGGACCCACACAACAAGCTGTCAGGGCCTTTGACGACGACCTTGAAGATTTCATGGATACCAAAACAAGATCCCAACACTTCACTGTTTTTCTCGACACACTCTAAGTACGACCACAGGAAAATCGTTGTTCAGGTTTTCAATAAAAGCAAAAACCACATTATGTTCAAGCCCGAAGAGAAAATACACATTGTTATTTAAGCAAGTAGTGCGGGTTTAGGTTTTATACAAAGTTGTTTTCAAAGGAGATGAAGGTGCTGCTGCGTCTGCACAAACCGTAGGGTTTGTTTTCGTTGTGCAAATTTGTTTAAAAACGTTTGGTACCACCAAATCAGTGTGAAGAAAGTATAAGAGGTCCAGTCTGTTCTCCTGTGTGTATATACTCACCAAGGTTGTCAAAATCGGGATCCCACTAAAGATCGCTAGGGTATACAAAAAGCGTAAATCGTAGGATCGTAATAAAGATTGTAAGATCCCACAAATTCATAAACTATTAGGATCGTAACGAAGATCGTAAAAAATATTAAGATAGAAATATAACACTAGAACATAAAAACTTCATTAATTTAACCATTAAGTCACAAACATAAAAACTTAGACTCTTAAACATAATTCTTAAACATAAAAACCTTGATAACAGTAACTAGAACAGAGACATAGACTCTTAAAATTAATAACTTAGACTCTTAAACATGAAAACTTAATAACTTAGACTCTTAAACTTAAATTGAATGAGAATAGATGAAGAGAATTTCTGAACTGGTTTGGAGTTGGTTTGTGAATAGTAGAAGTGATGAGAATATGCCATAGTGATGAAGAGAATTTATAGAATAGATGACTTAAGGGAAAACAATCGTATGATTATGAATCATTTAATTGAATTAGGTTTCAGTTGAGAGAATTAGGGAGATAGAGTGCAAGGCTCAATGCATAGCAATTAAAACAAACCTATTCCCAAGTTGAGCGTGCGTTTTTTACTAACTAAGCCAAACAACCGCTTCGTTTCCGGGTCGGGCGGTGCTTCTAAATTCGGGTCAAAACGGGTCGACCGGGTCGGGGCGGTTGCTAAACGGATCGAAACCTTGGCAGAAACGATCGACTCAACGCGTGGAAGATCGCTGCGACCACGCTTTCACGATCTTCCTCGTCGATCTCTGCGATCCGGCTTATCTGACGATCTTTGCAACGCTCCGGCACGGTCGGTGGTGGAAAACGCGTGACATCGTACGATGTTACGATTTAACGCGCGCTTGACAACCTTGATACTCACTATCTTCTTTTTGCATATTCATAAAGTAAGATAGTTAGATGATTTTATGCATATCCACAGCATAAAATTATGGGCATCATCTCTACTACTGGTGTGCAGAACTTATTTCAAGTTTATGAAATTTAATAAAATGTTAATTGAACACTGAGACTTACTGCAGAAATAACGTCATAGAGAGGAAGGATAACATGATCAAGAAATGAGACACCATTCTCAGAAGTGCAACTATTAGCTGTCTGTGCAATCTGCTGCCTTAAGATCTCATCCATTTCTCTAGCCATCTGCGGATATGTACAAGATTTAATCATAAATGATATCCAAGGACGGTATACAAAAGCAAAATAAAAACTAAATTTTTTATAAAAAACGGAAGAACAAGGAATAAAATCATGGTACTTTATTGTGTGCGTAGAATATTTAAAAAATATTTGAGAAAGATGTGACCATAATACTAAATTAGGGATATTTATAATATTTTAGAGAAAATTCAGTTGCCTTAATTAGGAATCTTACATTATGTATAATATTTTTAAGTACTAACTGCCAAACCAAGTGGTTGGGCACAAGTGGTTAATGAGCTCCCTCTAGGATGAATTGTTCAGGAGAACCCGAGTTTGATTCCTGGTGGGAACAATTCTTAGCCAGGATTTACTTACCTCGACCGAACTCTGAATTACCAGGGCTCCCCTTCCCTAGGAACCAAAGGGTTAATACCATAAAAAAAGTACTAACTCCCATATTTAATTAGGATTGCAAGTTCAATATCAGTATGTATATTGCAGTTGTGTTGATAATTTTCATCAAAAGTAATACAGCATATCATTTTAAATTTATGAGTCTCTGCTCTCTCTCACTCACTCTCATTCCTTATGAGTGCAGTACCATATGTGTGATCCAGTGTGGAATGCTATAAAATATCGAACTTGTGTTTTACAGATTGTTCTACCCTACCTGGCATCAAAAAGTTGTTACCTTCCAGATTGTCATGAAAAATTCTGGTCGCGAATATAACAGACTACATTACCCTCAATAATGATTGAATGAGGACTCTATTTCAAAACATAATTGTGGATAACACTATTAACAATAGAGATTATCTCACATTCAAGTATGAGGGAAATATTATATTATTATATAAAGGTGGATAAACTGTCAGGACATTGTGTTGTATGGCATCATAATATACACTGCCTCAGTTTAAGATCGAACTATTGGGTGTCAATCCTTTCCTATTGTATTTCCTTACCTGACTCTACAATTTCAACAGAACACAATAGTAATTCGTATCTGAAAAAGTTTTATCACTGTTTGCATTAGTACCACCACTCAACAAGTTCAGACCAATATTGCATTCAAATAGTGAATCGATCAAATTAATGCAACTAAACTGTAACAGCAATGAATACTTTAGAAGGAAATATCACCACAACAAATGCCAGTAAATTCAATACCAAAAACTATACAGAAACAACAAAAGAGAAATATGACTCAGACAATGTTCAATTAACTTACATGATGGAATATGTAGCACAGGCATTCTGGTAGAAACCTGACATTTGAAGCTTCACCCCATATTAGTAGGTATAAAGAAACATACAGCAACTTCTTCTCTTTACTCACAGCCTCCAAACTAAAACCAAATAGCACCTTCAATGTCAGTAATCATGTAAATAGATCGCAAAAATTCAATTGGTTTTCGTACAAAATATAAATAGTACCTGCTCCAAACAGGCGTAATGCATAGGTAGTTGCACCAATTTATGTAATTCTCGAGGGACTTGAGGAATACTTTTTGCAAGGCTGCTTCATCCAATTTCTGGAAACAAGATATACATGATGAGAAGAACAAATATAGCACAAAAAATTGCCAACATTGGGATAACAAAATAATGATAAAATATGAAATTATCATGCAGGACTAGTGGACTCCTCTGTGGCTACATTTACTACCTTGGTTTAGTTAGCTAACTATACCTAGATTAAATGTAAAGACTTAATTCAGTTAATCATTCAATACATTTTCAGTTTGACAAACACTTTTAGTACGCTGCCCTCTCGGAATTCTCAAACCCTCATATAGCATCAAGAACCCTCTCATCATGATGGCTTGTGAAAATCCTCCTCATCCGCCACCAGTCAATCCCGGATAGCGGAGCGGCCGACCTCAAAACTGGGATAGCAGAATAGCGTGTGTGTGTGTATATCTGTGTGTGTGTGTGTGTCCCAATTAATTATTATTTTAAAATTATTTTTATGATTTATACTATATAAATCCGAATATTTTTATACTAAATATGTTCAAGTAATTGTTTTACTATTAATATTATTATTATAATAATTAATATTTTTCTTTTATTTTTTTGACAAAAGGTATGTTTTTCTATTTAATATTTGGTCTTTTATTACTAAATAATATTATTCTTATCTATGTTACTTTGTTATATAATTATTTATTTAGTATGAGAAACTAACGTGATTTATACATAGAATGGCCCAACAAGATTATTTTCGCAAGTTTGGCCTGGCCTTAAGCCCAAATGTCTTCCCTCTTCTTCTGCTTAGTTTTGACCTAGAAAATGCAAAACACAAACACTATTGCGCCGCTGCTGCTGTGATTTCTTCTCCATGCGTGTTTTCTTCTTCTTCTACTACTATTCTTCATTACCCCCTCCTTCTCCTTCAAACAATTTAATTTTCAAGGGCCGTGTTGATTTAATTTTGAATTTAGGTTGACCCGCGACAAACACATGTGACTGCACCGCTCCAACCCACCTCTAACACAGCTGGAGCGGCCGCTATCACTAACTGCTCCACTACCGGCCTTCCCATAGAGGCACCCTGCCGCTCTGCTCCGCTCCACCGCTATAGAGCGCTATTGACTACCTTCCGGCACCTCTTGTTAATGCAAAGGTGTTAGTAGTATAATACAGAAACTATTATTAAACTACACTCCAATACTGGAACACAAACTTCTTTTTTCTCTAAAACTTTCCACATTACCTTGGTAGGGACCCTATAATTCGCACTATTTCATATTAATGAAAATCTAGAGTAAATCTTTTTAATTCCTCTGATACTCTCTGTAAATCTTGCTTCCCGGGTCAACCTAAATAGCATAAACCAAATTCATTTTCTATACTGCATATCTCTTCTCTTAATCTCCTCAAGATTACCCTCTCTCAAAGAGCTTAACCACCCTAAACCCACCTAGTTTTGTGTGTATCCCTTGACCACATAAACAAAGAATAAATCAAACATATGTTTAAAATTGTTAATATCTATGAAACTCATTTCATTCAGTAAATGATGTAGCATTTTGCAAATAAAATACTTAACAAAAACAAATTTGAGAAAATCCAATAAGGCAAATTATCATCAAAGAGAAGAGACTCAAATACTTACGGGTTCGGTTTTGTCTGGAACTCCAAGCCGAGATTGCTCATTTGCAAGCAGATGAACTATGTGTTCACGCTGATTAGCTACATTATCTTTCTGGTAGCAAACAAATCATCATATGCATGAGAAAAATGAGTTAGCGAGAAAGCCAATGCTGAAATGATTTATACTTTAAAAGATCAAATAAATCAAAGATAATCAAAATTACTTGCTTCAAACAAATAAAAGCATATAAATCAGAAAGGGCACCGATGGTCGCAATTGTGAAAAGTTCCAATCAAACTAATTTTAGTTTTCAGACTGAATGAAGTTATTGCTTAGAATCCAATTATGCAATGCCACCAAATAATTCAAATTATAATATCATAGTAGCAGAAAATCCAATCCCACTATTAGTCAATAAGTGTAGTTTCAAGAGGTTTATTAAGAAAAATATTTGATTTTGTTTATTATACATGCATCATGAATCATGATTTTTACTCTGGGAATTCCTTTTCTACTTTCTAGAACGCTTTTACAAGTTTAAATAATCTCTCTACTTTTCATGATATGGCCATTTTTAAGTTCTATTCTATCCAGCATAGGTTTTTAAATTGAGGCTTTCATGTTATTTGGGTGATCCAGAGAATGATAGTCTCTTCATGGTTTAGTGCCAATTAAATCAGATTTGAACCATAAAATCTTGACAGAAGTCTCAACTCTAAACCATCAAAGGCTCTTTCTGGACAATGTCATCACCAAGTTCACTGTGTTTGTTTCAAAGTAAAATCATTTTCATTTGTATACATGGGAGTACATAAATGGACAAATACAGACTTGTTGCAGCTTCGTAGAGCTCACACTGTTCCTCTGATAGAATGTGGGTATTTATATTCAGTTCACAAACAATGAGTCACATAATTTTGAATTTTAAAGTAGCAATATCCTTTTTAGAGCAAACATTATGGAATGAAGAAGGAACTCGTGGTACAAGAAGAAAGGGCACCATCGCAATAGTGAAGAATTCCAATCAAATTACTTTTAATTTTCAGACTGAATGAAGTCATTGCTCTAGAATCCAATTAAACAGTGCCACTAAATAATTCAAATTATAAATATAATATCATAATGGCAGAAAATCCAATACAGCAAAACTAAAACAACAAAAAAAAAACTATTTCATTTATTATACATGTATCCTGATTTTTGTGCTGGGAACTCATTTCTCCTTTCTAGAACATTTTTACAGGTTTATATAAACTCTCTAATTTTCATGATATGGCCATTTTAAAGTTCTATTTTATCCAGCATATGATTTTAAATTGAGACTTTCATGTTATGAGAGACTTGGGAGATCCAGAGAACCACAGTCTATTCATCATTTGCTGCCAATTCAATCAGATTTTAAAATTAAAATCTCTAGGGAAGTCTCAACGCTCAACCATCAAAGACCCTTTCCTGACAATGCATGAATGCCATTGGCAAGTCAATCATTTGTATACATAGGAGTACATAAATGGACAAATAGAGACTTGTTGTAGCTTCATAGAACTCACGCTGTTCCTCTGTGAGAATGTTGGAATTGATATTTTAATGTAGCAATTTTATTTTTGAGAGCAATCATTTTGGAATGAAGAGGAACTCATGGTGCAAGTTGCAACCTTCTACCCCTTGTTATGAGACTAAATGGTACACACAAAGCCAATAACTTCTGTTGGCCTCCCAAAAAATATATGTATGCAAAAGGACTCTAAAAGTGTATCAAAGTGTTGATGGCTTGATGCCCAGACAATACTAATATTAGCGTATCAAGATTAATATATTTTAATAAATACGACAATTTAGTTTCACTACATATTACTTATAAAGTTAATTCAAGAACCTGAAAACAATAAGAATAACTGAAAGAACAAGACCAATCTTGACATGAAAATTGACACCAAATAAAAACCGATTTATACAGACCTGAAATCCAAAAGTATACTGCAGAAAATCTAACATGTTGGCATTCCTTGTCGGAGAAATGAAATAGGCCCTGGGCAGTTCAGGCAAGCCATTGAAATAATTCAAAGATGAAATTGCCGCTTGCACCTAACAATAAATTTCCAGGTAAGAAGCCGTCACATATAAAACAGGGATCTTAAATAAAGAAGCTTAAGCACCTCAGGGAAAAAAACAATAGCATTTGTTGAAGAAGCAGCATCTATAGGAATGATGTTGTAAGCAATCAGATCCTCTGTTGATGCAGAATCTGATTCCATGACCCGTTTAAGCTGCAACAAAGATAAAACAGTTTAAGAGATGTTCCGAGTCTAGAAATATATGATATAAAAAAAGGGGTCCGGTTATGGTGCATAAGGAATAGTTTATGCACCGTGCATAAATAAGTAAGTTTACCGGTACACTTGTTTTAAAGTGTACCGGTTTGGAAAAAAGTTACCGGTACACTTTTTCTCAAGTAAAATCGCACTACGATTATTACACGTGGAGGGCTAATCTGATGGTTGTTATTCACTTATGCACCGTGCATAAAGAATTGACTTATGCACCATAACTTTTGCCTAAAAAATATGGCAAAATTCCAGCTTACATACACACCTTTTTTTAACATAAAAAACATCTTAACATACTCCTCATAATGCTAATTACACCCAGAAAAAAATAAAGCAATACAATCACAACAAAATTATTAAAAAGGAACTACAGCAACAATACTAATCCTGATGAAATCGGGCACTCTGCAAAACTAAACAAATACTCCATCATAGCAGCTTCAATTAAAAACTACAGCAAACATTAGATTGCATCAATAAAGTAATCCTACCTCCATTCCAGAACCCTTCAACAATACAGTAACAAAAGGCTGATAACAAACTATTGTAAAATAGCCTATTTGATAAGATTTTATTAAAATAATGAATAATTATATCTGGAAAGCTTTACTGTGGAAACACCATGTTTTGCTGTGGTACAGAAATATATCAGGTTTCAAAAGACCATACACAATTAAGAAAATAGAAATTAACAAGTAGCAGCAAGACAGACAGAAAGAATCAATGAATGAACAGTAAAATCAAACAAAAAGTAGTAGGATTACAACAGTGAAAAAATCATCAATCCTAATACAGATTAAACAATTTCAAACAAATTAAGAAAAGTGTACAAGTGAAAGATAGAATAGTACCCATACTAAATTACCCTTATCAAGTATTGGTGTATTCACTATTTACCATAAATAAATGCAAACTGGAACATATTGACTTGAAAATGGTGCAAGTATTATTAACTAGAGGGTACGATTGGAAAAAAAAAGTAATTAATGTTGTATTGAAAATTAAAAGGGTCATTCATTCTGGGACAAATGATTTTTACAAATGGGTCACTAATTTTGGGACGGAGGGAATAATAAGTAAAAGGTCGACCAAAATGTCGCCACCTCTTTTAAAAAGTTATTATTTAATAGCTTCCCATGCAAACTTCATCCCATCCCCTTCTGTTATTTTTCACATTTTAAAAAATAAAAAGAAGCAAGAGAAGAAAATATTGGAAAACTAGTGTCCACTCAAAATCATAAACTGTGTTAGAGTATATAATTATAGGGCATAAGTACTTCCATAGTATCTGTTAGTAGTTTATGTTGTACTGCATAATTACTAATAGGGCTTATGTAAAACTGGCTGCACTGTCATATATCTTAGATTAGAGTCCCTACAGATCCTTGTACTCTACATAGGGGTTTAACTGTATCCATAATTCAATGAATTAGATCACACATTTCAGAAAGAAAAAAAAATTGCAGTTAGTATTCTCTCAAATCCTGATTGTTTCATGTTTAATAATACTTGGAACACCCTATTCTATAATACATGACAATAAGCTAATTAAAAATCATATTAAGAGATTACATTTGTTCAAAGAAGGAAGAACCCAACCTCAACAGGAATTTCTTCAGCCAATTGCTCAAGCACTGTTCCTAAAACCTTTAAGGTAGCAAAAACCCTTTTCCTCTTCACAGTCTTGCGCTCCAACCTGTATCCAGCATTGAGGACTTAATGTGAATAATCAAAACAAATAGCAGGAATAAATTATATATCAATATTGAATGTAATATATAATTTATACTATGATATGTAAATGTCCAAAATAATTGCATCTATTTGCCTTCTTTCCATTCCCCTTTACTTTCTAAAAACCATTACCTTAACATACTTAACATTTCTCACTTCACATATTTATAGTCAAAGAAATACTCTGACTTTGCCCCACAATTTTTTATTCATTTACAATTATATATATAATTAAGTATTCTAAGATGTACCCAATTTTTGTTTTGTCAAATCAATTCTACTTACCTATCATATAAATCCATGTGCAAAGAAACTTTTTGCATGTTTCGAATTAATTAGGTACTTCTGTCTTTTTATATACTACATTTTTTTTAATAACGGTTTTTCTATTTCAATATATATATATCCAAAATAATTACACATAAGTGAAAGGCAAATGGGCAACAAGTTGCGCCGCTAATCCTTTCTGGATGGCAAAACCAATCCTTTTGAAAACTACATCCATAGACCTAGGAGAGACAACATTGTTACTACATTTAAAATAAACTTTTTCCTTTACTCCTAATATTGTAACATTTGCTTAACACATTCAAATTCATCTGTCATTTCTACGAGGGATATCTTTTAACTACTATTAATAAGGTTGTTTGTTCTTCGATAATTTATGCGATACCTAAATTTTTACTCCTACATACATTAATACAATAACTTGATTTTTTCGGAACTTATGAGCGTGCAGGTTAATTTTTCAAAAAACCAAAATTTCAATAAATATTTTACATCTCCACTGCATATTTTAATTAATTTTATAAACCTATTATATTCTCTTCGATTATTTTTAATTGTCGATCCCCCCGTGCGTCACGCACGGGTATCCTGACTAGTTATTACCTAATGTTATAGACTTCTACTTTTATCTTGATTGATACTAAAAATTATGGACCTGCTAAAAGAAAACAACATACAGGCACAAAAATAATTCACAAGCAGAGACCAAATGACAAAAACTGAGTTTGAAGTGAACAGGCATGAAATGCAGAAAGCGGAGACCAAGTAATGTTGTGACTCATGAAGCTAAAGAAAATAAAATACTGATAGGTATGGTGTAGTTTACACTAGAAGACAGAATAGGAAGAATAGAGCAAGTAGTGGAATTGATAATTCCACTAACTCTGTGGGTCCCTCAGCATCAGCATGAAATTGTGTGAAGGACAGGTGGAAGAGAGTGAGAGGGCAGACTTGTCCTTATATACTGCAGGAAGGCTCTAGTGTTAGTATGCTTGAATTTAGAGGTGATTTAACCATAGGAGAGTGCCGGCCTCTCAAAGAGCCTCTTATCATTTACAGCATTTTATTATTCTTCTGTTAGCCATTTTCTTTGTATTAAAAGCTAGATCCCGTTTGATCTCTAGCCATTTCAGTAATATAAAGTCTATTTCTCTTCTACTATTCACTGTTTATTGTGTATTTTCATTATTGATACTAGATTGAACCTATCAATTTGGTATCAAGAGCCTTGGTTCACGTTTCATAGCTCTAATTGTAACGACGAGAAGCATCATGGAGAATCGAGTTGATACTTTGGAGACGACGGTTGAACAGATTCGTTTAGCCGTTTGTGAGCTACAAGCTCGTCCTCAGGTCACGTTAGAACAGATTCGACAGTTGATACAGGAACAACCCCGTCATCAACAACGTAATGATCAATCACGTTTTGATGATGAAGAAGAAAGCGACGTCAGTGCTGCTGAAGGAACACGACCACGATTCCGTCATCAAAACGGTGGAAATGGGTCAGGTTTCATCGGAGGAAGGAGAAGATTGGAGATCCCGGTGTTTAAAGGAGAGGATGCTTATGGGTGGTTAGTAAAAATCGAACGATATTTTCGTTTGAATGGAGTACGAACCCAAGATAAGGTTGACACCGTGATTTTGGCTATGGAGGATAAAGCCTTGAACTGGTTCCAATGGTGGGAAGAACAAGCACCATGGCGAACATGGGAGGAGTTTAAAGGTGCTGTGATTCGTCGGTTCCAGCCAGGTTTGATTCAGAACCCTTTGGGACCTTTGCTACGTTTGAGGCAGAAGGGGACTGTGATGGAGTATAGAGAGAAGTTTGAGATGCTGGTAGCACCCTTACGAAGGGAGGATAGAGTTATGTTGAATTCCATTTTTTTGAATGGATTGAAGGAGGAAATTCAGGCTGAACTAAAGTTACATGAGAGTCATGATCTCACTGACATAATGGATCGTGCTCTTTTGATTGAAGAAAGAAATGATGTGATGACAAGAAAAGGTGGTGGGTGGAAAGATAGAGGAGGCACTTTCAGATTCAAAGACCCTGGTGAATACAGTGGGCCTAAAAAAGAAGAGAAAAATGTGTCTGTAATTACTGAGAAACCCAAGGGTAGAAGATTAAGCCCTGCTGAATTGGAGGAGATGAGTAAGAAAGGGCTATGTTTCAAATGTCGTGAAAAATGGAGCAAGGAACATGTGTGTAAATTCAAACATATGCACATCAAGCTCTGTGAAGGTAGTAGCTATGATGTGGATGAAGGGGAGTGGGCTGTAAGTGAAGAGCAAGTGGAGGTGGATGAAGAGACACAAGAGCTGAAAACTCTACAGCTATCTCTTCACAGCAAAGAGGGGTTTACTTCTAACAAATCTTTTAAGGTGTGGTCTGAAGTAGGAGGAAGGAGGGTATTGACCTTGATAGATTCAGGAGCGACTAGCAATTTCATCAACTCTAAATTGGTGGAAGAGCTTAATTTGAATGTCACTAAAACTCCTATATATGTGGTTGAGGTTGGGAATGGTGAGAAGGTTAGAAATTGTGGTGTATGTGAAGAGTTAAAATTCAACATTCAAGATGTTGAATTTCAGCAACATTTTTTCATAATGGAACTTAGTGGTTCTGAAATGGTGTTAGGCATGGACTGGTTAGCAAGTTTAGGCAACATAGAGGCTAATTTTGGCCACTTGTGTCTGAAATGGGAGTTACAGGGCAGTAAGTGCATTATCCAAGGAGATCCATTTTTGTGCAATAGCCAAGTTAATTGGAAGGCTATGCTAAAGGCTATTGCAAACCAAGGAATGGGATTTTATGTGCAAAGTGTAGAAGTGTTGAATGAGAATGCAAATCAAAACATTACTTCTGACTGGGCAGGAGTAATAAAAAGATTTGATGATGTTTTCAACATGCCCACTGGTTTACCACCACCAAGAGTGCATGATCATGCTATAGTACTCCAACCAGGTGCAACTATTCCTAATTTACGGCCTTACAGGTACCCATTTTACCAGAAAAATGAGATTGAGAAGATGGTTAAAGAAATGATGCAAGTTGGGATCATAAGGCATAGCACCAGTCTTTTCTCTAGTCCTATCCTATTGGTCAAGAAGAAAGATGGAGGTTGGAGGTTCTGCACTGATTACAGAGCTCTCAATAAGGTAACTGTAGCCAATAAATTCCCTATACCTGTTATTGAGGAGCTGTTAGATGAATTAGGAGGAGCAAAAATATTTTCTAAATTAGATCTTAAATCAGGCTATCATCAGATTAGAATGAAGGAATCTGATATAGCTAAAACAGCTTTTAGGACCCATGAGGGTCACTATGAATATTTGGTCATGCCTTTTGGCTTAACCAATGCTCCTTCTACCTTCTAAGCCTTGATGAATGAGGTGTTGAGACCATATTTAAGAAAATTTGTGTTGGTCTTTTTTGATGATATCCTCATTTATAGCACTAATAAGGCTGAACATATGTTACACTTAGAAGAAATTCTGCAAACTCTACAAAGTCACCAACTGTTTGCAAATAAGAAAAAGTGTTCATTTGGCCAAACTGAAATTGAATATTTGGGCCATATTATCTCTGGAAATGGTGTATCAGCTGACCCTAAGAAGATAGAAGATATGTTGAAGTGGCCTATCCCTAAAGACCTAAAAGGGTTGAGGGGATTCCTAGGCATCACTGGCTATTACAGGAAGTTTGTGAGAAATTATAGTAAGATGACTTGGCCACTAACACAGTTATTAAAGAAAGACAATTTCAAATGGGGTGATGAACCGCAACAGGCTTTTGAGACTTTGGAGAAAGCCATGACTACCATTCCTGTGTTGGCCATGCCAGATTTTGAGAAAGATTTCATTCTTGAAACTGATGCTTCTGGTCAGGGAATAGGGGCAGTACTGATGCAGGAAGGGAAACCGATAGCTTACATGAGTCAAACTTTATCTGCTAGAGCACAAAGCAAATCTGTGTATGAAAGGGAGTTAATGGCAATAGTCATAGCAGTGCAGAAGTGGAGGCCCTACTTGTTAGGCAGGAAATTCCAAGTACACACAGATCAAAAGAGTTTGAAACACATCACTGAACAAAAATTAATGGGAGGAGATCAACAGAAGTGGATAGCAAAATTGATTGGTTTTGACTTTGAAGTTAAATACAAGCCAGGGAAAGAAAATAGTGCTGCTGATGCCCTTTCAAGACAAATGCAGTATGCTACCATTGCCATGGTGCAGTGTGAAGCATGGGAAGGGTTAGAAGAAGAATTACAAGAGGATGAAAAATTAAAAAAACTTATTCAGGATCTGTTAACTAATCCTGTGAGTCACCCTGGTTATCAGATTAAGGGAGGTAAACTGTTTCATGAAGGAAGGCTAGTGATTCCTAAGCAATCACCCAGAATTGCTTGGATCCTACATGAGTTTCATGATACAGCTATTGGTGGGCACTCTGGTTTTTTGAGAACTTACAAGAAAATTGCTGGTTTGGTGTATTGGGAGGGGATGAGAAAATGCATCAAAAATTATGTTGATTCTTGTGAAGTATGTCAGAGAAATAAGTATCAGACTTTGAGCCCTGGTGGGTTGTTACAACCCCTGCCTATACCTACACAGCTATGGAGTGATATTTCCATGGATTTTATTGGTGGTTTGCCTAAGGTACAAGGCATTGATACTATTATGATGGTGGTTGATAGATTAACCAAATATGCTCACTTTATACCCGTGAAACACCCGTATACAGCTAAAGATATAGCTGAACTATTTATCAAAGAAATAGTGAGGCTACATGGTTTTCCTAGTTCCATAGTCTCTGATAGAGACAGGGTGTTTTTAAGCTCCTTTTGGACAGAGTTGTTCAAACAAGCCGGTACCAAATTGAAGTACAGTAGTGCATATCACCCTCAATCAGATGGACAGACCGAGGTTGTGAATAGATGCTTGGAAACGTACTTAAGATGCTTGACTGGTAGGCTGCCTAAAATGTGGCCGAAATGGTTGTCTTGGGCAGAATTTTGGTATAACACCAATTATCATGCCTCTATCAAATCTACTCCATTTGAAGCACTCTATGGAAGAAGCCCACCAGTGCTAATCAGAGGTGATGTGAGCCTCTCTGCAGTAGATGAAGTCAACAAACTGACTGCTGAAAGAAATGAGATGATAAAAGAGATGAGAGATCAGTTGTTGAAAGCTCAGGATCAAATGAGAGTGCAGGCCAACAAGCATAGAAGAGAGGTTGAATACCAAGTTGGAGATATGGTGTACTTGAAAATTCAACCTTACAAGTTGCAGAAATTGGCTAAGAGGTTCAATCAGAAACTTAGTCCTAGATACTATGGACCCTATGAGATACTTGAAAGGGTAGGAGCTGTAGCTTATAGACTCAAACTACCAGAAGATAGTAGAGTGCATCCTGTTTTCCATGCCTCATTACTTAAAAAAGCAATCACTGCTGGAGTAGAGACTCAACCTTTGCCTGATTGCATGAATGAAAGCTGGCAACTAGAACCAGGACCTGAAGAGGCCAGAGACACTAGAGTTAATGAGAATGGAGAGCTGGAAGTGTTAGTGAAGTGGCAAGGTCTACCAGAATTTGAAAACTCATGGGAATTGGCTAGTAGGATGAGGCAAGAGTTTCCTGAATTTCTCTTTGAGGACAAAGAGAGTCTTGCAGGAGGGGGTATTGATAGGTATGGTGTAGTTTACACTAGAAGACAGAATAGGAAGAATAGAGCAAGTAGTGGAATTGATAATTCCACTAACTCTGTGGGTCCCTCAGCATCAGCATGAAATTGTGTGAAGGACAGGTGGAAGAGAGTGAGAGGGCAGACTTGTCCTTATATACTGCAGGAAGGCTCTAGTGTTAGTATGCTTGAATTTAGTGGTGATTTAACCCTAGGAGAGTGACGGCCTCTCAAAGAGCCTCTTATCATTTACAGCATTTTATTCTTCTTCTGTTAGCCATTTTCTTTGTATTAAAAGCTAGATCCCGTTTGATCTCTAGCCATTTCAGTAATATAAAGTCTATTTCTCTTCTACTATTCACTGTTTATTGTGTATTTTCATTATTGATACTAGATTGAACCTATCAATTACCCAATGTAATGTTGTGACTCACGCACGGGTGTCCTGACTAGTTATTACCCAATGTTATCGACTTCTACTTTTATCTTTATTAATACTAAAAATTATGGACCTGCTAAAAGAAAACAAAATACAGGCACAAAAATAATTCACAAACAGAGACCAAATGATAAAAACTGAGTTTGATGTGAACAGGCATGAAATGCAGAAAGCGGAGACCAAGTAATGTTGTGCCTCATGAAGCTAAAGAAAAGTTAGCTTACAGGAATAACTTAAAAAGAAGCTTGCAGGCACTTGTTCCGTCAACAGAAATTGAAGTGATGGGCTTCAAGAGTTAAGAGGAATTTAAGAAATCAAAAATTTGGATATGTGTGTAAAACAATACATTACATTCAAGATATCACAAGAGTGATTCATGTAGAAAACAGATCTACCGCTAATGTACAGCTAGCGAACTATCACAAAATGCAACCGCCTTTCAAAATGCATACAGCTCACACTATACTGCGTGCTATACTCTTAAAAAAAGAGGCCACAATTCATCTTCATTGAAATAGAACTGTCCTTGTTAGTTTTTTCCCAAACTGAAACCTCGGGCTAATACTACTTTTTAGAGGGGAAAAATCAAAAAATAGGTTCAGTAACAAACAGACTGGGTAACTGTGTTTTTTCCCGTGAGAAGAATAACAGGCAGAAGCGCTCTAAACTACATTGCTGCTATAGTGTTATCAATATCTATGTCACAGATAATTTAAGAAGTCGGAAAACGAGGTTTATGAAGTTATTATTTTGGATACCCAATAAAATATTGTACAAAGGTATACAAGGTTTAGGGAGATCCCTGGGATTGAAAATCACAGTACGCAATTGATGCCCTTATATTAAATAAACAATATATGTATACATGTTTAATATATATATATATATATATCAATTGTAAGTTTTTGTGACAGTATTGTCATTTATTATTATTAAATATACAATTTAAAAAGTAAAGATTTTTTATAAGAAGATATTATATGAATGATAGGATACGATACAATAATGAGTGTTTTGTCTCTCTATCACTCTGTTTAATTGCTTGCTCCCCTATATTTATTGTCGTTCTTTTTAATTTTGTAAACTTTAACTTTTTAATTGAATGGTGTGTGTTTGTGTGTGTGTGTGTGTGTGATTTAATATCTTTTTTATTATTTTTCAATTTAAATGTAGTTACCTGTCATATCAATAAACCTTACGATTTGTGGTACGATCCACAAGTTATGACCTTTTCACCCACCCACCCTCTCCTAATCCTAGGTAGGTTGTTGAGTTGTACAAAGTATTGTCAAATAGTAGCCATGGACCATGGCGGCTCCATGGCAGAACTCAAGACAATAACAAATCCCTTCACTCAACATGAATTCCCTGGCTACAAACCCCAATTGTCAAACAGATAAACTCTATTGCATGAATTGAATGGGTGAAATCCATAAAAAAGGAAATGCAATAGCACAAAAACAAGAACAAATGAAAAAATAACGGTCACTTGCATTCAAGAACTCATTAAGTTACATGAAGCCTAAGGGGGTGGCGAAGAGGCAAAACAATATCATCTAAATAGGTACTTCGCACATATCAGTAAGAAACATACTCGCCAAGATTCCGGCTGAAAGCACCAGATTCCCTCAACTGCATTTCCTCCTCAAGTAATTTATCCACATTATTCTTCTTTCTATAACTCTTGTAGAACTCTTGTAATCGGGCTATGTCCTGACTTCTATCTATGGTTCCAACTTCCCTTTTAGCCAGCTTTTGCTGAGAATATAAACAAAAAACAAAGATAAAATGAGGAAACTGAATCTTTTAAAATTTTAAAAGCACACATGATGATTTTGCAGCTTAGATATCTTATAAAACAATTACTCTATATAAACTGTGGTAGAGCTTGTGGCCTAAAATATGAAGTGTGAAGCAAGAACTTAGTTTGAAATATTTAAAAACTTAATTTGATCTAAAGATCCTATAACATTGCATTATACAGAAGTCAGTATGAACTAGTTATCAAAATGGCTACAAGGAAAAACTCTCACAAACTATATAAAAAGACAAACCCTGCAATAAAATTATAAGAAAGGAAGCCAATATATACCTTAATGACAGACATCAAACCGGTCTTGAATTGTAAAACACCTCTGCCTTCACTATTGGGGTCCAAATTTTGAGATAATGAATAGGCATGCTCACATACTGCAAAAAGCAAGAATTATTTAGAACAAATAATGAATATCTACATTGTAGAGGATCTCAGTGGCCAAATTGAAATATATGAAGACATTCTCAAACATAAGGGCTTTTGTCGAAAGGACTTTTACATTTTTCACCATTAACAATTTCCTATAATCCACCACCACCACAGGAGAAAGCTAAGTGATAATATACAACCAAAATAATTTGTATAACTTCTAAAACTATGATGCAGCAAGGAAAGTAGCAGATACAATATAATAGTCACAGATAGAGCATGAGATTAAAACAGCATGAACCCAAACATACAAATTCGAGAAACGGTGGGATCGTCATCTTGAATTTCATCTGCAACTCTTAAAATTTCATCAATATCTCTATTTTTAGCAAGCGCAGATGGCACATTTCCAGCAATTCCACCAGCAGGTCGCCCATATGCGTCATCACCAGTTCTCTCCCTTCTCAGAGCAGCCCGAACTAGCCGCTCCCAGAGTTCTTCAACTCCAGACATCTGCTAACATTCATTGAATACAACGCGAATTAATGGTTTACAAGACAAAATGAGAAACCAAAACCCACTCGTGCAACAAAAAACAACTGGAATTTTTGTTAAAAATGAACGGGAGTTGAATTCCTAACAGGAAATTAACTCAAGAAAGAGTGTCTACTGAATCAAACAGATTAAACAATGAGTCGATTAATTCAGCATTATTTCACCATCCATCAGCCAATAATGTTGTATACTTAAGTAACACTCTTGTACATTTCAAATAAGTGGATTAGAGATATTCTGTCAATCGCGGTTCAGAGTGGAGCTCTGCTGCGATGCGATGCAATTCTCTGGTGCGTTGCAATTTTGCAGTGGCGGTTATCGCGACCGCAGATCGAGATCCTCGCGCACGCTACTGGAGAGGGGAAGGAAAATTGTAGAAATGGAAAAAAATGAAAACCTGGAGTTTCTCAGTCGTTGTGGTGATCGAATACCAACTCCGCGTCGATTTCCGGCCAGTTGAGTTGAGTGCGATTCAAAGTCGTTTCTGATAAAATGGCAAACGCGGTTTTTGTTTATAGAGCTTTCTGGTTAGGGTTTAATTTCGGTGACGTAGAAAGTGAAAGGAAACTGAGCAAAAGGAAATGAAAGTGAATCGCAAAGAAGATGCTTTTTTTATTTTTTTGAGTGAAAGTGAAATGAAAGAAAGGTAAATTTTTATCTTCTCTTGTTTGATTGAGTATAAAGTGTGACTGAAGAAAAACATTGTTAAGTTTTTCTTTTTTTCGCATTATTTTTGGTAATTTTATTATTGCAATAATAAAATTTAGTAATTTTATTATTGCAAAAACAAAATACTGAATTTTATTTTTCCATCCTTGTCAGAAAGGTGATTTTTTATTTATAATTTCCTGTAAAAAAAATATATTTTGATTCTTAAAAAAATATATCTTTCACATCATAAAAGAAATGTGATACTATAGAGGTACTGAAGAGGAGTAATATTGTAGTTGGTCAGTTGATGTAATCAGGGTTACACGGGGTGTTCTATGCATGAAATTGTTTGGATGGCATACGGGCATTGGCTGACATCCAAAAAACACAATTGTATTCTTCTTCTTCAATTGTACCACACTACCACCAGGGACGGACCTGTGTGAGGCTTGGTGTGGCTATAGCCACACCAGCCCGGTCCATATTTTTTTAAAAGATAATAATAATAATTTTATAAATAATTTAAAATTATTCTGTATAGATATTCATACAAATATTAATGTAAATATTAATTTAAAGTTTATTATTAATGACTACAAGTCTCTCAGTATACATTAGTTTAAATATTAGTGCAAATATTATTTTATAGTCTATTTTTGATGATTTCAAATCCTTGATTATACGTAGGTACCGTTTGGCGCTTATTTTATATTTTTTTACTCAATTAAAGGAGAAGCTAGGCCAAACAGATTTTCAAGAAGTTCTGATAGAAAAAAAAGTTGTTTAACTTTTATGAGTAAAATAAAAGTTGTTTAATTTTTATGAGTAAAATACATAGATAAAAAAAAAATCAAGTTAAAAAAAAAAACAACAATTATCAAACAACTGTAGTTTTTTTTTCTTTTAGAAGCTCTTATTTTCACTTTTAGCTTTTAAGATCTAAAAAAGCTAGGCCAAACGATACCGTAGTATATTATTTTTAGTTATATACTTCAATTTATCGAGACTTTGTATGTAAAAAGAAAGTGAATAACTAATTGAATATATAGTAGTAAGTAAAATTGACGATTGAACGAACATGTAAATATGAAATAACATAAAATAATAGTTTTAATTTGTTTCAAGTAAGATAATGAGAGTAAAATTGAAATACAAATTAATAAGTTATAAGCTAACTGAATTAATTTATCAAAATACACTATACACTTGTATAATTTTGGATTCTATATAGTTTGTTGATTTTTATTTTTTTTAATAGAAATTTTCTGGTTTGTTAGTGTTATTTTTTTGGATATACATATTGTATTAGTAATAATTTCATATATTATTTGTTGTTTAACTGAATTATTGGATATACATAGTGTACTTTTTTTTAGCCCCACTAGTAATGTTGGTCCAGATCCGCCCCTGACTACCACTTACACAAATTCTTTTCCCCTGCAAATTCTAAACAATCAAACAGACACGTTAAATTCAACGTGAAAACCCCTTAAGTGAAAAAATGAGTACCAAAACTTTTAATAGGGATATGATCAGGTGGCCATTAATGTATCTGAAAACTAAATTTTAAAATGAGAATTGAAATTTCAATTATTTTAAAATGTAATTAACTCTATTTACTTTTTTTTTTCCTTTTGAGATTTGAAGAATCACGAGGTTGAACCAAATTATATAAGGTGTGCATAAACCGATTTTAACTTTTTATACATATATTTATTTATTAAAATTTGTTTCTTTTTGTGAAGATATTAATAATTAATCTATGAAAAACATCAAATTAACCAACATAAATATTTACAAATGCAAAATTTAAAACTTAAATAATGTTCCTATAACCTCTTTTCTCCTTCTCCTCTAACCCTAGCCGTCGCCTCTTTTTTCATCTTCTTAGTTTACCAGAGAGGGGTGATATAAGGTCAATTTTGGCCTGAAATCACCGCTCCGAATTGTTTTTCTTTCTCGTTATAACAAATAAGTGTGATTTTCACATATTTTTTTATTTTGATTTACTGTATTTTGTTGTCCCGTCTTGGTGCGGTGTATTTTGTTGTCCCGTCTTTGTGCGGTGTGTTTTGTTTTTCCGTCTTTGTGCGGTGTTCATTTGTTTCAGGTTGAAGGATTAACTCTGATCTAGTGCAGATCAATGTTGACTTTGGTGTCATCAACGCTATAGATTCGGGGGTATGGATACTCCGGACACTTCAATTTAGTCATATTAGTAGGCTTATGTAATTTGTTGTTTTATGCTATTAACACGGATACTGTGAGTTTGTTCGTAGATTTATCCCTTTTGTTTTTAGCGGATTTGAATTTGTATTACATTGATGTACTCCAACAATTTGAATGAATGAAATATCGTTTGTTCTGAGTAAAAAAAATGCAAAACTTAAATAATCAATCAAATAAAAACATATGTATGTTTCTACCAAAAAAAAATATATGTATTTTATGTTTGCTTCATACCATGTCTTTAGTATAAAATGAATAGTTCGTTTAGTGTCTAAAGCTTATAATAATGTTCATTTGTCCCCTTTTTTTTGTTTTGTTATCGCGATAACGTGTGTATATCTATATGATTATGTTTCTTTGTTTTTTCTTTATAGTATAATTTAATTTTTTGGTAATTTTGTTTGTGTAATTTGTATATTTTTAGTAGTTAAATTGCAAACAACTCAAATTGAAAATCGCAACAATGATTCGGATCAAAGGCATGGATATATGCGGATATTTGCGGATAAAATCCGCAACGGATACGGAGCAGATAGCTTAATGGATATCCATGGATAAAATAAATGGATATTTCAATTATCCACATTTAATGGATACATATGCAGGTTTAATACTATTCGCGCCCGCAGATATTCATACCCGCTAAATAATTAGTAAACTTACTTAAATATCTCTATTTACATATAAAAAAATTGTATTTTTATATTTTATCTTTTGCAGTTTGGCTATTGTATATAAATTATAGCTTTGTTTGGCTCTTTTGCAATTTTGTGAGGTAATTTTTGTTTGTAGATTGAGTGTTTTCATTAAAAATAAGGAGCAAAATTTATGAATATTACAGTATGTGTTAATGTTTTGTCTTTAAAAACAATTTTTTTTTCAATAATTAGTTCTTTTTTTTAATAAAAAAATATCATCCATGGATATCTGTTAATATCCGCGGATACTTCAATATCTGTGGGTTACCCGCTTAGCGGATATCCGCACGGATATGGAGCGGACACGGATATCATATTTGTCTGATGGAGCGGACACGGATATCACACTATCCGCGTCCATGGATATCCATTGACATCCCTAGTTATACCCCATATTTTTATCCGGAATATATAGTAATTAATTTTATCATATTAGAAGTATATATAATATACTTGATATATGAGATAATAATAATAATGATACGACAAAAAAAATTTATTGGATTGTGATAAGATTATTTGTTTGTTTGTTTGACGAGGATAAAGGGGAAAACATTGTTGTTTGGAGGATTATGTGAGAAAATATAGGGCTACAAATTACTTTTTGTAGATTAAGTTGAGATTTGAGAAATATAAGCTGGATTTAGGCTCTGTTTGGTAAAATTAAGCTATAAGCTAGCTGATAGCTGAAAAGCTAACTTATAGCTGATAAGCTAGCTTTTAACTGATAGCTGAAAAGCTAGTATAATAAAATTAAAGTGTTTGGCAAAATTAGCTTTTGTAATTATAAAATGACATAAAAGTATTATGTGAGTGGGTGGTTATTTTTTTTGAGTGGGTAGTTTTTTTATTAAAAAAAATAAAATAAAAAGGTTAAAATTGGAATAAAAGGTAAAAAGCTATAAGCTATAAGCTCAAACGCTACTTGAAATAACATCTGAAAAAAAGCTATAAGCTAGTAAAAAAAGCTTCTTACCAAACACACCCTTAGTTGTTTTTGTTTTTAAATATTAAATAAAGAGTAAAATACACCCCCCTCCCCTGTAACATTCTTTTATTACACTCCCCTCCCCTCATATTTTTAAACACACGCTAACCTCCCTTAAAAGATTGTATATAATATATTCTAATCCATTTATTAATTTCTCCGTTAACTTTCCAATAACTTCCGTCAAACAAAATTATTATTACTAAAATAACCTCATCGACACTTGTTGTTGGTCATCTCTTTTTACTGGCACCTCTATTACATTGTCTTTTTTTTTTTACTTTTCCTGCTATTTTTCTTCCTAGACTGCAACCGTTCAACACTTCAACCACCCTAACGATTGAAGCCACGAAGGTTTTCCTTGCCGTAGAGTTGAAGCTAATCCACCCGGATTTCTCGTCATAGATCTAAAACCGGTGCCTCTTCGTTATCATCTCACCTCACCATGGTTGCGATTGAATGATCGATTCCTTTTCTCTTTTGGTGTTCTGAATAAAAATTGCATGGCTCGACCTCTTGAAGATTCTAAAGATGACCTTCTAGTGGTAATCACTTCATTTTTCTTTCCTTATAACAATCACTGAAAGATTTGCTTTTTACTACCCATCCTGGTGAAGAACATTTATCCTTGCTTTTGGTGGCTTTATATTGTGAAATTCTGATTTCTTAAGTTACTAAGTTGATTGTTTTGCTTACCATTTATTATTATGTTTTCATAATGAGGAAAAAACAGTGTGACTCAAATTGATGTATTTTAAGCTTCGTCTAGAAAGCACCAACTATTACTAAGGCATGAACACTGACATAATAATACGGTAATTAATTGAATGTAATGACATGTGTTGGTGTCAAACACGTGACACACATTCTTTATGAAAGTTAAATTCATATTGGATACTATATCACTAGTTGTGTATCTCTCTTTTTATTTAAATGTCAATTTAAAACATGTTTTTGAAACCCGATTTGGTACAATCAAATTGTTGAATAGCTAATATGAGATAGACCATAAAGTAATTTAATTTAGTTGGATAAATGAATTTATTTTGTTACCTAGCAATAAAATTGTTTCTTGTTATATATATCCATGGTATATCAATTTGTCTTCATGTTTCTTGTAGCACTGAGTTTTACAAGTTATATGTAACTCTGTTAGTAATTAAAGATTGACATGACAAAGGACCATGAACTATTTCTGAACTAAACAAATCAAACTAAGAGATATATTATTACAATGGTTGAATGAAGACTAAGATTTTGAAATTACAAATTGATAGCTGCCATGTGGTCGCAGATTGTGAACATTGAATACATTGAAACATGTACCATAAAACAAACATTGAATATGTTCAAAAAGTAAAAGCCCAATGCAAAATTTGTTTATGTAAGGGTTGTTCTGTTGTTCGTTGAAGAATTCCCAGCAACATTGGCAACCTCGGGCAAGATAAAAGCACTAAGACATACCATCTGAATTTGGACCCATATCAACAAATATACTCTCCTGAGTTTCTAGATTTGAAGAAAAATTCCTATAAACTCTTCCTTCCCTGATATTCTTCAAAATTCAAATAAAAAGTATACTTAGCATTTAGCAAGCTAATCTAGATATTCAAAAGCAAAACTAGAGATGCTTATAAATATATATTTACCCTTTTCAATTGTTTAGCAAGCATTTGTGACTTTACTCTTTCTTGTGTTGAACCATGTGGAATTTCTTTTCTAATTGAACTTTGTGATGCATTAACTGAACCACCCTGTAATTTGAGACAAGTATATATCATTTATATATGTGTATGCTGAATTTTTATAGAAAAGTATAAAGTTTGAATTTTGAAATAAATACTTGTTTTGTTTTTTTTGCTTTTGTTGGCGCCCTTTGACAACTCCTTTTATTATGTCCTAAAGTTCCACAGTTAGTACATTTGATTGTTGAGAGTAGTTTTCTTGCATTAGATGGCGCATCTTCATCTTTTTCTCTTCTTCGGTTCTTTTTAGGCCTTCCTGGGAGCCTGCGTAATGGAGGCGGCAACACATCTTCTTCCTCCAATGTATTCGGATCAGGTAAGGGACTAACCAAACTCGAATAAGTTGTGATGTACTTCTCTTTGCTATAATATGTATCACAATAGTCCTCCACCCTTGCTCTTATGTAAATAATGGCTGCTGCACTATGTTTGCAAGGCAGGCCACTTATTTGCCATGATTTGCACTCACATGTGTGTGAATTCAAGTTCACGGGAAATCTTGTGAAACCATCATACACTTCAAATAGGCCTTTTCCAGCTGGATTCACTTTACAATATCTAGCATCCTGCAAAGTCTTATTCAATACTACCACAATTCTTGGTCCAACACTTTGTTGCCATGTTGAAATAGAATGAAACTTCTTAGAAAATCTCATCATGATTTTCACCCTCAATCCATCCACTAAGTTCAAAACAGACATACTTCTTAAATCGTCTATCCACTGATTAAATGACTCACACACATTATTTGTAATGTGTGGACTTCTATAAGTTTCATGAAATGCATGTCTAGACCAAGTGTGTAAAGGGATATCCATCAAATATTGGTATGCATGCTTATCATGGATTTTCATTTTTTCCATTGCCTTTTTGAAAATAAATTCATTTGGGGCCTTAACAGCCATCCAAAAAAGATCTCGCAAGATTAGCAATGGAAATTTGGCTTTGAAGTTATTTAGTAAATGCTTACTACAATGTCGGTGCCATGAATTTGGAAAGTAGTACGAAACTGCTTGTATTAATCCCTGCATTCATAGGAACAAATCCAAGTAAGTGATTGATTGTAGCAAATCAAAGTATTGTGAGGAAAAATATATTACCTTTTGTCTGTCACTCATAATAATGTAATGATTATCATTTATTGCGTCACGTAGACACTCCAAGAAAAAGCTCCAAGAGTCTTTAGATTCTACCTCAACCACTGAAAATGCTATTGGAAATAGTCCATTATTAGCATCAAGTGAAACTGCAGCCAACAACACACCTCCATAAGGTCCTTTTAAGTGACAACCATCCAACCCAAAAAATGGTCTACAACCATTAACAAAGCCATCTTTGCAAGCAGCCAAACACACAAAGATTCTCTTGAAAACACGATTTTCTTCTAGGGATGTTCGATCGTGAAAATTTAACTTCACTATACTGCCACTATTTTTTTCTAACAACAGATGTGCATAATTCAATATTTTCCTATAACTATTGGCATGAGATCCTTCAAGTTCATCCCTTCCTTTCTTTCTTGCCCTGTACAATTGCATATGATTGGCTTCAACTCCATATTTTGTGCTCAATTCATTAGACATTAGTTTATAGCTCATGTTAGGATCAGCATTTAAAGATCCTTTTAGTTTTTTTGCTATCCATGTTGAGGTTGCATTAGTCTTTTCAGACTGCCTTATGCAAGTGTGCTTTGGTTCATAACTCTTGATCATAAATGCTACACCATCTGGAGCAGGAGAAGCATGGATTCTCCAAGGACATCCATCTGAAGCACAAATAGCTGTCACTCTAGATTTCTCATTTTTTATCCTCATTATGTCAAAATTCTCTTGTATTATATAATCCCTTAATACATCCCTAAACTCGTTTACATCTACAAATAACATGGATCTTTCTAAGCGGATCTTGCCATTATCATCATACTCACATTTTTTCCCTTTCACATTTTTAACAAACCTGGAAAGTTGTGGCTTGTCTACATCACTACCACTTGCAGAATTCTCACCCTCATCCATGTCAATTTCTGCATCACTTTCTTCATCTAAAGAATAGTCACCCTCATCCATTCCCTCGCTTTGTTCACTTTCTTCACGATTGTCAACAGTGTATTCTTCATCACTGTCAGTATATAATTGTTCAACAATGGGTTCACTTCTATCATAATTGTTTCCACCATATGTTTCATCAAAACTAACAGGCATTGAGTTTTGATTCTCAAGCACATTATTACTCATGTTGTGATATCTTCTCTGCAATTGCAAAAGACTGTATATATATGAATCATAAATCATGAATACTACACATATAAATAGTTTATGTAACTCCAAATGCATATAAATATAAATAAAAATATATCCTATGAAATTTACTTCTCTTTTATTTGTGCAGGAAATAAAGTAAGGTGGAAGGGTAAAGTATTGTAAACAATTGAAAGAAGCATCAAGGAAGAAATTAAGCATTGTTTCTGATTTCCTCTTTCGTTGCAGATTAGGGGAAGCATATTAAGAATTTTCTTTTTTCCATTTGGAGTATTTTTCCTGTTGAACTCATGATATCATAGGTTTTATGTAGTTGTACTTGTATTGGCACTTATTATAGTGCATTCAAATAATCACTACATTCATAAATAAAGACAAATCGACCTTGATCCATTAATGCACATTTCTCACATACATTCAAAAACAATCAAATTTTTTTAAAGATTGTTAAAATTCTATTCAAGAATTGATATATTGATATATTCAAAGAGTACACTCTGAATCCCTAAATTTAATCTATATCAAAAACCCCAAAATTATATAGGAATGAAACCTATATCAAAAACCCCAAAAGACAAAACAAGTAGATACTGAGGTAGGAAGTATTCATACCTATGCTGGTTGATCGCAAATTGTGCCAACACTAACAAAAAAGATGACTAGTCACGTACAATAAAGAAAAGATGACGACGTAAAGGTTAGGGATAAAGTAAGAAACTACGAACAGTAAATGGTGTATATCAAAATAACAGGAAGGGTACTATTGTAAACTTAAATAAGCAAGTTTATATTTTCATTAAAAAATAGAAATTATTTTATTTTCAGAAAATATCTCTAACGGTGTTAAGTTAAATGGATTAAATTGTATATTTAAACCCAATAGGGGAGGGGTGTGTAATACATGGAACTCTAAGGGGAGGGGGATGTATTTTACTCTTAAATAAATAAGAAGTGACTTGCAGATGTTGTTCATTCGTTCTCCTGTTGCAAACTAACTCATACTGCAAGCAATGTCACGGCCTCTACGACTACGGGTTCGCATTCGAAGGAGAGAGGACAGATTAAGTGGTTTACCGGACTCACTTCTGGATCATATTCTGTCATTCCTTCCGACTAAAGACGCCGTAGCCACAAGCATCCTTTCAAAACGTTGGAAACCAATCTGGCGGTCCCAACGCATCATCTACTTGGATGACACATCCTTTCCACACACTGCCGCCTTTCGTCAATTCTTCAATTCCTTCATCACCATGCGAGATAACACCCTACCCATCCTCTCATTCCACCTTAAATCTCGCCACCGATGCAACCACTTGTACCAAGATTTTGTTTATCCTGCAATTACAAGGGGGAAAGTGGAAAACCTAATCATCGATCTCTCCCACTTCAACACACTGCCGCCTTCTGTAGTTCTTCTAAGCACACTCTCGATTCTCAAACTGAAGACAATAACGTTTAACGAAGGCTTTCCAACTGTTGTTGATCTTCCCTCGCTCAAAGTCCTTCGCTTGGAAGGAGTCACTTTCAAATACATTGCGGATCCCCATAAACTTCTATCTGGCTGTCCCATTCTACACGAGTTGGAAATTAGTTATTTACAAATACAGATCCATAATATGAATTTGCTAACAAAAAAACCTCCGAGGCCTCCTCCTCCTTTAGGTATTGCAATATCCAATTTGGTAAGAGCTAACATTATTTTCAGTGATGATGATATGATTGGACTTGAGTGGCTTCATAATGTGGAGCATCTCCACATACAACTGGTATGTATCAACAATCATTTTATGTTTTTGTTTGTACTACTTGATATATAGGTATCAATTAATATCTCACTAACATCTTTGCAACTCAACGCAGAACACGACGCCACCTACTATACGCGGTGTGTTTTACAATTTAACTCACCTCGAGCTTATATTCAACTTTCACCGTGATGAACAATACGCACTTTTCAAGTGGAGGTGGCTTGCAAAACTGCTTCAAAATACACCCAACCTTCAAACTCTTATCATTCATCAACTCTCTAAGGTTTTACCATTGCCCCCTTCTCCTTATTTTTTTGTTTAGTTCTACTCCTATATGTTTTAAAAAACTTCTATTTTATATCATTCAGGTTGAAGACGATGAACGACGCTTACCTATTAAACGATGGGAATGGGAGTGGGAGGATCCAGAAATTGTTCCCGAATGCCTTTTATCTCATCTTACAACATGCTCACTTAGAAATTACACCCTCATAAATTCTGAACTTCGATTTGCAAAATATATAATGCAGAATTCAAGACTACTAAGCACCATCACAATTCAGAGTGCCAAATTCCTAGACACAACTACAAAGCTGCAAATGTTAATACAATTATCTTCTTGCCCAAGGATTTCACCCACATCTAAACTTTTTTTATCTAAATGATTTCACCCACATCTAAACTTTATGTTATTTATTTTATTTATTTGAATCATACTTGATAGAGGATGCGATGCGTGCAATAGCAATCCTAAGCTTGTCACAAATGTACTGAAAACTCCAATAAATACAATATTCTACTTTATAAATTCACTCTCAATCTTCTTGGGATGGTTTGTTTTTGTACAATAAATGCATCCCTTTAGCTTTTATGATATATGCAAAATCATGTTATAATTTGTAGTCATTGAAGTGTGGTTGTGGGTGTATGGGATATGTCAAAGAAGTTGCCTATGAGGTTATATTATAGGTAGAGAGAGTAAGTAAGCAACTAGAAGGATGTATTTTTTGCTATAGAATAACAATTATACTCGCAAGACAAGTTCCTTTGGTTGACATAGAATTCCATAGCATATTAGATTGACTTGTCATTGTTGTTTTGTTGGACTGATGTAAAAGAATTTTGCAAGCTATGCTTAAACTCTTTTTGCGAGGATGTATAAGGCAGTTGTGGGTGAGAAATATTGAGCCGTTTGAGTTGGATAGTTTCTTAGAGCTGTCTAAGTAACTCGTAGAAAGAGGCTCAAAGAGGTTTATCACGGGCTCTGAAAAATTCCGTTGAAGAAATTGCTTTAAAATAGTTTATAGGAAATGAAAAAAGTTCTGGACTGTCAGGAAAACAATGAATGGAATTCAGGACAACAACATTTCATTTTTTCAGCAGATGGGCAAGAACACCTCCCTTTTGTTTCAATTGTCCTGGAATGGATGCTTAAAGGTGAATCACTTAGAAAGGTAGCATCTGTCCATCTAATAGATGTGAAAGTTCTTGACTGGACCCTGTTCAAGGTATAGTAATGAGTTGCTCTTCATATTTAATGTTATATTGGAAATCAGAAGCCTATATTTAATATTATATTAGATATAATATTCAGAATGTATTGTTGTTGCATGGACTCGACACGAGAGAAAACTTTTTCCGATATTTCTAACTTCCCAAAGCTCACTTTTAGTTGCATCCATCATGGTTGGGAGTCAGTGGGCTTTGAAAATGATGGTCATTGTAGTTACTTGATGGCTTAAAAGAATTTATATGTATATGGATTCAGTACTGTTTTTATTACTCTCACTTTGCTCTTCATAGGCACTGCTTGCTTTTTGTTTTGATTAGTCAGTCTCCTCGGTTTATTCATTAATCAAATTAAGAATGCCTTGAGTTCTCAGCAAAAGCCACTCATGCCACAAAAACATTTTTCCAGGTATATAAGGGGAATAGAGTAACTTATTGATTACGGTTATTGATTATGGTGGAAGGAGGAATTGAAGTTGAACCCCATCACATATTGACAAAGATAACGCACTGAACTGAATTGCATTATACACCTACTATACTATATATGAATGTAATGTCAAAGATAACATACTATTTTAATTCGGAATATGGCATGAGCCAAGTACAACTATATCACAGTATTGGGATTGTTCCTAGCAAAGGTTAACGGAATTTCTAACCCTCGCTCGGCTAAAAGCCAATTAAACATGAGGAGGAGAGTTTGAAATGTTGGTACAAATGGAAATCAAGGAAATAATGCAATGGGCACAAAAATGAGCATTCCCATGCCAGCATCATATACGCGAGCAATTGATCGAATGAACTCCCATAGTCTTAGTCTCTTCATCACAGGCTTCATCCTATGAGGTTATATTATAGGTAGAGAGAGTAAGTAAGTAACTAGAAGGATGTATTTATGCTCTAGAATAACAATTATACTCGCAAGACAAGTTCCTTTGGTTGTCATAGAACTCCATAGCATATTAGATTGACTCGTCATTGTTGTTTTGTTGGACTGATGTAAAAGAATTGCAAGCAATGCTTAAACTCTTTTTGCGAGGATGTATAAGGCAGTTGTGGGAGAGAAAGATTGAGCCGTTTGAGTTGGATAGTTTCTTAGAGCTGTCTAAGTAACTCGTAGAAAGAGGCTCAAAGAGGTTTATCACGGGCTCCGAAAAATTCCATTGAAGAAATTGCTTTAAAATAGTTTATAGGAAATGAAAAAAGTTCTGGACTGTCTGGAAAACAATGAATGGAATTCAGGACGACAACATTTCATTTTTTCAGCAGATGGGCAGCAAGAACACCTCCCTTTTGTTTCAACCGTCCTGTGAAAGTTCCCTTGACTGAACCCTGTTCAAGGTATAGTAATGAGTTGTTCTTCATATTTAATGTTATATTGGAAATCAGAAGCCTATATTTAATATTATATTAGATATCATATTCAGAATGTATTGTTGTTGCATGGACTCGACATGAGAGAAAACTTTTTCCGACATTTCTAGCTTCCCAAAGCTCACTTTTCGTTGCATCCATCATGGTTGGGAGTCAGTGGGCTTTGAAAATGATGGTCATTGTAGTTACTTGATGGCTTAAAAGAATTTATATGTATATGGATTCAGTACTGTTTTTATTACTCTCACTATGATGATGTTACTGAAGAGTTAGCCAGGAGGTATATAGGTTGTGCTATTTGATTTTAATAGAAGAATTGTTGGTGCTGATTAGGGCATGTATTAATTGTGGATAATATGAATTTTATGGCATATCTTATTAATAGGTGGTTGTGTGTTGATTTTGGATTTGAGTTCATTCTTAAATTGTTTTATTTGACTATTGTAATATTTTCTCCATGTTTTAATAATTTGACATATTCTATTTTTTTGGTGATTTGAAACAAGTCTTGAATATGGTACAAAAGCATCTTGTGGATATGGAGGGGGTAAGTACAACTTTGATCCAAAAGTATACTGTGGAAATACAAAGGAGATATATGGAAAAAGAGTGACAACAACAGCATGTGATGAGCCTTATAGGCATGTGAGTTGGGATGGGATACATGCCACAGAAGCTGCAGCCAGTCCTTTATCTTGCTTTAGTTTGCATGGTTAGTTATTTTCAAGGCTTTGCACCTGATTTGCTGGGAATAGTCTCACTTATTTCTAACTTGATATTTTTATGTTCTAAGTTCTTTTAAGTTGAATTGTAAAAAAAAAAGGGTTCTTCTAAGTTGCTGAATCTCAATGATGGGATTATTTTCACTGTTACATACAGATATTTATTGATGAAATAGATGCAATTGCCCCTCCAAGGAAAGATGGGGTTGAAGTGCTATCTAAAAGATTGGTTGGAACCTTGTTGGAACTGATGGATGGAATTAGTATAAATGGAGGATTAGTTGTAATTGCTGCTACAAATAGGCCTGACCATATTGATCCAGCTCTCAGACAGGGTGGAAGATTTGACAAGGATATTGAAATTGCCAATTGGTAAGATTTAAGCTAATAGATCCTTGGTTGTAAACGCATACCTGTTCTTGTAACTCTATGAATTTTTCTCCTAACTTGCCTGCATATTTTACTACTGTATAAATATTAATTATATGCCCATGGGTTCATAAGCTCTAGATACTATATAAGAATCTGATATATAGGGTTCTTAAGAGAGAAAATGCAGAAAACCCAGAAAAAAAATTAATCTTTAAAATAATCTGATTTCTTAATTGTTACCTGAGTATCTAAGACTCAGATATATAGTACAAGAGAGGTAGTTACGTGAGTTGGTTATAGTTACTGCAAGTATCTTAGTTTATCATTTAAGATCAGTTATCTTAGATTATCTCTTAGGATTGGTTTTCATATTACTTTTTTTGGTGGTTAAGGTCGACGAAGTGCTTCTCTCGGTGACTCTATGGATCTGGCGATATTAGGATATTGAAATCTTTGTGTTTGTTTTATCCATGGTTATTCTGTTTTGATCTTGTTTGCATCCTTTGGTTTTTCCCTGTTTGTGGGATTTGTTTTTCTTTAGTTTCATTGTGTTAGGATTTCCTGTGGTGCTCTCTGCTATATTATGCAGGTTTTGTAATTTTCACTCTCATGATTACATCTTGTTGTTACTATTGAGTAGTATCAATATAATTTGTCTTTTAAGTAAATAAAAATTGTTTCTAACCAAGTTAAATTTTTCCCCCATATGTTTGTCAATGCATACAAGAATGCTCTTGCACTTGCTGTTGTTACAGAATATTCTTTCCCTGAGGCAGACAAGGTTAAGGAGTACCTAAAGGTATTGGCTTCTGCATATTAATTATCTAATACTAAAATAGCGGTTCAGTATTTCCATATTTCTTATTCATTGAATTTGTTCAATGCAGGACCCGAGTAAATTTGCAGTAGCTGCAGTTGCTGCCCCAGCTGCTGCTGCTTCTGGTGGTGCCCCTGCTGCTGCCAAGGAGGAGGTAAATAAGGAAGAGCCCGAAGAAGAGTCCGATGACGACATTGGTATGGGTCTGTTTGGTGATGATTAGATCCTTCGATTTTGCTATAAGTGGAGTTTTATTTTGCGTTAAAAAAAGTTCTTCTCTGTTTCTTATTAGAAGTGTGATCTTCATTGTACCAAATATAAAAATATGTAGAAGGAGTACTGAAAGCTAGGAACTTCAAAAGCCTTTTAAAGAAAAAAGCATTTTACAACCATGCTACCTTCCTTTTCTGGTTCTAATTGTATATATGAACATATGCCTCTTTTATGCTATCATATTAGTTGTTGGATTCTTAATTAGCCTATTATTGGTCGTTATTTTCTTAATGACACCTCAAAATATAGAGATCATGAAAACTTGCATGCCAGATGCATATGAGGAACTTGTAGGGAATTTGTGCATGTTTTGTTGTGTTTTAGTTTTTTGCTTCAGATGAGAGGTTAAAGGCTGTGAGAATGATGATCATGGCTGTTACTCTAGAACAAAGGAAAACTGCGCTTGATTTGTTGTTGCCTTATCAAAGATCAGATTTTGAAGGAATTTTTCGTGCAATGGACGGTCTCCCAGTAACAATCCGATTGTTAGATCCTCTACTTCGTGAATTTATTCCTAAAGGTGACATGGAGCAAATTTCCAGTGAGCTAACTTCTTTGACAGACATGAAAAAAGAAGAAATATTCTCTAGGATAGAAAAACTCTCAGAAGTTAATCCCAATGCTTGGTTTTCGTGGCTGCAGCCTGCAGGTATGTCCTCTTCTTATGATCCTCTTTTATTTGAACTTATTTTATTCTGGTGTGTTGATTTACTTTTATTTTAGTTATTACTCCCTCGGGCCACAAATATAAGCAAAAGTGCACTTTTTAGATTCATTAAATAACTGATGTATTTAGACCGGAAGGAGTATTAATTAGATAATTGTCCAAGATTCATGACCTTTCTTCTGTCTCCACTTTTCTGTCCATATATATCTTTTGTTTCATGGTCTTTCTTTGCATCCAACTTTTGTGCTCTGATTCTTGTTGCAATACAGGAAAATTGAGAGGAAATAGAACAACTCAAGCTTCTCTATGAATGAATGGAAGAGAAAGAAAGATGGGATTAGAGCTTCCATGTTTATTTTTTGTGGGCACAAGTTTATTTAAAAAATAAGATTCTTTGCTGGTTCTGTTTTTTTTTTTTTTGGGGGGGGGGGTTGAAGTTGATAGCAAGATATGTTAATTTGCATTGTTAATGTAGTTTTATCTGTGTTGGACAATATGGGTTTTGCGACAAACATGGTTAGCTTAGTTCTATTACTTATATTGAGTGGTGCATTTTTTTGGGGTTTGAAGTTGATTTGTCTATTTTTAAGAATCTTGTGGTGTTTTATACAGGGAAGGACGCCACTGTCGATTTCGAAGATGTTGGCCACAGTGATTCGGCAATAGAGATTATGGAAAAGTACTTTGTCGGGGAGGTTGACACAACAACTCTTCCAGCAGAAGCTAAGAATAATACACCACCACCAGTTCAAGCAACTACCTTAAACTATCAATCTTCTGGATTCTTTTTGAAGTTCTTGCAGTACTTGGTGCCATTATTCATATTGGGCTTTGCATTTGCTCTGCAGTACTATGGGAAAAAAAAGCAAGTCCAATGAATCATAATTATTGAATTTGAGCTTTGGCTATAGTTTTAGACTTAATATTATTATTCATAATAATTTATAGCAAAACAGTATCATAAGACATTTATTTTTTCTTTGGAGTATCATTTAATGTGTTTCATTATCTCAATAACATGTAGAGGTTGTTCTTTGTGTTTGATTTTCTATGGCCTCTTATTCAATGGATATGTCATGAATATTTTGAAATGGATTTTTGTTATGTGATCTCAATTTTTTGCACAAGGTTCATATCACTTGGTTCAAAACTATTGAGAAATGTTTGATTCGGTTTGAATAGGTGATTGTTCGAAGAATCATTGACCCGTGCATCGCACGGGTTAGCACACTAGTGTAATGTCAAAGATAACATACTATTTTGATTCGGAATATGGCATGAGCCAAGTACAACTATATCACAGTATTGGGATTGTTCCTAGCAAAGGTTAACGGAATTTCTAACCCTCGCTCGGCTAAAAGCCAATTAAACATGAGGAGGAGAGTTTGAAATGTTGGGACAAATGGAAATCAAGGAAAATAATGCAGTGGGCACAAAAGTGAGCATTCCCATGCCAGCGTCATATACGCGAGCAATTGATCGAATGAACTCCCATAGTCTTAGCCTCTTCATCACAGGCTTCCAAGAACCAGCAATCTATACAAATGACAATCAACATGTAAAAGTCAGAGTGGGGCTGCATACAATTGAGATATTAAAACCATTGATGCACAAAGAATCAAACTACCGACATTTGAAGCGCATGATTCAACACATGAAAGATCAAATAACTAATTATAATAAATACATTGTGTTAGAGGAAAAGAGAACACACCGATACAATTCCCCATCCAGTAGGAATGAATGCTAAAATGGAAGCAAATATGTCTGCTACGGATAGGTCAGTTAATCTAACTGCTACAGCCAAACCAGCCACTACCAACAAGAGGGATAGTCCTTGTACAAAGCGCAACACAAACCGAAATTTGACTGATATCTTCGGGATAAAAGTGAATACCTATAGTGCAAGAATACAAGATAGCCTCAAGTCAATACCTATTAGCAGCATACAGATGCAACTAAGACCACATAATTTAATTTCTGCACCTTAAAAAGAATTAGTAGCATTGCCAACACTGCCCATGAGAATCCATAAACCTGAGCAAAATGGCAAACATAAGAAATCCGTTAACTAACCTGCACAAATTCTGTAATAGAGGTCCAATGTAAAACAAATAAAACAACTACTTTGTTGTATTGCACAATTTTTTATTTTATTTAGTTTCTATTGTTTCATGTTTATCTTTTTACAGATTTAGTTTTCCCTGATTTGTAGTGTTATTGGGACAAATTTCAGAAGAAGATAATGCATATCATTGTTGTAGTATATAAACATACCGTCAATGAAGTATCCGTTCTTTTCAAGTTAAGCTTGTATACAATACCATATTGAAAAATGAAAAATCTCAGACTCAGGATGGTCTCTGCTATCCTTGAACTCAAGCTCCTGATATGAGCCTGCAGATGGAATAATTGCAAAATAGTTGATCTTGTTGTCATAGTTGGTCATTTTTTTCTGACAGTGAACTCTTATATGTTAGTCAACTACGATGAGTTAATTAATCCCATAACAGCTCAGTTCCTATCAATTTACTATTTCATAAATGTGCACCACAATCTTTAATGCATCGTAATAGTCCTTTCTCATGCACATGGAAAAAGATAAGCCACAGCTCCCGACTTCAAATATTAGCGTGGTCTTATTGTATTAAATAAATATGGTATATTTTGTAATTTAATCCTCAGCATAGTATATTCAAAACAATGTATGAAAAATATTGAATACCAGTTCTTCTTCCCACCAAGCTTCCCAGCTTTCTTCTCCCTCAACACCAATTCCACCACTGTAAAGTAGCCAATTTTTCCAGTCTCGGAAGTCTATCACGACCCTAAAATACACAATAAGAGAGAAATTCAGTAGATATGAGAGGTATACCTGAAAGGATATGAAAGTTGATAAAGTGCGAGAGAGATTGAATCCTAGAAATGAAAAAAAAAATATTCTTGTTTACTAGCTTCAGGGAGCTTTGAGGTCTTATAAATAGAATTAAGCTTGCCAAACATGGCCTAACAGCTCTGCAGACTGCAGGTGTATAGCTCCCTAACCCAACTCTACAACAGTAAACTAACTACGCGAGAAAATAGCATACATAGAAGAACAATTATAACATAAACAACTATTATAACAGAGGCATAACAAATGCAGCTTATATAATACTTACTTTCGCCACTCAAATCCATACGGGTTGAATAAATATGGAGCAAACAACCAGGATAGAGCGATAAACCAACTGCTTATACTCAAAAGAATGTACGACGTTGCACCACATTCATTGTAGCCATAAGCAAGAGATACTATCAATAGAATCACAACTTCGAACCTGAAGGCAAGATATAGGATTATGATTATTCCATTCAAGGTATAGGACAATAAGGAACTTGATGATTAGAAATTTGTGAAACTTAATTGTAGACCGACAAAGACAAAAGAATATTGCACATATGTCAAGTCAACTTAGAGAAACAATAAGCCTCACCCTTTAACAAAATGACTACGAGAGTAGAGTCTGTAATTTTCGGAAAATTTGATATGGCGGACGACAAACTCCCGGCCAGTGGCTTGATACTGTTGACACATCAACATATTAGCAATTATAAAAGAAATGGAGTAAAAGAGTGCATAAAGTTGGAGCACAAACCCTAGCAACGCCATGAAGAATTGTCCTTCCAAAATAATGGGTTCTTGTACCCAAAGAAAAAGCAAAAAAAACAGTGCATAGCTGAAACTGCATTGTGACAAAATTGACAACGGCCTGCAGAACAATAAAAAATAATAAGAAAAGTTGAACTTTTCTCGATAGATAGATTTTCACAAAACATCATTCAATGAAAATTTCAAAAGAGAATAAAAGAATGGAAGAAAATCAGAGCACTTGGTTCTTTAGTCATAACAAATTCTTGAGAGAAAACACTGGCTTGGTACACCTTGTTTCCCGTGTTTTCTTTGGCTATATCTATTAAGATAAAGACATACAAACACGCACACACACTTACCCTCAAGAAGCCTTGTTCAAGAATGACGCCCAAGACCATTGGCACAGAAGTGAAAATACCAATTTGGAAGAGAAACTGTGTACTCAAAGCAGCACTCAGAGCAGTGTTCTTAGTTATCTTAGCCCTTTCTTCAATTGTTTCACCAACACCAGAGAGTGCCTAGAACAGAATTGTTCCTTTGTACATCAATATCAAAATAAGTATATTACAAGCTTTGTGACTGACTCCTTGCCGTGATCTATTCACACACACACACACACACACATATATTGGTAATCACAGACAGCACTTTCTAGCAAATCATTTTCGTTTTTCAGCTCTATATTTTCTTTCTGCACTTTATGTTTTCTCAAATATTTTCTTCAACCGAGAATTGTAATATGGTATCAAAGCCTAAAAAATAAAAATCAAGTTATGGATTACGCGAATGACAATACAATTAAAGACAATTATGTAAAATAAAAATGTGATAAGCATCTCCGACTTAAAACTAACGAAAGACCTAAACCTGGTTTGACCACAAAATTTTGTCACAATAAAACTCCAGCTAAATTAATAAGTTTTGACGCATGATACCGTTTAACACTACGTATGATGATACTTAAGTAACAGAAAGCTAAAAAATGTACAGACTTCAAAGAATGAAGATATCCAACTTACCAAATACATTTTTCCATAAAGAAAGGCATAAATCGTAAGCACCGTTAACTGCAAGATGATGAAGAAAAAAACACCACATGAAAAAGAGTGTTATACTATAATTTTTTCACAAAGAACGTTAATTTTGTTGATGCAATCATGGAATTGCAACTATTAATAATCTTGATTATTGGTGTTGAATACTAATTCAAACAAGTATAAGATCAAATAGATGACCTGGGAGCTGGTCATCTACTCCCGGACACTTCATTTTACAGGGCATTGGAAACCGTATGAGACAACTACAAGGTCTGAAATCAGCTTCTTTCTCAATAAAGTCAGTCAACTTAAGGCTTCACCTCCTGAAACACATACGGTTGTAATTCAAGGTGCAACTGTTTCCTGCCCATCTTCTTGTCTTACATTGTAGGGCATGTAGGCTCTTATACATGAGTATAGACTTGGATCGGTATTATATGCAACTCCAAGTGTAAACTATTTATACGGATGTCATGCTTCTTTATTCTCTATCCAACATTATTTCAATTTTATCCCTATGCATATATGATATATATCGATCAAAACAATACTTAAATGAGACGCATAAATGGCATACCATGCTACAAAAGTAGTATCCAACGGTTGTGAAGTATAAAGACATCATCCGGAAGAAATCAAAAAGTTGCCCAAGTCTGTATATATCCCGACTCAGAACTTGTTCACCATTGCCACTTGAAACCTTCCCCTCAAATAGTGCAATCTGATTGAAGCCAACATCTCTTCCCTTACCAACCTGTACATTTATCATTAGAGCTGGATTTGTAGATGATACATCTTTACATAACAAGCCTCACCTGAATATATTCATGATGAGTAACGCTTCCTTGACGCAAGGTTGAATTGAATCCTGTGTATCAACAAGAATCCAAAGAAGAAAATAATGGGAAAAATGGAAACAACGACAATAACAAAACACAGAGATACAGTTTAGGTTATTTGAAATTCATTGACTCATACAGAAATGACATGAGAAACATAATTATACATTCTTCAGTCTTAAATATAAGCAAATGGAAAAACATATTTGGTCCAAATTTGAGCCAAATACGTTTTGACTTTTGCTTATATTTAAGACCGGAGGGAGTGTGATCTATACTGTCAATATCAGCCAAAGAGGCCAATATCATGTGTAACATGGCGGTTCTATGCGAGATGTTGTAGCATTGCAGTTTTGAAAAGCAACTGTAATGACTTCTCTGGTGGAGTCCCATGAGAAAACACGGTTATGATATCAATTTATAGCCATTCCCTCTTCTTTTGACTTTTTGGTCACTTTGCCCTAAAATCCTGAATGGCAATGAAATAGGAGATGAGCTTCTCATCTTGTATTTGTGTTTCTTAAAATTTGAGTTTGGCCTAACTCAACCTTCAATACCGCCTTGTAAGGTGAGGGATACCTCCCACTTATGTACACTTTGTTAGGTCATATCACATTCAATGTGGGACTCTCATGAAAGACAAGATGCTATATATAGATATCCAAACAACAAAAGTGGGAAGGTGAGGAGAATTCACATGCATTTCCCTCTTCTAAAAAGGCAACTAAGAATTAATCATTCTAATGTCTTATATAAAATAGGTGCGCCTTGAATTACAACAATTATTCAATGAACTTTTCACAAAATAATTTTGTAGCCATTAGATTTCCAAAAAAGTTCTACAGTTTAAGTGTAGAACATGGCTACAGTACGACATTGCAACATTTTCCAGATTCATCAGAACAACCAAGGTTCTAAGCAAAACCAACTGCTATACCTGAGTAGACATCTTCATTAATATTGATAACACGGGAAGCCTTACTGATGCCACCACGGGTTATGTGGAACACTCTATCAAAAACATCAGGATGACCACAATGCATACGAACCCTGAACAGATTATTATTAACAAATTACAACTTCCTTTAATTTGGATACGGAAAAATGAAATGATTATTTAACTTAAAACGAGCTTACTTCAAGGGATTTGCTAAAGCCCTCTGACCCAAAGTTGAAAAACTTGTTTCTTGATTGGACACGAATGAAGCCAAAGATGATACACTTACAGTAACATGAAAATTTGCTCAAATATATGCAAAGCAAAATTAAGTCAAAGAGGGATACAGAAAGAATCACATAACTTAAGCTACACACCTTCCAGTAAAGACATGCTCTCTAACACCAAGTATGGTGGGAGGACGAAGACCATTATCAGAATGAAATTCCTCAAGAAGATTCCTCATCTTCAAAGCCTCCTCAAAATAGTTATCCTAAAAGAAAATATATTCAGATATATTTTCTACAAGATCAATACAACTAGGAGGGACATACATAATAGGGAATACAGTATAAACCTATTCATGTGAACTGTTAAATCAGCTATCACCTGATTCATGTCAATTGTTTGAACTGCATTCCCACGGGTAAATATAATTGCATGATTTTGATTCTCAGGCTTCGCTTCACCAAGTTTGGGATTTCCAGGTAATTTCACCGAGTATATTTCCTATGACATTAAAAAGGTTTAACTAAAGGAGTGAAAAATGCAATAGAATCCAAATGTAAGAGCAACTTAAGAAAATATGACAAACAAGGGATTCCAACGCAGATGAACAACGGAACACACAAAAGTGTGTAAAACGTATAGAAGAATGTCACCTTGTCTTTCCCATTAATATCAGCTTTTACAAGCTTTGAGTAGTATTCCGTGTTCACTTTTCCATATCTTAAGTTTTCAACAACATCAATGAAAGCAACACGAAGCGCTTCATTTCTAAGAGCACAAATAATTGAAAAATTATATGTCGAAGTTATAGAATTGAAGAAAATAACTAAGGCATACAAATTTCAAAATAACATTGCTCAACTGACCTTTGCATAAGTAAAGCGATATCGACAGCTTCGGGCTTTTGCTCCTCTTTCTGTTTACCATACATTTGACATGTCACAACATAAGTGAACTTCAGATCCGCCTGAGCATGTGCTTCAGGGGATAAATAAAAGCCATGTGTATCAGATACTTCATAAAAACCAACTCCAGCCTCCAAATCTAAATCATAACAAAAGAAAAAGATGACAAGCATATAACAGCAGGAAGAAAAAAAAATACAGGTTTATATCTCTCCTTACCTCCAGCCATTTTCCTCTCCAGATAGGTCTGAAGCATAAGAGCCTTCCTATAATACATCATTCCCCGAACTGCATTTCAAAATGCAAATAATAGAAAATAGAAAATAAGCTACTTTAATTTTTAATGATAAACTTTAAGAGGTTTAAAATAATTTATATTATGCTGTTGTCTAAGCATTTAAATTTAGCCACCAACATATTATTTTTACCTTCAAGAATCAAGATTATATCTATTTTATAAATTCCAAAAGAGTTGTGTTATTTTGACATAGAAATTTGATATCAAATTTCGATAACAAATTAGATAGTCAACGCAGTTCAAATATGTGGTTAATGTTAATGAATATAGCTTAGTGCACAACTCATTAATCCTCCACTGAACCCAATTAACCACAATTTTGAATGTCATTAACTGCGATTTTCAAGTGTTCATATGTATCCATTAATCATCCAAATTATGTTCAAATATACATGATACGTAGGTGTTCAAATATACATTATATTATTTAACCATAATTTGTGTTAATCAATGCCTTGACCGCTTAATGACCATTTCAGTTTTAAGAACAATGATATAAAGGGAGTCTTGAAATCTGAAACTATGAAACAAGACAGGAAAACAATATGAACTAGAATAAAATGTAGACTGAAGAAGAAAGATTTGACTGCAGCTAGTATATCTCAAACATTTGATACAACAAAAGAGACTAAAATAGTGACAAATAAAACACGGAAAAGAAAAATAAGTAAATCAAGTATGAAAGTAAATATATTAAAGCATTACCAGTTCTGGCCAATGTTTGCCCCCGATAAGAAGCCCAAAAACGCAGTTCAAGAATATCACCAGGACTATTGAAAAGATCAAAGTCACTTGCATTTTCATCACGTCCGATTCGGACAAGAAAGTTTTTCCACTCATCTGTAGTGAATTAAATTAATCACGAATCGATAAATCACAGTAGAAAAACAAAGAAGCGCAAAAGCATATGTATAGTATAGGCTGCTTGTTCAAAAAAAAAAAAAAATAGTATAGGCTGAGACTTGAGTAGGAAGCAACAAAATTATTTCATTATTGTTTCGAGCCAAAAGCATAATTGAGAAAGTCCGTTATTTAAATGAGAATGAGAGAATAAAGTAATTGAATCCAACCATATCTCAACCAGCCTAACTATCACAAATAAAAGTGTTCAGGCTTGATTTTCACCCCGAAAATAACCGACATAGATAAAGCAAAACTAGAGCCAGCCTGATAAATTTCAATTGTGAAGTAAAACTACCTGGAAATATTTTCTGAAGGTAGAACAAAATTGAAATGCCATCTTCATTTTTCTTTAGGAGTTCATCCATGCTATAAAGCACAATCTCAGAACAGTAAGGCGTGAAAACACTGCACAATCAAAAGATAAGATAATCATAGAAACAACATCACCATCATCAACAACAACCAAGCCTTATCCCACGCAACATCGTCAGTCTTACAGCTGTCTGATAAGCACAAAAACAACAAATTGAATAATTTCTTCAAATTTTTTTTCTTTTACCTAAAAGATAACATTTGTCGAACTGGCTTTGCACGAGGCATCTTCATAAAGAGTGAATTTGTAAAATACTCAAGCCTTCGCCTAGCCTCAAGATTTCTAGGAACGCTTGATGCAGAGTCTTTGATAGTCAGCAATGAATATAATCTTTTGATGTGCATTCTCTGCATATACTCAAAGTGGTAAACTCATTGTAAGGTATAAGGCACATGGATATAGAAAAAAAATGATTAGAGCATACTAAGTCTGCAGTTGGCCATTTCAACTTTTGAAACAAATGCCCTTCATCTCTTGCTTTGGTCAGTAAACTCCACGTGTCATAATAATCCCTAGATAAAATAGAAAATCAACATTAATCTGATAAGTAATGAAATGAAAGGATGGAAATTTTGACACGCCCAAGGGGGGAAAGGACATCATATTGTACAACAAACCTCATATGAATAGAAAGGACATCATATCGTACAACATCATAGAGATCCTGAACAGCGCTAACTGCACCTCTTTCAAGCTCAGGTTTTTCAGTCTCTTTCTATAAGATGTCAGTACAAAGATGAGTTCAAACTTCAACTGTTATTTTCCAAGTAAAGGGAACCAAATACACACACACACACATAATAAAAACTTCCCCAACAGGTGAAGTTAACTCAGACGAAATGTTATCCAGGATTAATTAGTTTCTTTTGTACAAAAATGCATCGCTAAACGCAATAATAGAACTTAAAAGATTAAATACAAACCAGAATCCCCATCAATGCAGTTATTCTAGATATCACAACAGCCAACTTATTTAGTCGAAAGTCCACATGAATACTCCTTTTTGTGATACTAGCATTAATATCATCATATATCCTTTCAACCCTGGTCGTACAAGAACAACAATTGCATATGAATGACAACAGACAAGTCAAAATATCAAATACAAAGCTCGTCATAGAATGGCAACATGGTACTGTGCACTTCAACATTGCAACGGTTACATACCAGATCCTTCCTGCATCATCTAATACTTCTGTTAAAATGAGTTTAACTGCATAGTAACACTCCTGAACTGCATACATCATATAGTCATCGCGTGAAATCCTATTCCAAACCTTATCTTGAGTGTCTTTACTCTCAACAGCAATATTCACAGCGAAAATTATCTACATAATTGTGCACAATAACTAATCAGTGAATCATAACAAAACATAAAATAATGAGCATATTAGAGTGTAGTAAATATGGCATTGTAGTTAATCCTTAGCTAGAAGTAATGTGAACCAACCTCGTGTACACCACAAAAAGTGTTGTGTTATCACTTTCTGTCATAATAGTCAGTTAGACAGTTACTTTGTCGAACTAATCTAGATGATAAATAAACCTATTATAATGTACTCATTCTGTTACATAGTAAATAATTCTCTCACATAACACAAAACCCTAAAATTCAGATTCTCTTACTTTTCTCTCTGCAGAACCTATTAAAGTATATGAAACATGCATGTCTGTCTACTCATGGAATTCGGGTTAGGCCTAATTCAACCTCAAAAGATAGCTCAAGAGGTTGAGGTTACCCAATCTCTCTATGTACAATTCGAGACTCAGAAAATGAGCTTGTAATACAACCGAGGCTGAAATATCTGGAATACCTTGCTTGCAAGTAGAAAAAGTGGCCACTGAACCAAAGGAATATCTCCAGAATTTCTTGGCATTACGAGCAACTCCATTTCACTACAAGCAAGGAAAAAATGGCATCATTAACGCACAGGTCCGTGGATCGAACCAGGCTTTGATACTAACATAAAGTTGAATAATAATATATTTGTTGTATAAAAGAGAAATAATTATGCAGTATAAATACATTATAAGGTATAAACTACTCAATCCCTAAGACTAGGGAATAGAATCAATTAAAAAGGAAATAAATCTAAAGAAATTAGCATGCCAGTATCAGATAATAAGCGAAAGCAAATAAAGATGCAAAAAAGATATAGCAGGTCCCATGACTAACAAGTTGGTTATATAGTCTTCCTCCCTTAGATTTCTAATAATCTCATTCCAAAATGGGGAGAACCGAGCAGCATCAACCTTGCTATTTTCAACAACCTTCAAAGGAACAGTAAAAGGATAAGTAATATTCCTCTAATTCAAACAAGATTCAGCCCACATAAGAACAATGCAATATAACCTTGCGATCGATATGAATAAATATATAATTCGGAATTTTTTAAACAAGTATCCTATATCAATTTAAAGTAATCTAACTTTTCCAGTCTTCGTAGCTAAAGACAGACCTGAACAGATGATGGTTGGGCACTCCTGGAAAAAAATAGAGAAAAAGTACGTAAGCTTATATGTTTAAAAATGAAACAAAATTTGTGGGGAAAAACAGAAAAGAAACATGAAGAGTGTCGAATAACACAAGCAACACCTGTTGGGTAAAGCAACATGAAGAGTGTCCATGAAAGCTCCCGGAAACTGCTTAAAACATTTTTGCAGCGCTTCTAGTGACCTTATCTGATGATGATATGCAACAAAGAAAATATTGATGCTAACAGAATTCATATTAACATGTACTGAAAGACAGAACTATCAGCAGGTAAACGATATTAATAATAACAAAACATATAATTGAAAGGATTACAGGTTGGTCAATCATTACATACCCTTCCCAGACGAGCTCTTGCCCCAAGAAAGAATCCACAGACAGCCGATACAAGTGTGTAAAACACATACATGTCCAGTAGATAAACCTGAGTTTAAAAGAACTAGCAAATATCACATTAGTATTCGTACTACTTCATACCAAACTTCAAGAACCTCACGAAAGACAATTTCATCCCCACGAGGGATGAAAGCTCTCGTTTATGAGAAAATTAGAAGCAGCTGATAAGCGCAAAAACGGGGATAAAAAGTAGAAAAACAACAGCAATGCACTTACGAAAAACACTGGAATCCATATGCTAATAACTGTCAAAGCATTGTGATTATCTGCAAGAGTAAAGGCACTTTTTTTTTTGTTACAACATCAAACAAAAAGATATAACCACAAGTTTAAACAGACCATCGCTTACTTTTAGAAACAAAATCAGGCCACGAGTAAACTATAGTATTCACTTTTATTATATCCCTTGTCGGGTCAACTAGTGGCTTGATCTGCAAACCTCAAAAATAAAACATTCAAGCACACAAGCATACATACATTAGGTAACAAGGAACACTATCCATTCACCCACCCACACACAAACACCCACATTAACAAACAGATGCATAATTCCAATTTGGAAGCAGCTATGAGTATATTACAAACCTGAAGAAAGTAAGCAAACGAAAATTTTGCACTCAAAATAACAAGCCAAAACAGCATATACCTAAGAAAAGCAACAAAGCAAGGTAGTTTTAATTATATATTTCTATATTAAACTGGGAAGAAGTCTCACAAAAATGTATTGGAAGTAGAAGCAAGAATGTTAGTACTTCTACACGTGTTATAAGTAAAAAATAAAAACCCACAAAAGACAAAATCTAGTGCATACTTTATGAAATCCAAACGCCTTTTATACAATCCCCATCCAACATAATGTCGTTCCTTCATTAGTCAGTATAAAAGAACCAATATCAGCATTCAACATAACCACAAACGATATTGAACAAACAAAATAAGATAAATTAATAATACATTTACAAAAACAAAAATGCAAAGGAAGACACAAAAACCTGGCGCTGCAGCCACTTCACAAAGCGAATGAGAGGCCAATGATCACACCGGTTCATCAGAAGATGACATGCAGGAATCAGCTCGAGGAAACTAATGAAAAGCTGGACACCGGCATAAATCCCAATAACAATCACATATAATATGAAAATAACTGAATTTGAATCTCTTTTACTCTCTACTTGGAGTGCTTTTCTGCAGTCATACACAAAGAGTTGTAAGTGTAAAATCATCAACACAGAGCAATAAAAAATTTAACAGAAAAAATAACAAGAAGCTGAAGATATAAGAAAAAAAGTTCATTATTTTGGGCATACATACATATAAAGGAAAGTCACAAAAACTGAAGTCAGGCCAAACCAAAGAAATCTTAGAAAAATTCGAATTAGAGCTAAGCGTCTCATCGTTGTATATGCTCCATACATCATGAAAATGTCCAGGACACCTGAAGTAAGAAACAGAAAGGTGAACACTTATACTAGACGTGAACAAGAATATAACACTAACAACAAAAATTATTGCATTCTTGGAGGACATTCAACAAACAAAAACATAGTACGAAACTAAGATGAACGGTCTTAAACTTCACAACAGAAATATACATACTCTCGAAAAATTTCATCACAACAAACGTAGGTCCAAGACTAAGAACCTCTCGAAAGGTTTTGCCATTAAATTTTCCATCATTGAAAGCAATTATTGCCAGACCCTGAAAAGTTGGAATAACGTGAAAAACATTATGATGCGAAAATAAAATACTGCAACAACCATGAAACTAGATACTCATTAAAAGTAGATAAATAAAAGCATGGAGAAAACAATTTAATGTCAAAAACAACAGATGAAAAAGCATGTATAAACCTGGAACATCATGAAAAGAAATATCCACAATCGGTGGAAACTATGATAAAGATGAAAAAAAGTCCGATGCTCCACAAAAGATGTTTTCCCCTGACGTTGACTTCTGCCAGATAGCATTTTCTGCATTGTACACAAAAGATAAATAAATAACCAAATCAGCCAATATTGAAGTTAGATGTTAACAGTTATTCAGAATCCAATAGGATATTAAGCTCCATCTTTTATGGATTCTGCAATAGGTTAAGCTACCTTAGGGACCAATCTACTATAACCTGCTTCGAAAGTTTTATGATACACGTTTACTCAACCACACATCATCATACATCCAAAACTCTAAATCAACAAACCATTTCTATAGTGCATATCAGTAGCACTGTCCTTTAACAGTATCCAACACAAAAGTGCAATAAAATGAACTGTGTGGTGTAATAAGAAAGGTGCCTAACATAATTAAAAAAAAAAAGACAAACCTTCGATCTGGGATGCGGCTTTTGGAAAAATGGAGAACTTTTGCGCCATGGCCAGCTAAGCTCAAAGCAATGTAGTGACCTGAAAACAATTTCTGGGGTCAAGATACTAAATAAGTATTATGTATTGAGTTAGTGCCCAGTTTACATTAATTGTGTAACGAACTAGCAAAGCTTAGCCGGAAGGTGTTAGCACCGCTGTACAGTTAGTTAGTTAGTGGTTTACAACATTCTAAAGAGAGTAGCATAGTTAGTTAAATCTCCTATAGGATAAATTTGTCCAAAAAAAATTCACTAAAATTAATAGTTAGATAGTGGTAGTTAACTATATATAATTACCCTTTATATATAATAGTGTAAATAAACAATCTGTAATTATTGGTCAATTATCCCCCAGTTCTAGTTAGCATCAAATGACTCCACCTCCCTCTCAACCCCACATTCCTATTTACAGACAACAAACTCGGTTATCTACAGATAAGAAACAATTATTAAAATAAAAAGTGTGGGCTGCTGAAGAATTTTTACCAGAAATGCTCATTAAAATCGTCATAATTTCTCCAGGATGAATGAGGCGCCTTTCCATTATCATTGTTTTCAGCTTCCTGAAAAAGTCCATGTAAATAAATCATAAATTCCTACCGTGCACAAGGATTAATAAAGATTGATAGCGAAGAGAAGAGAATGAGCGTTTCTCAAAACTGATTTCCATATTAACTTATTCAGATTTTAGAGTTACAGAAATTAACCCCAAAAGAAAACAATTCATATAACAAAACAATGTGGAAGACTTACTGCAGAAATAACGTCATAGAGAGGAAGGATAACATGATCAAGAAATGAGACACCGTCCTCAGAAGTGCAACTATTGGCTGTCTGAGCAATTTGCTGCCTTAAGATTTCATCCATCTCTCTAGCCATCTGCATATATAAAAAAGTCTCATCACTGTTTGCATTAGTACCAAACATCAACATGTTGAGACCAATATTGCATTTAAATAGTGAAGCAATCAAATTAATGCAACTAACTGTAACAGCAACGAATACTTTAGAAGGCAACAAATGCCGCCAGTAAATTAAATATACCAAAATCTTTACAGAAACAATAAAAGGGAAATATGACTTGGACACTGTTAAGTTAACTTACTTGATGGAATATGTAGCACAAACATTCTGGTAAAAATCTGACATTTGAAGCTTCGCCCCATATTAGGAGGTATAAAGAAACATACAACAATTTCTTCCCTTCATTAACAGCCTCCAAACTAAAACCACAAATACCCCTTTAATGTTTGTAATCATGTACAATGATCACAAAAATTCAATTGGTCTTAATACAAAATATAAATAGTCACAGCACCTGCTCCAAACAGGCTGAATGCATAAGTAGTTGCACCAATTTATGTAATTCTCAAGGGACTTGAGGAATACTTTCTCCAAGGCTTCTTCATTAAGTTTCTGGAAACATGGCGAGAATAAGAACAAATATAGCACAAGAAATTGCCAACAGTTGGGTAACAAAACAGTGATAAAATGTAAAGATTTAATTCATTAATCATTCAATACATTTTCAGTGATAAAATGCTTGATAGTATGGCAATGAGCTTAATCACTTTAAAACCGCCTAGTTTTGTATGTAGCCATTTATCACATAAATAAAAACTATACTTATGTTTAAAATTGTGAATATCTATTAAACTCATTTCATTCAGTAAATGATATTGTAGTATTTTGCAAACAAAACACTTAACAAGAAAAACTTGAAGAAATCCAATAAGGCAAATGATCCTCAAAGCAAAGAGAATCAAATACATACAGGTTCGGTTTTTTCTGGAACTCCAAGCAGCGATTGCTCATTTGCGAGAAGATGAACCATGTGTTCACACTGATTAGCTACATTATCTTTCTGAAAGCAAGCAAATCATCATATGCATGAGAAAAATGAGTTCACAAGAAAGCCAATATCAAATAAAAACCAACATATACTGACCTGAAATCCAAAAGTATACTGCAGAAAATCGAATATGTTGGCATTCCTTGTAGGAGAAATGAAATAAGCATTGGGCAGTTTAGGCAAGGCACTGAAATACTTGAGAGCTGAAACTGCTGCTTGCACCTAACAATAATAATTTTTAGGTAAGAAGCTGTCACAAGTTCACAAAAAAAAAAAAACAGGATCCTAAAGAAGCTCAAGAACCTCAGTAAAAAAGACAATAGCATTTGTTGAAGAAGTAGCATCTATAGGGATGATGTTGTAAGCGATCAGATCCTCTGTCGATGTAGAATCTGATTCAATAACCTGGTTAAGCTGCAACAAAGATAAAACAGTTTAGCAGATGTTCGAGTTGAGAAATAGATGATGTAAAAAATATTGCAATATATGATCACACATATGCACCTTTTTTTAGCATAAAAACATCTTACCGTACTTCCTCGTAATGCTAGTTACACCCAGGAAAAACAAAACAAAATTATTTAAAAGGAACTATAACAACAAGAATACTAATCTTGATGAAATCAGGCAATCTGCAAAACTAAACAAATACACCATAGATGCTTGGTGGACTTGTGATGCAAGTAATATTAATTAGAAGGTATAATTGAGAAAAAAAATTAATATTGTATTGAAAATGGAAAGGGTCATTCATTTTCCATATAATCCATAACAATAAGAAAATTAAAAATCATATTAATAGATTACATTTGTTCAAAGAAGGAATAACCCAAACCTCATAAGGAATTTCTTCAGTCAATTGCTTAAGCACTGTTCCTAAAACCTTTAAGGTAGCAAAAACCCTTTTCCTTTTTTCAGTCTTACACTCCAACCTGCAGTATATGAGTTTGAACTTAAGATTTCCAATTTATAAAGTCAGGCTAGTCATTAGACTACTTAACAAAACATTACAAAACTAAAGATTTCTCATATATCAAAATCTCTTACAATTTGTATACTTAAATTTTAGTTTTGTTTTTTTTAATATAAATACTATTATTGTTTTTGTTTCTTTGTACTGTGGAAGAGGAAGAACAATATGATCTAAACATACTCGTCAAGATTTTGTTCAGATTCCCTGAACTGCATTTCCTCCTCATCATCTACATTATTCTTCTTTCTGTAACTCTGGTAGAACTCTTGTAATTGGGTGATGTCCTTACTTCTATCAATGGTTCCATCGTCCCTTTTAGCCACCTTTTGCTGAGAATATATATAAACATTAATTAGTCCTTTAAAATATAGTATGAAGTAGTGTGAGGCAAGAAATTAGTTTGAAACATTAGTCCTTAATTACTATACCTTAATGACAGACATCAAACCGGTCTTGAATTGTAAAACACCTCGGCCTTCACTATCGGGGTCCAACTTTTGAGATAATGAATATGCATGCTCACATACTGCAAATCAAAGTATACAGCAATTATCATAACAACAAAGAATCAATGGAGAGTTATCTATAGAACATACATATTCGAGAGACCGTGGGATCATCGCCTTGAATTTCATCTTCTACAACTGTTAAAATCTCTTCAATATCTCTAATACTTTTTCTAGCATTTCTCAAAGTAGCTTCAACTAACCGCTCCCATAGTTCTTCAACTTGAGACATCTTCTAACATATACATGCATTGAATTGAATACAACACAACACTAGTTAATGTTTTAAAAGACAAAATGAGAAACCAAAAGTTGTTCTTGCATGAAGAGAACAAAAAAAGGACAATGAATTTCTTACAGGATAAGTAACTACTACTAGTAGTATATATAAACAAAAGAAAAAGGAAGAGTGAGCAAAAAAGAGTGTCCACTCAATCTAAGTGGATTGTACATTTTTTTAAAGAAAGTAAGTGGAGTGGCCTGCTACATAGCGCTGCTTTAGTTACTTTTTGTAAAATTAATAAAAATTAAAGAGTTTTTTTTTTGTGTTATTAACATATAGTTACAAAATTCTCACCTTATAAAAAAAAATTATACACAAGAGTAATTGAGTTCCTAACTAATAGCTTATGGGGAGAAATTTCTTATTACTTAGATCATTCATCTTACCTAAATTAACTTCTTTTTATAAAAATATAATTTGACAATATACTCTTTATAATCTTAATAACCAAGCAATGTCACTATTACTTTTCTTTTTCTTTATGCATAATACGTCATATATTACTTTTTATAACCTTAATAACAAAGTATATTTTACTAACTTTTCTTTTTCTTTATTTCCAGTAGTATTAGTAGTTACATCTTAAAAAAGGTGGTAGAAATGCTCAAGAGTCAATGTTAAGTTCTCATCATATTGGTGACCTTGAACCTTTTAAATTATAATATTAACATATGTAAAGTCAGTGACATGCTGCACCTTCTTATAGGTGACCCCATAATATATATGTTGCACCCATTTTATTTCTTTATTATACTTATTTGTTGTTAATTAAATTTGCTATAGTAAAGTAGACTTTTCTAAATTATGATGATGTAATCTATTTGCCCAATTATGTAAGTTGTTGAGATATATCGAGTATGAGTTAAGTATCACATTGATTGGAATAGTTGATATTGAACAACATATAAGTGAGGGGAACCATAAACATAATGCCTTAAGAATTTGGGTGAAAGTATAGTGTCAAAAATCACTTATGTGATTGCTCTTAACCTAATGTGTTGATCCAATTCAGTGAAACTCCCCCTCAACGACTCAACATAAGCTTACACTGATGTGGGTGGTTACTAGCAGAGCAGCAGAAACAGTGCTGAATTGATTAATTTTTTGGAATTCAGAATGGCTACCACATGTTACAAGTTCATCCAATGAATTTTACTACTCTTTTGGTTTGTATTTTATTATTACTGGTATTTAGAACCTGGATCTTTTGAACAATTTAACAGTATATTATATTCTCTACCCTTTTATACATTATTCCGAATTTTAGAACTGAAAAAGATGCAAGCAATCCTATTGAAAAATGCCCTAGTAAGATAAAATTGTCTTGTAAAGTTAGTCACACATCACATGTAAATGAGATAACTGATATTTAACTACTATACAGCTCAGACCCTAGAATTAATAATTGAACGAGGCTTACATTTTTATCACATTCACCTTTAAGTATTCCATCTCAAACTTTTTTTTTTTTGGAATCTACAAATATATATATATATATATATATATATATATATATGGGTTTGCTAATTTAGATCCACCTAAAAATATAAAGGTCCTAAAAATATGAAGGTCTAAATTAGCAAGGTGCACCTTTTCTATTATGACTAAAAAAGCAACAAAACTTTCTCTTATTCATACATAACTCCGGTTCCGAGATTCATTCATAAAACAAGCACGGAGAAGAACTTCCTCTACCTATCCACCATTTCCAAGAAGCTACTTTTATCTCTTCCAACAATCTGGCACCATCCACTGCCCCGTTTTCGAAAATTATCCGATTTCTATGCCGCCAAAGTGTCCAAATAACCGCACACCATATCATAACCAGACCGCGCCGCAACTGTTTGCTACCCTATTCCTAGTGCGGCGGACCCAAGCCAGGGATACGTTTGGGTGTTGAGTCAACATTTCTCCGCTTCTTCTCGCAATTTTACCCCAATACAACCTAGGGTAGATTTTCTTTTGCACTGCTTGAACAATCGAGTAAGCATCCATCTCAATAATAATCTCTTGACCATTGAATTTGTTTATGTCGAGCAGAACCGCTTCCAACCCCTTTGCTTCTCCTTCAATCGCTCCATTAGCCCTAATCACTCGCGTCGCAGCTCCGAGGCAATTTCCATCTACCTGTCTCACAACCCACCCTAAACCCCAACGGCCATCATCGTGAAAGTGAGCATCAACATTAATATTTACATCTCAAAATTAAATTATAACCTCTTCTAATCTAATATCTCACTTACTCTTTCTTCATTAATATATTTTTTTTATCTTTGTTTTTTTTTAAATATTAAATTAAATATATCATTGAGTAATAATTATAATTATAATTATATTATTTATTTGAAAATACTTCAGAAATTAATTGAACCACGGTGAAGGATACACTACAAAAAACATGTCGTTTAGCGGGGGTTATTTTACGGCGGTTTCATAAAACCCCTGGAGTTTGTTAAAAATATATTAAATGTTAAATTATAAATAACAAATATTCTTATTTACGCGCTTTTTTTTTCCCAAACGCAGTGTTTGCAATCACTGAACGCAGAAGAACGCAAAGCTCCACCGTGAAGTCCATCGGAAACGCAAACGCAAAGCTATGGAAACCGTTGGAAACGCAGAAGCTCTGAAAACTCCACCGTGAAGTCCACCGTTTCTGTGGCTTCTCTCTTTCTCCTCCACCGTCCGCAACTTCTCACAACAGGTAATGTTTCAATCCGATTACCGTTATTAATTTCTCAGATTCAGTTTCACCAATTTCGATTTCGATTTATTCATCTGAATCATGCTTTGATTTCGATCTCATTCAGTCTTAAACTGTTTCTCACCGATTTCGATTTCTTCGATTTCGATTTATTCATCTGTTGTATATTTTTCTATTGTTTAGGTTTTCCTTCACTGAATCATGCTTCCATTGTAGAGAAATTTATAACCTAATTGTAATTTTCAAGCACTGAATCATGCTTCACTGAATCATGTTATAGTTAATTTATTGATTTTGTAGCTTTATTGCCATTTATTGATTTTATTGATTTTGTAGCTTTATCCTACTGTTATGATTCCTCCCGTTATGATTGTTATGAATTAAGATATTAAGATGCAATGCAAGACTATGTAACACTATCTAAGAATGTCATGATAATTCACATATACATAAAATGTTATGTAACTAATAGAATTGTAATGTTGTATCTTTTCTTAGGATTTGAAATTGAATTTCATCCTAACTATTTTTAGCTTCTGAAATTGAAATTCATCCTTGTTAATATAGTTATTTAATTTTAGCATAGTAAAGAGAATCTAAGTGAGTTATATCTTTGCCTTTATGTAATATTTGTGCTTTTAGAGGGAATGTTGTTTTGATATGTTGTTACCTTATTCTAACTTATAAATCTCCTTCGATACTTGATATTGCGAAAGACTTTAGTTAAATACCACTGATACGATCTCTATAATAATTACACTCTTAAAAGATAGTCATAGAAAAGTAATGACCCCTTTTCAATATTTGTTCTGCAATATATATTTGTAACTTTGTATTTTATCTCATATATATAGTTTATGGACTATAGTTATTGCCAGCTTTGTTTTGTCAGAACCTGTCTTGAATTGATTTAGGTTGGAATTAACTTCTGCCAGTTAATTTAAAGTAGCTTCATATCATTGTTATTTTCTTTATGACATCTTTGCTATTCCATTGAGTTCTTAGGTTGCATGAAATTATTATGCATTTCATACATAATTTTCATGAATATGCAGTCATGGCAAAGAAAAAGCGTTTCCAAAATCCATTAAGATCAACCCTTCAAACTCAAGCGCCAGCTCAAGGTCCAACACCGGTAGCTCCACATCAAGGTTCAACTTCAACTAATTCTTTACCTCAAGGTCCAACACCGGTAGCTCCAACTCAAGGTCCAACCGCGGTAGCTCCACATCAAGTTGAACATCAAGGTCCAACACCGGTAGATTCCTCCTCCGCTCATGAAATTCCACAACAAACTCAAACATCTAGGCAATATGTTGGGCGCGAGTCTGCAGATAGTTGGACGGTTGAAGCAATAGGTACATTTTAATTATTCATTTATTATACATTTTAAATTTCAAAAGCTTGATTTAGATATTTATCAGATATGTTAGGTTCTAGAATATTTAAGTTTGAAAGACCATAGTTCTAGACTTCTAGTTTATTAATTGCGTGTAGACTGTTTTAAAGCATTGCACAAATCTTAAACAAAGGTTAATTGGTCCCTAATAGATTAGGTTTGCCTATGTATTGTTCCAGTTGATTGTTGTTGGATTATGTTGATTTGTGTCATGGATTCAGCTCTTGCAAATTTAGCTAAGATTATTAAACTTGTTATAATGTTAATTATTCCCTGTAACTTGTCATGACAGCATCACTATTGGTTCTAGACATGACTGCACCAGTGATACTTAGTTCTAGACCAAAGTTCTAGACTTCTAGTTTATTAATTGTGTGTAGACTGTTTTAAATCATTGCACAAATCATAAATAATAGGACCTTTGTTTTCTGATTCAGAAACCAATTAACCCTGTTTTGTCCGCCCAATAAACAGGGGAGCCTCAATCAAATTTAATGTCTTATGTTTGTGTCACTGTGTGTATAGCCATGTATTAATGTTAAATTATTTTATTGCTAGATCCACAAGGAGTTATTAAAAGGATCAAACTCAAGTATTGGCAAGTGAATGACTTACCTATTGGGCAACGAGTAATTGTTCACTTTGATGAGCAAGCTGCTGCGTACGGTGAAGCACAAGGCTTGCTTGCAGGATATATTGGAACATTAGCAATTCTGTCAAATTTATTTCCGATTAACTTTGAAAGATGGTCTGGAAAGTATAAAGGAATGCCATGTTCTTACTTTGATAATTGCTTTGAAAGACTCTTGAAGGTATTAATATTATACTACAATTTTAGCTTTTCATTTACATTTATTTAAAATAATTATTCAAATGCCTAGAATCTGAGTTTGTTTTATTTATTTTGAAGCCTCGATTTAAATTTATGACAACAGAAGCCCCGCAAAACATGTTTGTGTGTAACAGATTTCAGTTTCGGTGATTCATGGGAAGAACGAAGAAGCGAACCGTTATCTGATTTCGATCCGAATTTTATGATGTATTCTCTTGCAAATGGCTTAGGTTAGATTGTAATATTGTTCCTATTTAGATGACATGCCATTAATTGTGTGTTCAGCTTATTCATTTTAGAACCATGTTAAACCCTTTTATAATGTTAGCTTCTGTTTTGGCTAAGTACTACTGTTTGATACATGTGATTTGATTGCAGTACTTGCAATTTAACAATTTCGTTCAATTAAGAGTTGTGGTGCCACTTTTGTTGGAATGAAAATAGAGTGCACCTGTTATACAATCAAGCACCGCCTTTGATTACAATTCTTTGGCGATAACACTTTGCTTGAATCTCATTATTTTTACATGATTTCAATTTCGAATTCCTCCCCCTCACTTGCTAGTTGATCCCCGTTATTTGTACCCACATTGTTTATCATCTCCAGCGATTGTAGCAGTGCTGAAATATGCTTGTTTTGCTGCTGCATAGATAATGGAGAAAGCAGACTCAAGCAGTTAATGAAAAGATAGTATTCAGTCCAATATTCAAGAGATGGCACCCTTCATGCATGCTATGGAAACAAATTGAAGCAGTATTTCAGGTATCACAGAGCTGAGCCACTTTAATAGTTTAGCTCAAATCCAAATCTGGTTGTGGTAAATGATATTGAAATTGAATAGTTTAGCTCTGATATGTGGTATCTTTAATAACTGTATATGTGGCCACTTTAATAAATGTTGTTTTTTATTATAATATTCAGGATCACAAAATTCATTTATTCCAACAATGCCAGCACTGACCAAATGCACTATTGCCTCAAAGTTATTAAGAATGGAGTTTATTGTGAGTTTGATTAAGTTTTTGATAGTAAGAAAATCTGTTTTGTATAGTTTGCATTACCATGTAGATTAAGAATGGAGTTTATTGTGAGTTTGATTAAGTTTCAGCTTACCCTACTTTGAGAGTTTAGTTGCATTTATTTATTTAATAAGATTTAATTTTAGCTATTATAAATTTTGTCTTGTATTTCTATATTTTAATGAAAGTTTCAGCATTTTGATTTTATTTTTTTTACATATTTTTTCAATTTTGCGGGGGTTTTTAACCTCCTCAATAAAACTTCCGCTATTTTGCGG